>OU696696.1:168160043-168760043 GCA_916050605.2 Platycheirus albimanus | reverse complement strand
TCTTTGTATATCGCAAATAACGGTAAAATTAACGTCTCTTATAACACTGCCAATATGCTCGAAATGTGCGACACAAACACTTCTTATTAAGCAAATATTTTGATTTTCCTTGCACGACAAAGTCGTGCATTTCATTTTAATATAGACCCTACATAGTGCTAAATACTTTTTGCGAACCTGCTTCGATTTTCCTATCAATCTGCTTCCTTTGCTAGGTTTACATTTTCAACCCTGCTTGTGCTTTGCCAATGATGCGATGACTGGCTATGATTTTATTTGTTTTCCTTTGACTCGCTGTTCGCAGTATGGCTATTATTTTGAGCATCGATTTTATGCATTAAAGGTGGAATAAAGCAGCACACGAGGGGTAAGGGGAGTTTGCATACGATTTGGATTAGAATATGAATGCGCTATTTCCAATGCCATTCTAGATCGTAAACGGAAAGCATGCGAAAGACTAGACATTTTGCATGGGACTAAAAAGTCACGAGATTGATGCGGTTAGTTTTATTTGAATGAAAAATGTTTTGTTGTAATTAGGTAAACACATGGGTTTTTAAAAAACTCAATCTGGTTTGTATTTTGTACGCAAAATATTATTGCATGATGCATTTAATATGAATTGCATTTAGGCATTTATTTTTGGGTTGGCGCAGCCAACCTAGCCAACTGAGAGGAATCGCCACTGGATTCCAAGTATTACAGTAATCTGCAAGGCGGTTGATCATTAATTGTAATGAAAGGACTGACTCTGCCATAATGACGATGTCATCAGCATACATCAATATTTTAATACGTATTCCTGCAAAATCTATTCCTGCTGGAAGGATATCACATAAATCATCTATGAATAATGCAAACAAATCTGGGCTGAGTCCACATCCTTGTTTAAGTCCTGCTGCTGTCAAGAATTCTTCAGAAAGTTTCTCACCATCCCATACACTCGAAACAGTGTTATCATATAAACTCTGGATAACTTTAATGAATTTATACGACATTCCCATCCTGAATAGCTTATAAAATAATGCTTTACGGTCAACTGTATCGAAAGCAGACTTAAAATCTACAAAAAATGCAAATAATTTCTTGTTTTTTTCTGTGTATGAATGGATAATACTTGATAAGGTGAAGATATGATCTATAGTTGAATAACCTTCTCGAAATCCGGCTTGAAATTCACTCAGTACTCCCTTTTCTGTGACCCATTTTTTTAAACGTGCTTGCAGTATTGATGTGAAGATTTTTGTTGAAGAGTTTAAAAAAGAAATTCCTCTATAATTATTAACATCATTTACATTTCCTTTTTTATGCAGTGGATAAATGATGGACTCTTTAAAACTTCTTGGAACTTCACCTTGTTCGAAGATTACATTACATTCTTTTGTAAACGACTCCAAAAACTCTTTTGTGGCATATTTGTAATATTCTGTTGGTATTCTGTCGGTTCCTGCTGCTTTGTTGTTTTGGCACTTTGATAGCACGATTCTCATTTCCTCTTCAACTATATTTGTATCCAGAATATCATCTTGAAAATGAGGTGGGACGTATACAATTTGTTGAGCAAAAAGTGGTTGGTTCAGCAGAATTTGGAAATGGTTTTTAAGGTTCTCCATACTAATAGTACAGCTTATTCGTGGCTGGTTGCCGTTCAACCTTTTTACAGAGATCCAAAATTCTTTTGAGTTTTGGCAGTTTATTAACTTCTTTGCCTCGTTTTCGTAGAATTCCTTCTTTTTTTGCTTGCATAAGAGTTTGAAGATTTTTGTGGATTCTACATACCATTTTCGAAGAAAAGTTCCTCCGAACCTTCTAAAAAGTTTAAGACGACTGAACATTTTATTTCTGCTGTCGAAACAAGCTTGGTCAAACCAGACATCTTTTTTATTACTCTGTCTTCCTCTTTTTTTCGTAAAACCTTCCGTTGATTTCTTTATGATAGTCGCCAATAATTCTAAATTTATCTGTCCATTTCCAAGCTCATGCGTTATTTCTGATAAATTTTTGTTCAAAGAGTTTTTATATCTTTCAACTTGTGAATCTATCCAAGATATTTTTGGTAGAAGCTTCAGTGCAGCAGTGCTGTTTACATCTGGGCAGTTTAGTTTGATAACGACCTCAATCGGCATGTGATCGGAGTATGGCATAGTTGAAACTCTGAAATCTTCGATAGAATCTAACAAAGGTTCTGAGGCTAACGCATAGTCAATTATAAAGTTTCCTTGTTTCACAAACGTGAACTCACCATTTGCATCCCCTTGTGAAGTACCATTTAAGATCGCCAATCCAAAGTTATTGCACATATCGATGATTCCATTCCCTTGAGCGTTGTTCTCCTTATCTTTAGATGATCTAAACATTTGCCTCCTCTCTCCTACGATACTCTGTTTAGTTGAAGTTCTCCCATTGAAATCGCCAACCAATAATACATTATCTTTCCCAAAGTCTTGTAACATATCCAAAAGTTCGTTAAAATCATTTCGCCAGTTGTTGCAGTTAAGATAGACTGGAACTATGTATATACTTGCAGTGTTTTCCAAATTCGAGGAAATTTCGATACAAGTCATGTTCTCGAAAACTCGGTACGTAAAATGTATGTACATCTCTCTTTTAAATCCAAACAGACACCCACCACTTGGTCTACCTCTACAGCTTGATTGTTTTGCTGCAATCCAACACAATTCATATTCATAGAAAGTATTTTTATAATTTTCAAATTTTGCTTCTGTTATGAAAGTTTCGAAAAGGTAAAAAACTTTAAATTGTTTTATATAATTAAAAAATTCTGTAAATAATTTCTTATTTTCAAGACCTGAAACATTATATGCTAATATTCTTAAATTAAAGTTATTGTTAAAATTATTTAAATTCTGGCAGACGGTTAAATTTTATAATTCGGTTCCATTTGTATCGCCTCCACTGTAGTTCGTAGAAAGATCTCTTACATTTCGAGACGAAAATGAAGATGGCGCTGCAGTAGCTGACGATAACATTTCTGTACTAACTGACATCTGGTTTGACATATCATCGTTGTTTACCTCATGCGGTATCCCGTCTGCTTGCAAAAAGTCGAGGTTTATGTTTCGGAATTTTTCTGCCAAAAATCTTGCTCCATCCCGGTTTCCTTGTTTAAGACCTTCCACCGCGTTCCACGTAAACAATCTATCGTCAACGTAAAGTCTGTCATCTCGAAGAATGATATTTGCATCTGGATTGCATTTTTTTACAGCGAACTTTACCCCCATCAACTTTCTCCTCTTTGTTCGAATGTATGGAGTGAAATCTCTATGAATTGAGATCCCCGATTTGCCAAGTAGCTTCCATTGGCGAAGAAAAGACCCTGCTTCTGTTGGTGTTACTTTGAGCATAAAATTTCTTTTGTCTGGTCTACTAGAACGAATCTCTTTGACCTGCCAATCGTTGAGATCGTTTGGTAGACGAAGAACACTCTTACAGACAGCCTTAAGCTCCTCCTTGCAGTCTTTTCCTTGTTGTGGGGTTATGTGGCAGATGACGTTGCCTTCTCTTTCCTTTTGCAGAATATTTTCATACAGATCTTCCATACGAGCACATTTTATTTCCAACTGTTCTACTTTTGTATGAAGTTGCAAGTTCTCGTTTCGTAGGACTTTCATCTCAACGCTCATGGCTTTAAAATCATCTTTTGTAGCTAAATCTTTAATCCTCGAATCCAACAAAGCTACGAGGTCTGGAATGCTCATGTTACCAACGAGTGTCATATTTTGTTGTTTTTTTGGTGCGATCGCTGCTTCTGGTGACGTTTCGTGAATTTTTCTTTTGATTTTAGTCATGTACTTTCGACTCGCAGGTAACGCAGGAATTTTAAAGTCAGATTTTAAAGAATAAGGACTACAACTTACTTGAATTTTAATTCGTTCTGTTTTCTTGCTTTTTTAAGTTTTGGTTTAACTAGTTTTGAAGGGGGTTTTATCACTTTATTATTTTTAATATATTTTTTTTTATAAGGTACTCTCACAACTTGCTTTTTAACGAATAGTAGCACAAACGTCAAGCGTTACATGTGCTTGCTTTAAGATAAGATTACGTAAGGATTGGGGTATTACCACTCTATGACCCCACATAAGAATTTCGTTTTCCACCACCAGCTCGTTCGCTCGTCTTGCAAAAGGAGCGAATACTTCATTGCTTTTGAGGTCTTTGAAATTCCCTGTTCTCACTGCTTCTACTACTGTAAACAACATTTTATCATTACAGGTTTCCCTACGAACCAAATCGGCATCGACTAAAATGTTTGGATTTGTCTCAATTCGATTTAAGTATGTACTCGCGCTATAATCGTTCTCTTTTAAATCGTCACTGTCAACACTTTGCTGGGGATAACGAGATAATATAGCATCGGCCACATTATCGGCGGATTTTACGTATCGTATGGAATATTGGAAAGCCGAAAGATGAAACGCCCATCTTTGCAATCTACTCGTAGACATTTGAGGAATTCCCCTTTTCTCTCCGAAAATAGCCACCAGAGGCTCTTGTAGCGTAAACATCTCGTTTATTTAAGCTCCAAGTAATAGCGTGACGTACATTTTGACAACTCGTTTTGTCCTTTTCATTCGCAGCTGCAACCTCTTCTTAACCTCGCGGTTATATTTTTTTTTTCACAAATTAAGTGTTTCCTTTAACCTCTGGCATGGGCCCATCGCCGGGGCTGAGGAAAAAAGCCGAAGGCTACTACGATGTGCTCAGTGATGACACATCGTCTGAGCCTCGAGCCAAGAAAAAACAAAAATTTTCTAGTTTTGATGAATTCCCCGAACTACCATCAAACTCAAACCTTAAAAATCCAAAATTCGTTATTAAAACTCCGAAGGATCCAACAAAAACACCTATCTCCTCTGTGAGTATATTTTTATTGAGAAAATTTATAGACTCAGTAAGTACCGAATATGATAACATCTCGCAACTTAGAGACGGCAGTATTCTCATACTAGCTAGAAGCCAAAAGTCTGCAGATAAGTTCCTAAAAATAACTGACCTTGCAAACAAATGCCCAGTCATAGCATCTCTTCATAAAACTTTAAATTCTTCCAAGGGCATAGTATATGCACCTTGCCTCAACAATGTAGCAGAGTCCGAAATAATTTCCGAAATGAAAAATCAAGGAGTAATTGATGTGTATAAATTTATTAAGAAATACGAAAAAACTACGCAACCATCGGGCCTAGTCCTACTGACCTTCGATTTATACCAACCACCGCAAACAGTAGAAATTGGATGGTATAAAACCAAAGTTAAAGAATATGTTTAATCTCCAATGAGATGCCGCAACTGTCAGCTGCCTGGTCACACGACTAAGAGATGCTCTAATATCAAAATTTGTGAAAATTGCAATTTCCCCCCTCACTTACCCTTAATCTGTACCCGCACCATGTGCGCAAACTGAATTGACAACCACCCATCCACATCAAAATCGTGCCCAAAATATGTACAAAATAGAGAGACTTTAAAAATCAAGACAAAAAATAAGTGCACCATGGCTGAGGCTAAACGGCTTTACAACCAACATATATCAACTCAAGCTTCCGCTATGTCTATTTCTTTCTCCGAAAAAACCAAACAAGCAACCCAAACACCCCCTCAAATTCCTTCCCGCATTAAACCGGTTTCTCCTCCCTCTTCACCAGCGCAATCCACTGCAGGTTCAAATCAAACAAACAAACAACAACTCCCTACCATAATTTCAAAGTCCTCTTCCCATTCTTCTACCACCAATATGATAATAGATGAGTCAGATGAGCTAGATGAGCCAATGCTCCCAATCTCTCCATCTCCCACTAATCAAAACAGCTCTATCAATAATACTCAACTCGAGGCTTTCCCACCTCAGTTACCTCTCTCAAAATCACCCACCAACGCAATACCGTCGCAATCCCACGAACCAACAACACAACTAACTTTTTCATCAATTCAAAATTCAACTTCACAAACAAATATTTTACACACTTTTAATTCATCTATCAATAACCACAATCAAAAATATTTTTCTAAATCTAAATTAGATCAAAATGAATCCACATAGCTCTAAACAATTACCAGCAAACAATACGTCGATGCCTTCACCTGCTGTGGGGGGCACAGATCTATCCACTTGTGGTTGGAATTGTCGTCTCCACAGCAGGTGCAGGCATCGACTTTCACTCAATCACCATAACAACAACCAAACTAATTTACGCTCAAACAATTACTTCAACATCATGCAATGGAACATGAAAGGTTTCATTAACAACATCGACGAGCTTAACATCTTGCTCAAAGAACACTACCCAGATATAATATCCATACAAGAAACACATTTCGCAGCTCAAGCAACACCCATAGTTCCCAAACCATATATTGGATACTTTAGCAATCTACCCTGCAATGTTACTGCTAAACATGGAGTCTGTTTGCTTATTAAAAATAACATTCCTCACAAGCACATCCCAATAAGATCAAACATTCTCGCAACTGCATAAGAAATTCAGATAGGTATTAGTCTCACTATAATATCCGTTTACATTCCATCCGATCAATCTTTTACTAAAACAGATCTTGATAATATTATTCAGCAAATAAATCCACCGTTCATTCTTACTGGTGACTTAAACTCTTGGTGTGTACTTTGGGGCTCCCCCAAAACCAATAAGCGGGGATCTATTTTAGATGATTTCATTACCAATTCTGACCTTGCCATCCTAAACGATGGATCTCCAACCCTCTTTTCCACTCATGGCACATTTACACACATAGATCTTACTTGCTGTTCAGCGGAAATTTTACCGAGAGCAACTTGGAAAATTCTAGATGATTTGCATAACAGCGATCACTTCCCTATTTTTACAAAAATATTATTAAATTCAAACCACAGGAAACAACATATTGCGAAATATAAAACTGAGCAGGCCCACTGGGATAAATTCAAAAATAAAGTTGCTCTTAAGCTATCAGCAAAACCGTTCACCTGTGTAAATAAAGAAGCTGCAGTTTTACTTAAAGGTATACGTAGTGCTGCCAATGACTCCATACCTCAAACCTCTCCTCTGAAACCCAAAAAAAACGTTCCATGGTGGAATCCGGAACTTGCTAGGCTCAGAGAAGCTAAATTTTGAACTTGGAGGGTTTTTAAAAAAAATCCTACACAAGTAAAGCAGATTGCATATAAAAAAGCAAATGCTCTTTTTAGAAAACATCTAAAAATCAGCAAATTGAAAAGCTTTGAAAAATTCACAGACCAAATTAATATAAACACTTCCACGGGGAAGGTTTGGCAAAACATAAGATGTATTACTGGACACGCAACTATTAAGAGCATAATATCTATCAACACCCCAAATGGTCCTGTTTGTTCTGAAGATAAGATAAGTGATATTTTCGCTAACACTTGGTCGGATAATTCAAAAGACTCAAAATTTTCTCCTAGCTTCGTACAAAAAAAAAAGGGAATTGTTGGCTTTGGCCCCAAAACCACCAACAAAGATGTCCGTAAAACATATTGAGAAAGATATTTCTTTAATAGAACTCGAAAGCTGCCTATCAAGATTAAGTGGTAAAACACCTGGCCGAGATAAGATTTTCTATCCAATTATCAAAAACCTACCAGAAGCTACGAAACTAAGACTTATTACACTATATAATAACATATTAAATAGAGGTATCATACCTCAAAGCTGGAAAACAGCATGTGTTGTACCAATTCCCAAACCAAGAAAAGAGATAGACAAAGTTGAGGGATATCGCCCGATTTCTTTACTTCCTTGCCTATCGAAAATTTTAGAAATAATAATAGCCAACCGTATCCTTTGGTTTACGGAGTCAAGAAAGCTAATAAGCTTAAAACAAGTAGCTTTCAAACCAAAAAGAGGTTGTATAGACGCTCTCCTCCACTTATATTATGTGATATCAAATGCTCTGTCTGCAAGAAACCACATTTCGATTCTAGCTCTCGATTTCGAAAAAGCTTTCGATCGGATAGGTATTCAACTTGTGTTAAAAAAATTAAGTGAATGGGGACTTGGTCCTAAAATTTTTCAATACGTAAAATCTTTTCTTTCAAACAGAAAATTTTGTATTAAAGTTGGTAATACTTTTTCAAAGACAGTATCTCTAGACAATGGAATTCCACAAGGATCTCCACTCTCTGTAATTCTTTTTACCATCGCTTTTGATGAGCTTAGCATACTAATTTCTAAATACAAAGATCTAGATCACTGTGTGTATGCCGATGACGCATATATTTTATGTAAACGCAATGATTTAAATCAAACAAAAACAATTTTCTCCAATTTACTCAATGAGATAACAGAATGGTCCACCATGTCTGGTTCAAAACTGTCTCTAGACAAATGTAAAATACTTCATGTTTGCCGTAAAATAAATTGTCAAAACTTAAGTTTATCTTTAAATAATATTGTTATTGAAAATGTCACTAATTTAAAAATTCTAGGTCTTATTTTTAACAATAGATATAATTGGAAATCACACTGTATCGCTCTTAAAAAATTGCTAGCATCAAGGCTCAATATTATTAAGTACCTTTCTTAAAAAAAAAGTAAATTACACGTCAACACACTCTGTTATATGACTAAAACTTTAATATTAAGCAAGATTGATTATGCTCTAGCTATTTATGGTTCCTGCCCTAAGTCTACAAAAAATATAATCACACCCACTTATCATCAAGCCGCAAGGAGAAGCATAGGAGCTTTTGTCACAAGTCCTATTAAAAATATCCTCACCGAAGCTGGATTACCTACAATAGGAGATAGATATTCTGAAATGGTACTCAAACTAACTGTCAAGCTAACTTTCCAAACCGGCTCGATAATCGACAAAGATGTAGCCTTAGCAATGAAACACAAACGGCTAAGAAAAACTCCTTCAGCTATACATAACACCTTACTTATGGCAAACAGTTTCGAAATACCTTTAAAGCGTTTCACTAAATACACGCCATCCTCACCACCTTGGCACCTGAGTACATCTTCCATCCTACTACATCTACATGAATTCAGCAAAGAAAACACCAGCGAATCTATTTATAAAAAAATGTTCCATGATACATTCTACGATCTTACTTCCAAAGGATGGACATTTGTTTATACCGACGGTTCAAAAACTACTGATAGCACATCTTTTGCAGTAAAATCGCACGACGGATCGGTTATCATTCAAGGAATCATTCCAAGCCTTTCTTCAGTGTTCACAGCTGAAGCCCAAGCCATCTACGAAGCCGTCAACAAATTCTCTCACACTCGGGGCAAATGGACTATCTGCTCCGATAGCCTATCTGTTCTTAAAGCAATTCTAAACACAAGACACGAATCTACTATTATTGCTAAGATCCGGGACATCCTAACTAAAACACCCTCTAAAATCAAGCTAATGTGGACGCCTGGTCATGTTGATATTGCGGGTAACGTATTCGCGGACCAAGCTGCAAACTCGGCACACAATTCTCCAACTTTTATGTTTGAATCTTTTACAAGAAAAGACCTCAAGGGATTAATAATGGACAAAATCAAACATTCCCGATAACATGAGTGGTCTAATTATACACACCATTACCAAACAATAAATCCCACCAGATGCAATCCAGTGTACCCTAACAATATGTCCAAGTTTGACATTACCAATTTTATTCGTTTGCGCATTGGACACACGCAAATAACGCACTAATACATTTTAAAAAGAGAAGCACGCCCAGTCTGTGTAAAATGCAACAATGTTATCACGATACCCCATCTACTGGGCCCATGCTTTTTTTCCGAAAACTCACTTCAAAGCCAATACAATATCCTTGACTGTCTCCGAGATCCAAATAAAAACAATATTGAACTAATAAACAAACTTCTTCATAAACACAAAATAAAAATATATTACTCAAAAAAAAAAAAAAAATTACTCTTACTTCTACACACTCCATACACAACACAATTATTACTTACATATTTATTAACACAAATTATCTATTATTAAAACTACTCATTTTTAATTTACTGTCTTTACCCATTTTATGAAAGAACTGAAAGCCTGTTGATGCTAGCGTTCTTTAAAATTTTTGTTAATAATAGATTTAAATTTATTGTTAATTCTTTATAAATAAATAAATAAAAATAAAAATTTTACTTAAAATAAATTGCAGAGGGCACGTTGTTTTAATGGCGTCTGGATGAGAAGTGAGAGAGAAAGATAAAAGAAAAAGAATTCACAAGGTTTCATCCAAACGCCATTTTGAGAAACTGTATGCAGTGCTGCCAACTACATACATCACACTGTTAAATGTATGGTTTCCGAGGGATAGATTTGTTTTAATTTGTGAAATTACACCAGAATGGCTGAATTCATCTGAATGAAATTTAGCATTGAGATATGTTATAGTCTGGAATAGCATATTGGCACTTTCTATCCCGGTAAAATGTATGGTTCCCGTGGGATAGATTTGTTATAATTTTTGAAATTACAAAAGAATGGCTGAACTCATCTGTATGAAATATAGCACAGAGATAGATTATAGTCTGGAATAGCATAATTGGCTACTTTTTATCCCGGTAAAATGTATGGTTCCCGTGGGATAGCTTTGTTTTAATTTTTGAAATCACACCAGAATGGCTGAACTCATCTGAATGAAATTTAGCACAGAGATAGATTATAGTCTGGAATAGCATATTGGCTACTTTTTATCCCGGTAAAATGTATGGTTCCCGTGCGATAGATTTGTTTATATTTTTGAAATCACACCAGAATGGCTGAACGGATCTGAATGAAATTAAGCACAGACATAGATTATAGTCTGATATAGCATATTGGCTACTTTCTATCCCTGTTAAATGTATGGTTCCCGTGGGATAGAGTTGTTTTAATTTTTGAATTTACACCAGAATGGCTGAACTCATCTGAATGAAATTTAGCACAGAGATAGATTATAGTCTGGAATAGCATATTGGAATAGTATTTTGGCTACTTTTTATCCCGGTAAAATGTATGGTTCCCGTGGGATAAATTTGTTTTAATTTTTGAAATTACACCAGAATGGCTGAACGTATCTGAATGAAATTTAGCACAGAGATAGCTTATAGTCTGGAATAGCATATTGGCTACTTTCTATCCTTTTAAAATGTATGGTTCCCGTGGGGTAGATTTGTTTTAATTTTCGAAATCACACCAGAATGGCTGAAATTTGGCACAGAGCTAGATTATAATCTGGTATAGCACATATGTTTCTTTTTATCACGGTTAAATGTAGGTATAAAGCTATAAAAGAAGAAGAAGAAGCTAGATAACCATAGACTATACTCCTCAAGCTACAGTCTACTTCTTGATCAGCTGAAACGCGAGCGAAGCCGCGGGTAAAGGCTAGTTGATTTATATAAATGATATTAGACATAGACGAATTAAATTTTTTACTGATGATGGGCTCTTGTACATTGATGATTTTGAACTAAGCGTTTGTAAAAGAAAACTTATTGATGAAATAAAAAATGTTAAAAAGTATTTAAACATGAATTAACTTATGTTGAATGTAGAACAAATTAAAAATTATAAAATAATGCTATTACCACACGATAATACAATTAAACAAATAGATGAATTTGAATCTACAAACGAAATAAAATATCTAGCAGCAATAATGGATAAATACCTTTATTTTAAAAAACACTTTGAATATATACAATGAGAGAATTGCAAAAAGAATCGGATTTTTCCGCAAAAGAAGAAAAAAATTATTTATTCCAATGGCAATAAAATCTAAAATACTGTTGTAAGACCCCACTTTGAGCATTGTTCAACAGTACTATTATTGTGTTCTTCAGGTAATATGGAGAGATTACCAAAATTACAAAATAAAGCTATGCGTTCAATTCTATATTGTAGTAGATTTACATCCACTCGAAGTATTATAGAAATTCTTAAATGATTAAAAATAAGGCAAGGAATTGTTATTGGTACACTTATTTTTATATTTAAAATTAAAAACAACATGCTACCTGATTACCTTAGTAGAAGATTATCAGCTAGAGCCAGTGTACAACCTTATAATTTAAGAAATAATAACAACTTGAATGTGCAATTATCTAGAAATACAAGAACCCAAAACATGTTATTTTGTTGAAGGAATACAAATTTTCAATGAACTGCCAAATAATGTAAATACTGAAACAAATATTTTAAAATTCAAAAAAGAAGTGTCATTATTTGCAAAAACTAATTATTAAATTTAAGATATTTTTGAAAAATAAGAGTATTAATTATAGGAAATTGTAAAAAAGCAAACTTAAGCTAAAAAAACTTGATCTAATCTAATAATAATCTAAAACCATCACATTATGTTGTCAAGAAGCCAATGCATCCACATATAGTGACAGTTTGGGGCTTATTGTAAGGTTTCAGTTCCAGTTTTTTTATCCAGACATAATTTTAATTTGAGATAAAATCGTTTAAACATTAAATTTTCATAAAATGGGGCAGGGAATGTTAAAAATCTACGTTATCAAATGAAAATAAGTTTTATAACACAACTAGCCTTTACTTCGCTCACATTTCAGCTGATCAAGAAGTAACCTGTAGCCTGAGGACGAGGACTCTTCTCTCGTAATCTAGCTAGTTTTATAGTCCGAGCTTTATTATTAGGTACATATATTTTACTGGAATAAAAAGTAGCCTATGTATTATTCCAGACTATTATCTACCTCTGTTCTTAACTATTCTAAAACTATTTAGAAAACAGGGATTTGACTAATGCGCGTGATTTTTGGTGAACGATCTTCAGTCGCGATTTTTGATGGACCTGGTTCTTGTTCTTTTGGAGTATCTTCTTCTTCTCTCCTTTGCATGTCCTTAGTCTGCTTTATTTTGTATCGCCTTAGTACGACGAAGAAGAACAAGATAGCAATTGATAATGATAATATGATCGCTGGTAGAGTAGGATGTGGAGTATGGTTGAACTATTGCTGGCAAGGGTTTTGTTCCAGATATTTCTCTTGAAATGTACGTTCTGATGGCTATTTCTATTGTCAAGCTATGGTGTCTGAGGATGAAAGTTCCTTTGAGGTTGAGGATGTTGTCGTCTATTCTTACTTGGCCATTGAAACCATTCAGCAGCAGTGTATCGAGGAGTATTTCTTAGATTGTCGGGACATGTTGGCTGTTTATTTTCTGACAGGTTGCTGGACGACTTTAAAGTAGATGGGCGATGCAAGTGTCGTTGTTTAAATCAATTACCTTATTCTTATTACAAATAGTTAATCTGTTACATATTTTACATTTATTTTTTATACCTAGGATGGAATCTTTACAAATTAAAATGTTTTTGAATTGTATGTCATTTATAAGATTATTTTTCTTAACAGGTTTAATAAGCATCGTTTTACATATATCTTTATCAGTTATAGGGAGATTTGTTATATAAATAATGAATAAGCCATTTGAGGCGATTTTAATTTCGGAAAATTCTATTGCTTCATCAATGTTTATAAATGGTATATTTTCATTTTCTAAGAATTTGCTTACAATTTCAATTTCTTGATTAGATAATATAAATGAATTAACAATGTCTACCTACCCAATTGATGGCGTATTCAATGTTTGTGACTTCTTATTTTATAATTTCTAATTCCGAAATTATTTTAATTACAAATTCATTATTTTCATATAATCTATCCTTTTCATAGATTATTTTAATAAATTTGTTTGTGATGTTTCAAAGTTCTGCAAATTTTTCTAACGTTAGTTTATTTAATATTGGTAGCTATTGTTTTGGAGAGCATTATTATTTTTTCCTATTATAATTTCAAAATCAGAATGATCAGGTCTACTGGAAATCCATTTCCAGGCGCTACCGATGAAGTTAAGGGATCGTTTTGTTTTCTTTGTTTTTGGGAAGAGTCTGAAGAGGTGGTCCTGGATGAGGTGTATTTCATATTTTAGGAAAGGGTAAAAGGGATGGTTTACGCCGATTTCCATATCTATGATTATTTCCAAATCAGTGATTATTCGATCATATTGTTCAAGTTCTATTATATGAATTAGCTTGAAGGTACTGTTTGTACCTTGGCTATTCCTGTTTCCAAAGTAATAAGTTGCGCATTGCTGTAATCGAGTAATTGGGTGTCGGCCTTAGCATGAAAAGGCAGAAATCTGAAAAAGGTTTTATATCAATTTCGAATGTGAGATTTGTGGACGAGTCTACCGCTTTCAGTAAGGACAGTAGTGTTCCTATTTTCTTTAACTAATTCTTCTTTAAATCTGTTTGAGAGCTTTGTTCCTAGTCTTTTATATTGTTTAACAAAGATAATTTGTCCTGCTAAGTATTTAATAATCAGCAGGGGTGAACGTGACCGATTGACCGGAGATTAAATCTACTGGTCTTTTGCCAGTTGTCGAGTAAATACAGTGGTTGTATTCGTTAACAGATTTCTCTAAGAGTTCCTCGAAATTTCGTTCGGTACCATTTTATTTTATGCATCGCATGATCTCAGAGAGAGTAGAATGGAATCTCTCTACTTGTCCGTTGGCTTCACTTTGGTACGGAGGTACTCTGTGTATGGCAATATTGAGTTCGTCCTTCATCATGAAACGAATCGATGGTGAACTAAAATCTGGTTCGTTGTCTAGAACAATAGCTTTTGGGACGCCAAAGGAGAAGAGTTAATCACGAAGAGGATTTCGAATATCTTCAATAGATCTGCTCTTTAAAATTTTGACCGGTGCGTATTTTGTAAATTTGTCTAATGCCGTAAAGCCAATTTTTTCTCTGTATGATAAATATCGACATGAATAGTATGGCCTGGGAATTTGGGTATGGGCGTTTCGTTAAGTTTAGGTTGATTGGGGCGTCGTTCGTACTTGTTCCTTTTACATGCGGAGCAAATATTGGTTGTTCTTTCGATTTGATTCATCATAGAAGGAAAATAATATTCTTCAAAAATTTGTGAACAATCTTCTACAGGATTTCTATGTGCTCGTTAGTGGGTTTCGATTATTATCGGTTCCTGTTGATATTCTCCAATAATATCTTCGACGAAAAGTTGAGTGAACCTTATTCTACACCTGTTTAAGTGGGATTGATAAATTTCTTGTATCATGTCCATAATGTTTTCTTCGGTTTTGATACAATTAATGACAGAAGCATTAAGAATTTTTTTTTAAATTTCAATGAGATTTTTTCTATTATAATTTGGTTCGGTTATAATGTGCCTATGGTATCGTGGAAATACAATTTTGAATTGGATACTATATGATTCCCCAGTATTCAGGAAAATTTGATTTTTATAAACATTTATAGGCACTTCCATACTTCATGACCTGAGCTTTCGCCATTGTTTTCTGTAGATTTCATAACTTTAAGTTGCGACTTCAATGGATGAATTGAAAGTGATTAGATTAGATTAGATAAAGATTTTATTTTCTCTTAAAAATTTTTTTACATCATTTACAAAAATCATAAAGCATGGCTATTTGCCGTCTGCCTGATTGACAAAACCAATAAATGCTTATACCTAGAACATGCGTCATAATTGATACCAGCAAAAGAAAACCAAACAAAACACATATTTAGAAACATTCTTAGATTACTCGACTCCTAAATGCCAAAGCTAATTTACAGTACAGGTATAATTTTTTGGCTTCCATATCATTGAGAAGTGTTATAATTTGGCCATCAGAGAAGAAACCCTTCCCAAAAACGTGTCTTCTACTCTCCCTTAGAATTGGACATTTCCCTAAGAAATGTAGAGTATCTTCCCTCTTTTCCAAGTTACACAAGGAACATATGATGGGTAAATCATCTCTATGCGGCATGAAGTGCAGGTGGATCAGTTCCGCTCGTAACTTGACCATCATCGAAATTTCGTTTACGCTGTGCTCATCGCGAAAATAGTTCTTTTCATTCAAGTTATAATATAGTCGGCAGTATATTGTTCTGTGGAGCGATCCAGAGGCACTGTTTACAAATCTCTCTCTACATTTCAAATCCACTGATGAAATAAGCTGGTAGAGTATCCCCTTCCAATGACGTAGTTTTCATCGTTTAGATTGAGGTTCATCTCACAGTCCGTCGCTAGATCCATCCATTCCCCAAACCAACTTGCCTAGCTTCGAATGCATTGAAGGGCCGCTATCTTTGCAAGTCGATGATTCTCCATCTTCATTATTCTAAGAACATAATCGATTTTCATTTTTAGCGTTCTAATAAAGAGTGGTGATAAACCCGTTTCCAACATAAAAACATAATTGGGAGTATTTGGCGGTAGCCTACAAATTCGGTTTTTATAGTAACGTAAGAGTTTCAAATTGACTCGAGCCCCGGGTTTGAGCCGCATAAAACAATATTGATTCTGAAACCGTTTCGATTACCCGAAATTTACTACTGTGAGCAATACCTTCATTACATAAGCACCTTTTCCAAGTTGCACCAATTGCATTTTTAGCATTTTTAAGTTTTTCATTTAAATGTTTCTCCATACTTAAATTTCTCGTAAAGTATACTCCGACGTATTTAAATTCATTCACTATTCCAATGCTCTCACCATTATAGTACCATTTTTCATTTGCACTGTTTCTGGCTCCTCCGTTCTTAAGAAATCATTATTTTTGACTTTTCTAGGTTGACCCTCAAGTTCCATAACTTACAATACTGAAAAAGTCTGTTGATCATGAGCTGCAAAGATTCCGGTGAGGAATCCATGAGAACAATATCATCCGCAAATGAAAATGCTTTAATTATAAGGCCTGCGTATTCTATTCCGCAGGGTAAAAAGCCTACTTAGTCTTCTATAAACAATGCAAATAGGCTTAGACTTAAAGTGAATCCTTGTCTACTCCTGATTCTGTTTTAAGCCATTCCGACCTCTCTTCCCCATTCCATACCGTTGCAATCGTTTCCGCATATAAGTTTTGAATGACTCTTCCAAACTTCATTCATTATCAAACGCAGCTTTAAAGTAAACAAAGAATGTGTATAGCTTTTTTCTTTTGGTGAGAAACGACTCCACAATACTTTTCAATACAAAAATGTGGTCAATCGTTGAATATCCTGCCCTTAAACCTGCCTGGTACTCTCTCAAAAGCTTATTAGCATTAATCCACTCGTTGAGACGTCTTTGCAAGATTGATGTGAAAATTTTATATCACGCTTTCAAGAATTTTTTTTTTTTTTTTTTTCATTTGGTTTTGGTTGGTTTTATAAATTTGGGAAATCACTGATTCCTTGAATTCTTGTTGTATCAGACGGTTTCGAGAACCTCATTGAAAATGGTAGTTAGCTTGCTAATCAATTCTGCAGTGCCATATTTGAAGACCTCCACTGGTATCCCATTAGCTCCCGCTGCTTTTCCGTCTTTCAGCTTATTGCCCGCTGAAATTACCTCTTGTTGCGTTATGCTAGCGTCTAAAAGTTCGTTGGTAAGACTGGGAGCAGCGTACTGAAACGTAATTCTATCCTGATAGGATTCAGTAAATCTTCAAAGTGTGTAGCCAGGAGGCTTGGACTTAGACGCTGATGTATTTTAAAATTATTTCCGTTCAGCTTCCTTAGTCAGTTTCAAACTTCCTTAGCATTTGAACAATATGCTTTTCACTTAGATTCGTTCTCAAAATAAACCGTCTTTTTGCGAACACACAATTGCATTTACTCCGTGTTTGCTTCCAAATATTGGTTCTTAAAATAACCTTACCTGTGTTTTTAAACCAAATGAAAGCTGTCTGAATTTTTTGCACTCCGCGTCAAACAAAGGAGCAACGTAGTTATCTTGCACATTCCTGTTGGTGCGAATGGTCGGGTAAAGAAATATCAATAATAAATATTAATAAGCTTACAAACTAATTATAATAACTTAAAACTATGGGAGGTTTATGGAAGTTTATCGTAAAGGTCTCTTCTTATGGAGATAATGCTATGGGAAAAATCAAGGATATTATGTGCATGTGCTTTGTTGGCTAGGCGTAGCATTCTTGTAATTGGATTAAAATGGCCATAGTTGGTACGATGAGTTTAGTTTATCGTAAAGGTCTCTTCTTATGGAGATAATGCTATGGGAAAAATCAAGGATATTATGTGCATGTGCTTTGTTGGCTAGGCGTAGCATTCTTGTAATTGGATTAAAATGGCCATAGTTGGTACTACGTAAGAAAGGAACAGATCTTAGGTTACATGGGTTAGTGTTAAAGTGGATCAGTTCAAGGAGCGACGAAGAGTCAATAGCACCAGAGATAATTTGATGTATAAAAAGTACGCTAGCTACTTCGCGGCGTTTAGCAAGGGAGTGTAAGTTTATTTATTGTAAACGGTCCTCGTAGGGGGGGGCAAGATAAAGGGATCTGACCAGGGGAAACTGCGCAATGCAAAACGAAGAAACCTTCACTGTACTGCTTCAATTCTATGAGAGTGGGTTATTTGATAGGGAGACCAAGCCTGACAGGCATAGTTGAGAAAAGGTCCGACATAGGCGGTATATAGAGATTTGGTTACGTATGGATTCGTAAATTCTTTAGACCAGCGCTTGATAAACCCAAGGGATGAATTTGATTTTGCAATAATTGAATCGATGTGAGAGCGAAAATTAAGCTCTTTATCACATATTATCAGTGTTGTTCCATGTAGACAAAACATGTAGACTACACGATTGTCTACGTGTAGACAATTCAACGTAGAAAATTCATCATAGTCTACATGTCAATGTAGACAATGTAAACAATCAATTTTGTTTCAGTTTTCCAACTTTTTTGTCTTCTAAATCACAAAAACAAAACAAATTTGTTTTATTTTAGTCTTCCACTCTGCATTTTGTATTCATTAAAAAAAAACACTTCTATTGGAAATGCTTACTTCATAATTATACAATAAGATGTCTTATTCATACTCGTCTTCGACGTCTTCATCAAAGCAATTATATTGATTTTCCTCAATTCTTAGTGAATAATAAAGATCGTTCAAAAGCCAAGCAATTTCTTGGTAAACTTGAAAAACTCTTTCGATTTGAGTGGAAGAGGCTGGAATAAGAATAAGTTTTTTTGTGTGCCAAATTTGAAGGATTTGGATGTTTTATAGAGGGCACATTCCAAACAAAATTGGATTTTAAATATCTTTTTCATAAAGAATCTTAAAAATGTTGATTTTTCTATTAAAACAGTCCCAGTCTTTAATCAACAAACGGAACAGTCAACCGCTTGACACCTATTTATTAAAGTACGGACTGGATCAAGAAGCTCGATATAACTGCAATATGCTACATATTTGTTGTTAAATTTTATTAAAATAAATCCAGGTCATCAAAGCATATTTCAACAACAAAGGACTGAATTATTAGATATTCAATTTAAATCAAACACGCACCTTTTCTTAATCGAAATAAAATATGCGACAGCAAGAATGACATATTGGAATGGAATGTCTTCATTGTCTACATTGTCGACGTTGTCGACTTCATTATCTTCATTGTCGACATTGTCTACATTGTTGACGCCATTGTCTACGTAGAAAGGTAGACATTCAAAGTCGACGCGTAGAGGAACAACACTGCATATTATCCCAAGATCACGAACAGAGGAAACGAGGGTAACAGGTAAATTGCAAAAGTGGTAAATTTGTGGTAGTGGGGGTAAGCGTTTGCGGAAAAAAGTCATTGATTGGCATTTACTAATATTAAGGTCTAAGAAATTTTTGTTACACCAAATGAGGAATGAATTTAGGTCTTGCTGAAGCAGCGAAGAATCAGAGAAAGTTGAAATTACTTTCATTATTTTAATGTCATCTGCGTAAATAAACAAGTCTGAGTAGTTAATAATGCTGTCAACATCATTAATGGCCAATATAAACAAGAGTGGTCCAAGATGGCTACCTTGAGGAACACCTGAAGTGGCAAAGATGGGGTTGGAGATAGCAGACCTGAAAACTATCCTATATGTTCGATCCTCTAGATAAGATTTAACCCATTGGATAAACAATGGTGGAAAACCATATGCTTCCAGCTTTAGGTAGATAATTTTGTGACAGATTTTATCAAATGCTTTGCTGTAGTCAGTAGTTATGACATCAACCTCAAGGCCTTTTTCCAAAGCACAGAGTGTCATGGTAACAAAATATGTAAGATTGGTGGTTGTGGACCTACCTTTTAAGAATCCATGCTGAAAAGGGGAGACAATCGATTTACAATGGAAACACAAAGAATCATAAACTATATTTTCAAAAAGCTTGGGGATGGAGGATAGTTTGGCAATCGGACGATAGTTAGATATATCGTTTTTGCTACCTTTCTTATGAATTGGGAATATAAAAGAACTTTTCCATAAAGAAGGGAAGACACCTTGTGTGAGTGATAGTTGGAAGAGAATTGAAAGGGGTTCGCAGAGAGCGTTGACACATTTTTTAAGAAATATAGCAGGGATCCATCCGGACCAGGGGAAAAGTCATCTTTAAGCGAATTGATCTTATCAACGACCATTTGAGGGCAAATATAAAGAGAAACAAACGACGTGTGCGGACTGTGCAACAAGAACTTATGACAATCAAGGTCAGGTTCATTTGGAGTATCACAATACGATTAACTGAAATAAGTAGCGAAGAGGTTAGTTATCACTTGAGGGTCAGAAGATGATGCACCGTGGAAATTTAAAAAGGAAGGAAGACCGTCGGATTTGCGCTTGACATTGATAAATTGGTAGAATCGCTTGGGTTGGGAGATGAGACGCCTGCATTTTGTCCAAATAAACAAAGTAAAGAGAATCGCAAAGACTGGAAAAACTGGCCGAAGCTTCTAGGTAATATGAATAGTTTAAGGGAGTTGGAAACTGTATGTAAGTTTTCCACAACCTATTCCTCGAATTGCGAAGAACACGCAACTCTTTTGTATACCAGGGAGGAGATGACACACAACTTTTTTGAAATGCGTATGGAAAACATTGAGTAAAACATTCGAAGAAAGAGGTGAGGAAGAAAGAAAGTGCTATATCAATAGGGGTTTTTGAGTTAAGAAAAAGGCTGAAATTAATATTGTTAAGAAGAGCATTAAGTTTATTGAAATCAGCTTTGCGAAAGTAAAAATGAGCACAGTTTTCTGATTCAATAGTTGGGGGACTTTTTTCGTAATAGAAGATAAGAGAGAGAGGAGGATGATAGGGGTCAAGGGTGGAGAGAAGATGGAAACTTTTGGAGACAGTGGAATTAAAAGGGTCGGAGCAGAAAATGAGATTACGTTGCCTCCCTAAACTGTTGCACGTTCCGCTTAGTTGAAATAGGCTAGATTCGAATAAGCGATCGGTGAACAAAAATTTTTTCTCAGAAGTGAGATTAGAGGGAATGAAACATGACTCGTCTTCTGATGGAATCCATTGTATATCTGGGAGATTGAAATCACCAATTACGATGGCATCATCATTAGAAGCTGTACTTTCAAGTAGGGAATCCACTGTCTCAACAAATTGTTGATAGACATGAGTTGGTTGTGAAGAGCGAATATAACAACAAAATATAAACTTACATCTTTTGCAGATAGATAGCTTTATGCACACGAATTCAAAAAGTGGAGATTTAGAAATTTCGACTAGAGAAGCATTGAAACGGTTATTTACCGCCAGGAGAACACCACGCCCAGAAGTGGCATGAACATGACTTTGCCCGTCAGCTCGAAAGACGACAAAATTGGAGGTGAACAATTCACTATCTTGATAACCATTGCAGAGATTTGTTTCGGTCAGGGCGAAAATTTCAAAAGGAAGCTTCTGAGAGTAAAGGAATACACTTGAAGTTTTAGTGCGGAGTCCTCTAACATTCTGGTAATAAATGGAAAAGGTGGAAGGAGTTAAGCTAGAGGATGTGGTTGGAAGAGCTAGATCACAGTTAAAGACGAGGCGTTTTCTTCTGTCTTATAGAAGGCAAACGATTAGAACTAAGGTAAGACGCGTAGGTGGCAAGGTCCTTCAGAACAGTGGAAGAGGAAATTTTATAATCCTCATGAAAACGAGTATAGATTTTTTTGAGAGCAATGGGGTCGGTTGGAAAGCCTTCTTTTAAAATTGACACAAACAGAGTCCGATTTATCATATAGGTACGAGAGGTAAAGACGGACGCCATCATAAATATTGCTCTTTCGTAACCTAGACATAATGTAACGACCATCAAGCTCATCAGTTGTGGTTATATGGTCAACCAATTTAGATGTAAGCTTGACAACAGGAGGAAGCATTGGATCAAATAGTGGGACAGGTGAACAAGGTGAACGATGGTTAGTAGAGGGGGCTGTGGCAGAAGGAGTATTTGTGGAGGAAGAGGGGGTTGGATTTAGGATGTGAGACCGAACAAAATTATTGTAATGTCCTTTAGAGGAGGTGCTTATAAATGCATTCAAATCGGGAGGGGCAAAAGAAGGAGGTGGATCAGAATTAAATGAAACGCGTTTGCGTTGCGAAATCAAAGTTTTTTTTATGGTAGGGGGAGGACTTGGAATTAGATATGTGGGTCTTAGGTCTAGTAACAATTTCTTTTTTAATACATTATTGTGTTTCAGATAAGGTTTATAGATCTATTTGGAGATTTTCATTTTACCTAGCCAAAAAAAAGGCATGACATTAGATGAAAACATCCATTGAAATCTGGATGGGATAAAAACTTTAAAACTTGATTTGTTGATAATATAACATTCTCCAAGATTGAACTTAAAATAACGAAGAAAAAGTTTACGGATCCAGGAGACATCAGAGTTGTAGGGCGCTTTAGAAATGAAGTAAGGATCAGTTTCAGCCGTTTGATTGACTCACAAAAATACTTACTTTTTAATAGTGTATCTTTGTTAATCAAAAAAATATAAAGAATGAAGAAAAAAGGAATGCGACCGTTTGCTTAATTAAAGTTATATATCCTTTATTATCGTCTTATTAATTCTTATTCTCAGCACCGATTGTGTATCTACAACGACATTCCCACCCTCGTCTCTATATGCTTCCGCTCGGGCTTTGTAACAATGGAGTATGGAGGAGAAGATTCAATGACGAACTGTACGGGCTATACAGCGACATTGACTTGGTTAAGAAGCTGAAAATTCAGCGGCTTAGATGGCTGGGCCATGTGAAGCGTATGGACGAAAACGCTCCTGCCCGACGAGTCTTCAATTCCAACCCGGAGGGCCGACGCAGTTCTGGAAGACCCCATCTAAGGTGGTGCGATCAAGTGGTAAACGACCTCAACCAACTTGGTGTGTGCAACTGGAGGCCATTGGCTAGGGACCGGCCTAGCTGGCGAGGATTGTTGGTTGAGGCCGTGGTCCACAATGGACTGTCTGCGCCACCTTAAGTAAGTATTAATTCTTATTAGTAAGTTTTTTAATTCTAACTTCTACTCATAACTCAAACCAGATGTTTGATTTCTCGTCAAACCGTTCAATTTGATTTTTTTTTTGTAAATAATCTAATATTTAATTTAATTGTATCAAATAATGTTCGTTTGACGTATAGTCTCGTCGAACGAATTCTTGCTTGTTTTTAATACAATATTAATTTGTTTGGGTCTCTACAATTGTCAACTCATATGCGTTTCGCTTTTATTTAACTTAAGAACTATTATGACCAATCAATAGAAACAGAAGAGAAAGTTTGAAAAATCTCCACTAATTTTATAGCCGATTTTTGGGCTTTTGCTTAACTTAAGTGCTGCCAAATAATTCTTCTGGAACGTCAGTGGGGCTTTTCATACAAATGAGAAATAAAAACTTTGTTAGTACTTAAATTAATTTTTAGAGCTTTAAATTGGTGATCAATTGCTTGTTTGATATAAAAATAATGCAAATAATAAAAAAATTCATTTTTTTAGACAAGTTTATGTCTAAAGTCTGACTATTTTGTACATATTTATTCGGTGTGGTGAGTATGTGACATCATGCTTTTAATCTTTTATTTTTACTTGGCAGCATTGACAATACTCTTTTATTTTTTTGTTTGCTAAACTTAACGATACAATTTATTATCTCTTTTCCTCCTCTGTCTTTTGATTTTTCTCCCTCACACTCATTTCAAATTTTTTAATAATTTTATTTTGTTAAAATAATATATTTATGACGAATTTGGAAAAATATAAGTTTTATTTTTGAATTCACCGCAAAAAACTGCATATTGTGAATGTGCCTTTAATTAGTAGACATTGAGCGTTTAGTTGTCAAAGAGACTCCAGTTTTGTTTTCATTTGTTCTACCGCGTGCTTGTATTAATCGTTAATGAATTAATCTGTGCATTGTTATTTTGTGTAAAAAGTGTTTTAATTTAATATATGTTCTAATTGCCATCATTTGATGCAATATATTGTAGTTCAAACATAAGACTTAAAGAAATAAAATGCACGACTGGGTCGCACGAACTTTCTCTTATGATAAGCAATTGCTTAGTGGCTGCATATATGGATATTAAAAAAAAATTAAATAATTTCGAAAATTCTTTTATTTTTTAAATTAGTTTAAGAGTTTTCTTCGAAAAACTAAGTATGCAATAAAATTTCAAAGCTATACGTCAATCTAGGAAACAAAAATATTGAAAATCGTTCGACCAGTTTTTTTTTTAAATGGTTATTTTTCAAAAAATATTTTGAAATTTATTTGAGTATGCAAATATATGGCAATCTATAGTTTACATTTGAAAAATAATTTAAAAAAAAATCAATATACCCGTTTCCAACATATTTCGAAAACCAAAAATTTTTTTTAAAAAATTATAAAAAATCAAAAAAAAAAGTTTTTGGAAATTTTGAAATGCCATATTAATAAAATTATGAATGACTTCCTTTTAGTGAAATCAAATGTACAGTTTACGAGAAAATTTGATCTGAAAATACTGGTTCTATGAGAGGTACCGTTATTAGACAAATTTTAAAATCAAATTTCTAACCAAAAAATAGATTGTCTTAGAAAAATTGCATTCTGAAAGTTTTATCAAAATCGTTAGAGCCGTTTTTGAGAAAATCAATTTTTGTCTTCAAGATGGTATGGCAGGTGCCATTATTTTTGGACCTAGAGCAAAAATAAAAAAAATTGTTTCGAGGGACGGCCAAATAAATCTTAAATACCAAATTTAAAGCAAATCGGCCCACCCGTTCAGCCTCCAGAGGCGCGAACAGACTGACAGACAGACAGGCAGACGGACGGAATTTCCAGACCCACTTTTTTCGAATTCTCCATCATCGTAATTTCATGTGTGATTGTTATCTCAATTTTTTTTTCTGTACGAATCCATAACTTGCCTTATAGTACCTATAATCGCAAGTAAAAATGTAGTTCTATTTGTGTTGTTGTGCTATGTGTATTTTCTACGTGTAGTTTCTAATGTTTTGTTTTGTGTTTAAAAATGTCAAACATTTATCGTAAGGCATATTTATGTTTTAATTTGTGTGCCCAAGTAATTAATTAATTCATTTATTTGGTTTCTATTTTCTTTTTCTTTGCAGGTAAATTCAACCAAATCTTTTTTCCATATTCCAGGTCAAGGGGTGCTCCCTTGATATTGTGCAAATAGATTGGTACAGTGTTGTAAGAAAGAAAATATTCAGTTTATTAAATTATTATTTTTTTGCTTCTTTTCATATTATGGAGCAACTTTAACGATGACTGAATTTGTTCTATTTTAATTATAACTTTATTATAGTAATAATAATTTTAATTATACTATTTAAAAAATAATGATTTTTATTTTGTTTGTTTGTTTTAATTTATTTAATTCATTTAGTGTAAATTCATTTAAATAATATTAATAAATGGTTAATGAGAATACTATGTGTATATATTTTTTTGTTGGTGGTTCAACATACTCCTCCCTTTGAACGGTTGCGATCAACAAATCTTGCCTTAATTTTTTCTATTCCCCTCTTGTGATGGTGATGAAATACCACCTTGCCAGCTTTATTCACATTGACCTTTATTTGATACTGATCTGGGAGATTTACCGTAAATTGTTTCCTTTTACTGTTTGCAATTCTCTCAAAATCGATACGTTTTAAGTTATCTTTGTTAATAAAAACGTCTTCCCCTTCTCGGGTAAAGAACTTTTGGGAATCGTTGTCTATCATCATTTGGATTTCTTTTAATTTGGTTGATGGTTTCAGTAGATGTACAAATTCTACCGTGGAACCATTGATGGTAACAGGAATTGGGTTTCCTTCAAAGGTGTCTTGAGTTTTTTCTGTTTTAGGAAACAAACTGTTTTCAAAATTAACCTCGTTGAGTTCATTATTAGAGAGTGGCTCGTTTGTCAAGAAATTCAGGTTTGTATTAATGAGGTGTTGAAGAGGTGTTGAGTAGTCGGGTGGTGAGAATCTGATTTCCTCCAGAATTTTAATATAGTCTTCCAACTCTGATTGCATTTTGCTGTAACAAAGGTAAGGTTATCTTATGTGTTGGTAAGTAAAAATTAACACATACAAATCTACAATGAAACAACACATGGACGATGTTAAATATTACTTCGAATTCATGTTGTAATTGTTTTCAATTAGTAGGCGACAAATTTTGACAATGGGCCTTTGGCACGTATTGTGTTTTGTCCATATTATTACCACCCTTACTATGTCATCTTTTCCAGGATGAATCTTCTCAATAATTCCTAACGGCCATAATGTGGGTGGGGTGTTTTCATCCTTAATGAGGATCACATCTCCAACTTGAAAGTTGGGTTTAGTTTTCCACCATTTTGGGCGTTGTTGTAGGCGATTGAGATATTCTTTACTCCATTTCTTCCAAAAGTGTTGGCTCATTTGTTGGATGTGTCTCCAACGTTGACTTAGAGTAACGTTTGAACATATGAGCTTTTGTTCAGGGGTAGCATTTATTGCTTGAGCAATTAAAAAATGACCTGGGGTTAAAATTGCAAAGTCGTCTTTGTCTTTTTGTAGTGGACATAGTGGTGGTAAATTTAGAAATGCTTTTTTTTGGGTAAGTAATGTGACTAGCTCTTCAAATGTACAAATCGAAGTGAATATAACGTGTCGAAGATGATACTTTATCGATTTAACTCCAGCCTCCCATAATCCTCTATGATGAGGTGCAGCCGGAGGGTTGAAGTTCCAAGTAATGTTTAAATTTGACAAATATTTTATGATTTCTGGCGTCGCTTCATTAATAGCTTGGTTGAGTTCTCGATCTAAAATGACCTTTCCTCTTTTAAAATTTGTTCCACAATCAGAGTATATGTCAGAGCACAAACCGAGTCTAGAAACAAATCTTCTTAGAGCTGCTAGGAATGCTGTAGATGTTTAAAATTTGTTCCACAATCAGAATATATGTCAGAGCACAAACTGCGTCTAGAAACAAATCTTCTAAGAGCTGCTAGAAATGCTGTGGATGTTAAGTCTGATACTGCTCTTATGTGTATAAATATGGAAAGTTATCCTTTATAAATTTAAGCCTTTCTATGATAAGACATTTTCAAACTTATTGGCCCGGCACAATCTATGCCAACATGGTTAAAAACCCTTGAAATACTAACTCGAGGGGTGGGTAAATTACCCATTAATTGTTGAGCAGTAGTTGTCCGGTGTTTGGTACATGTTACACAGTTGTGCATTTGTCGTGTGATGATTCTTTTGGCATCTAAAATCTAATAGTTATTACGAATAGTGCTTAGGACTAATGGAGTTCCACCATGAAGAGTTTCCTTGTAAGTTTTGTCGACTATGAGTTCACTTACATGATGTGCACGACGCAGAACTATTGGATGTTTCATATCGTAGGGAATGTCAGCATTTTCTAATCTTCCTCCTACTGGAATAAGACCTTTGTTGTCCAGGAAAGGACTAAGCTTTAACAGATGACTTTTCCTTGATAAGGTTTCATTTGCCTCAAGCTGTTGGTACTCTTGTGTAAATGTAGATTTCTGCACAGTATTTAAAACCATTGTTTTTGCTGTACTCAATTCTGCTACAGACAGCGGGTTTAAGTGTTTTAAAGAGGAATGGCGACAGTTGTGAATAAAGCGTAGTATCATAGCCGTAACTCGTATGAGTTTTGTAAGGGACGAATACTTTGGTAGTAGCTCATTAAGTGCTACAGTAAACAAATTGGTTATAGTTTCTTAGCTTCTAATTCTGTGCAGTCTGTTAGAATGGGATTTTTAGGCCAGGTATCCTGATCTTTGGTAAGCCAGTGAGGCCCATGCCACCATAATTTACAATCGATGAGTTGTTGAGTGGAGATGCCCCGCGGCGCTAACTCGGCAGGGTTGTCCGCTGTTGGAACGTGTCGCCAATAATCGGTGGGCAGAACTTGTTGGATTTCTGCTACTCGGTTAGCAATATACGTTTTCCATTTGGATGGGTGATTTTGTATACATTTTAACATAATTGTTGCGTCTGTCCTTTTCTTTTCAAACTTCATATCCTGAGTTGTTACCTTTAACATGTTAGTTAACAACAACGCCCGTTTAATTCTAGTCGAGGGAATGTTATTGGTTCCACTGGTGCCACCTTTGATTTAGACGTAAGTAGTCTGGTTTGAATGTTACCATTGCTATCTTCCGTTCTCAAATAAAAAAACTGCTGCGTTTGCTCTCATAGAGGCATCCCAAAACTCGTGAATTTGTTGATTCCGATTAGAACTTGTACTTCCAATCCATCGTGGAATTTTATATATATTTATTTCTGAGAGTTCTTAGTTGAAAGTTTGCCATTGCGGGATGATGGTTTGTGATACCTTGCTATCCCAGGCGTAGCCAGCTATCCATAATGTTTGGATCAATATTTTCCCTTTAATAATAATGGGTGCAATTAATCCTAAGGGATCATATAATGAAGTTTTTCTGACAGTATAGCGCTTTAAGTAAAAGTTTTAGAATTCGGTAAGCTTTGGATATTGAATGTAAAATAATCTTTTCCTGGATACCATCTTTTTTTTGCACTATCAGTTCTCGAGAGTAAGAAGCTTATATCAAGCATTAACTTACAATCAGAGATAAGCCAACACATATTATGTGCTCACTGGCTACATCATTTAGTGCAGGTGTTAGTTGTTAGTAAGCAAAATATACAAATAGTATAAAACAGGCATAAAAATTAAAAAGATAAATAAGCAAAAATATAAATAAAATAGATACAAAAACATTGAGAACATACGTGCACTGGCGTGGTGCACTGGTTTTGAATGTTTTTTTTAGGCAAGTCTTACTAATATTAAAATCAACAATACTTTTATTTGAGTTAAAAAGCTTGCACATGCGGGTAAGAGGTTCATTCATGCCATAATTAGTACGGTGTTGGGGACAATGTAATAGCTCCAAATTACGAAGATGATGAGCCTCTCCGCGATCGTTAAAATTTACACATGATAGAAGATCGGGTGCGTCTAAAAATCCCGTTAAAAGTTGGTGAATAAAAATAACATCATTGTTAATACGCCTTTGTGACAAGGTTTGAATCTGTAGAAGTTGAATCCGGTGTTCGTAAGGTGGGAGGTTGTATGGATCTGCCCAGGAGAGACCTTTTAAAGCAGATCGAATTAAATTACGCTGAACTGCCTCTATCCTAGACTTATGAACTTCGTAGAAAGGAGACCATACCTGTGATGCATATTCTAGATGGGGGCAAACATGACAGTTATATAAAGCTAGAGTTACATAAGGATTTTGAAATTCCTTCGACCATCTTTTAACAAATCCTAACATGGAATTAGCTTTTTTAACAATAAAGTTGATGTGTTCCGTGAAACTCAAGTCTGGGCTTAAGTTTACTGCCAGACCTTTAAAACTAAAAACGTGATGCAAAACTTGTTGTGAAATGTAATAGCCGTGTGTACTTGGTACCCGTTTCCTTGAAAATGTCATTGTCTGACATTTCGCTGGATTCAGGCTTAAACAATTCTTGCTACACCAGATAGCAAATAATTAGCTGAGTTAATAAATTTGAAAATTTTCATATCATCAGCGAAAACAAGGATCTCACTACAATGAATACACGAAGTTACGTCATTTATAGCTAGTATAAACAGTAACGGACCAAGATGGCTGCCTTGTTGTTTTCCTGATTTTGCTGGGAAAGGGTTAGAAAACGAATTTCCGAACTTAACTATATATGATCTGTTTCGGAGATATGAATATATCCAATTAACAAATCCTACAGGGAAACCTAAAGCTTTCAATTTGAAAATGATGATTTCATGTGAGAGTTGGTCAAAAGCTTTTGAGAAATCTGTGTTTATACAATCCAGCTCATGTCCACCCTCTAATGCCCTTGAACACTTGTTCATAAAGGTTAGTAAGTTTGTGACAGTAGACCGCTTCTGCATGAAGCCGTGTTGTTGATGGCAGATTAAATGTTTGCAGAAAAACGTAAAACTATCACAAACTACTTGTTCGAAAAGCTTTGGAATAGAAGACAGTTTAGAAATCGGTCTGTAGTTGGTGATATCGGACTTGTTACCCTTTTTGAAGACGGGAGTAACGAATGAATCTTTCCATACTTGACCGGATTTAAGGGATAGCTTGAAAAGGAATTGCAAGGGAGAAGCTAAAACGGAGAAAATTTTTTTTAATATTATAGGAGGAATGACATCGGACCGGGAGAGTAATCATCTTTCAGCAATGAAAGATAATGCAAAACTCTATCATTATCAATTTGGATGTTGTTAAAAGTAGCTTGTGGGAAATCACGGGAGTAGTCAAAGAAATCAAAGTCTATATTGACGGGATTTTCAATAAAAGACGCACTGAAATGCCTTGCAAACGCATTGCATATCTCAGGTGAGCTTGTCAAAGCGGAATCTTTGTAAGCAAAGTTCACTGGATACCCATCAGACTTCTTTAAATTTAAAAACTTCCAAAATTTCTTTGGATCAATCTTCAACGAAATTTCCATTTCCTTCACACATGCTACATATAGGTTTCTGGAAAGTAAATTAAACTCTTCAAAAAGTGCAAGGAACACATTTTGATCAGAAATTGAAAGACTTTTAATGTAAGACTTCCAAGCCTTATTCCGTTTGTTGCGTAGAGATTGAAGCTCTTTCGTGTACCACGGAAGGCTGGGGTTGTTATTTTTAGATATCTTAAGAGGAATTGAGTTTATCAAGCAGCTATTGAAAATTTCGTAGAATTGAGTTACTGCGTCGTCAATGTTAGAGCAAACATGGATATTCGAAATATTAGAAGCACTCAAATTGTCGTAAAGTAATTGAAAGTCAGCTTTACGGAAATCAAGTGAATAAGAAGAGTCTTCGGCATTACTGTTATTAAGTAAATTGCTGCTCATATCAACAAATATATCCAATGGGGGATGGTAGGAGTCTACGTTAGAAATGGCAGAGGTAGATTCTACCACTACCATACTAACAGCGTCAGAAGAAAAGACTAAATTGAGAATTCGATTTTTACGATTATTAATACAGCTTACTTGCTGTAAGTCGGTAGAGATTATGTTGTCCAAAAGAAGAAGTTCCTGTTGCGAAGAAGTTAAGGCAGCTTCTAAATAGGACTTGTGTTCAGAAGGGGTCCACGTAATTTTTGGTAAATTGAAGTCACCCAACAGTAAAATGTTGCTATTTGAACTGGCGATATCAATCATATGATCAAGAATTAACGATAGCTCGGCAAAAACTGACGCAGAACTTTTCGGTGGAATATAAACATTAATAATAAAAAGATCATTTGATTGAAAAGAAACCTCAACACAAATGAGTTCAATTGAAAAATTAAAGGGAAAATAGACAAGGGAAGATGAGATGCAATTACGAACAGCAATCAATATGCCACCGCCCCCTTCCTTCGGCTTATCCATATGACGATCCTTTCTGAAAACAGAAAACTCATTGTCGAAAATGTCTGTGTCCAAAAATGAACTATTGAGCCATGTTCCTGTGAAAGCAAAGATATCATGTGGAAAAGCTTGAGAGTTTTTAAAAACTTCAGCAGTTTTGCTGCGTATCCCTCTTACGTTTTGGTAGAACAGGGTTATCCTGTTAAGTTTTTTGGAGCCGATACTTTAGCAATTCGATTTTTGAGATTTTTTGATCGAACTACAAATTCTTTGACAAGTGTACCGGGAGGCCAAAATTAACTGTCATAGAGAGGGCCGAAAAATGCTGGAGGAGCAGTTATCCTGAACGATGACACAAAACTGTCAGGCTTACTAATTTTAGTGTATTTTATAGCTGACGCACTCGAAATGCAGTTATTAACAACAAGATGTTGAATTATGTCATTGGGTTGGAGTTTAGGGTCAAGTCGGGATACAAATACTAGTTTTGGCTAAGGAACAGATTCTTTTTTCTTGGGAGGTTCCGAATCGTTGATGTTATTAGTATTAGTATGAGAACAACTTGATCCAATTTTCGGTTCAGAGCAAAATGGGGTAGTGCTGGGTAAAACAATGGGAACCGCCCCCGCCGGTGGATTTATATCGACATTAGAGTTGTTAACAGTAGTAATATCTACTTCTTGAAGGGGAGGAGGCAGTGGCATACTTATTGGGTCTTAATATTTTCGTTTTCGAAAATGTCTAGTGATCCCTTTAGCTCTTTGTCTTCTATTGACAAGTGTGTTAGAAGTTCAGACCTATTGCTGGCCCACTTTCGGAGTTTAAAGCCACCCCCTTTAAGCATTTCTAACATTTGACCTTAAAATTCAAGGCAGTCTTTAGTTGTTTCTGCCCCTGTAATTAAGTCATCAACGTAGAAATCCGAGAATGTAACCTTTGATGCTAGTGGAAATTGATCCTGTTCATCCGGTGCTTATTGTTGGAGTATTCGTATAGCTAGGTATGGAGCGGAGGACGTTCCAAACGTAACTGTGTTTAAATGGTAATCTTGAACTTGTTTTGTTATTGGATCTCTCCACAAAATGCGTTGACACGTGCGATGATCGGGATGCATCCAAATCATCCTATACATTTTTTCAATGTCTGCCGTCATTACTACCTTGTGCTTTCTTCAATTTAAGACAATGGAGTATAATTAAGGTTGCAGGGTAGGTCCGACGAGTAATTGTTCATTTAGTGTTTTTCCGTTTTTTGTTCGAGCAGATGAGTCAAAGACAACGCGTAGTTTAGCCGTAGTACTTTGTGTAAATACAGCATAATGTGGTACATAGTAATGGGACTCAGTACTTGTAGGTTCTTCACATGCTTCCATGTGACCCATTTTCAAATACTCATCTAAACAGGTTTCATATTCTTGCTTTAGCTGCGGGTTGTTGTCTAGTTTTCTTTGGAGGTATTCAAAGCGTTTTAAAGCACTATTTCTTGATTCACCAAGAATTGGTCCATTTGGACTTAAAAAAGGTAGTTTTACTACATTTTTTTTATTTTTTAATCGTATGAAATTGTCCGCATACGATTTTTGACATTCTTGTTCTTCTTTTGTGTATGTGTTATAAATTTGTACTTCTTCAGTTTCCCAGAATTGTTGCATCTGAGCACTAAGAGCAGGTTTAACCATGATCGTGAATGCGCTTATTAGAGAATTAGGTGGAGTTGCAATGTTTCCCATCACTATCTACCCTAATATGGTATTAATGGCCACTGGAGCTCCGTCTTTTGCCAGTTGTCGAGTTAATACTGTGGTTATATTCGTTAATAGATCTCTCTATGAGTTCCTCGAAATTTCGTTCGGTACCATTTTCATTTATGCATCGCATGATCTCGGAGAGAGTAGAATGGAATCTCTCTACTTGTCCGTTGGCTTCACTTTGATACGGAGGTACTCTGTGTATGGCAATATTGAGTTCGTCCTTCATCATGAAATGAATCGATGGTGAATTTAAATCTGGTTCGTTGTCTGGAACAATAGCTTTTGGGACGCCAAAGGAGAAGAGTTAATCACGAAGAGGCTTTCAATTATCTTCAATAGATCAATAGAAAACAATGGTTTTCGACATTGTTTTCTGTAGATTTCATAACGTTAAGTTACGACTTCAATGGAGGAATTGAAAGTGATTAGATTAGATTAGATAAAGATTTTATTTTCTCTTAAAAAAATTGGTACATCATTTACAAAAATCATAAAGCATGGCTATTTGCCGTCTGCCTGATTGTCAAAACAAATAAATGCTAATACCTAGATCATGCGGCATAATTGATACCAGCAAAAGAAAATCAAACAAAATGCATATTTAGAAACATTCTAAGATTATTCGACTCCTAAATGCCAAAGCTAATTTAGAGTACAGATATAATTTTTTTACTTCCATATCATTGAGAAGTGTTATAATCAGAGTAGAAACCCTTCCCAAAAACGTGTCTTCTACTCTCCCTCAGAATTGGACATTTCCCTAAGAAATGCAGAGTATCTTCCTTCTTTTCCAAGTAACACAAGGAACATAAGATGGGTAAATCATCTCTATGTGGCATGAAGTTCAGGTGGATCAGTTCAGCTTGTACCTTGACCATCATCGAAATTTCGTTTACGCTGTGCTCATCGCGAAAATAGTTCTTTTCATTCAAGTTATAATTTAGTCGGCAGTATATTGCTCTGTATAGCAATCCAGAGGCACTGTTTACAAATCTCTCTCTACATTTCAAATCTACTGATGAAATAAGCTGGTAGAGTATCCCCTTCCAATGACGTCGTTTTCATCGTTTAGATTGAGGTTCATCTCACAGTCCGTCGCTAGATCCATCCATTCCCCAAACCAACTTGCCTTGCTTCGAATGCATTGAAGGGCCGCTATCTTTGGAAGTCGATGATTCTCCATCTTCATTACTCTAAGAACATAATCGATTTTCATTTTTAGCGTTCTAATAAAGAGTGGTGATAAACCCGTTTCCAAGATTAAAACTTAATTGGGAGTATTAGGCGGTAGCCTACAAATTCGGTTTATATAGTAACGTAAGAGTTTTTCTACAGTTTCAAATTGTCTCGAGAAACAGGTTTGAGCCGCATAAAACATATTGATTGTGAAAAAATTTCGAATACCCGAAATTTACTACTGTGAGCAATACTTTCATTACATAAGAACCTCTTCCAAGTTGCACCAATTGCATTCTTAGCCTTTTTAAGTTTTTCCTTTAAATGTTTCTCCATACTTAAATTTCTCGTAAAGTATACTCCGAGGTATTTAAATTCATTAACTATTCCAATGCTCTCAACATTATAGTACCATTTTTCATTTGCATTGTTTCTTGCTCCTCCGTTCTTAAGAAATAATTATTTTTGATTTCTCCAGGTTGACCCTCAAGTTCATGTGTAATATCATAACATTTGCCCCATGTAGATGCTAAGTTACTAATTCAATACCTTGGACGATCGAATCGGGCTATTAGAATAAGGAAAACAAGAACTAGGCCAATGCATGGGGAAACATTTTATCTGATATTAATTCTAGACACCCTTTTCATATACTATATCCCCCAAATCCTACATGTATACCACCTAACGATAGGACAAATCCTTCAACAATAGATCTTTTCTTAACAAATACGCCGGCCGGCTCTTTTTACCCAGCCTATTACAATTAACGAATTAAGCTCAAACCATTTACCTGCTTTATGTAGTGTCAATTGTTCACCTACTAAGAATGAAAATTGGGGTTTAGGCTTCAAAAACGCCAAGTGGGGTAGATTCAAAAAAAAGGTGCGATTGAAATTAGAAAATGCGTCACTAATAGACCTCAATGAAGTCTCTCATGAGGATATCAACGAAGCCGTAAACTATTTTACAAGTGTGACACTGGAGAGTGTTGCACAATCTGTTCCCAAAAAAAAACATGCATTGAAAATTCAAATTTCCTTCCGTCTAACATTGTCGAGTTAATTAAACGAAGAAACAAGTACAGATCCTTATGGATGCGAACAAAAATTGAGGTTTTCTTAACAGAAACTACCAATGATTTAAGAAACAACACTTGGAATAAGAAACTCCAAACTTTAAATAAAGCTAGCAAACCATTCTGGAATCTTGTTAAAATAGTTAAAAAAAAGAATTGCCAGATCCCAGCGTTCAAAATCGGAACCTCGGTCTTTTTAACAAACAATGAAAAAGCTAATGCACTTGCTAATGAATTCTCGTAAAATCACCTAGTTTTTAATAACATCGCAGCCAGTAGTCATATTGAAGATACTGTGCTTCAATCAATGTCATTTTTAAGCTCTCAACATGTTCAAGTTGATAATAATATAGTTTCATTAGAGGATGTCAAAATGGTTCTTAATAATTTAACAATTTCTAAGAGCCCTGGGTTAGATGGTTTGAAAAATCTTGTGTTAAAAAAACTGCCTAAAACAGCTTTAGTATTTCTTCGCGTTATTTTTGCAGCTTGTTTTAAAATAAGCTACTTTCCTAACGATTGGAAAACAGTTAAAATAATCCCAATCCCAAAACCTGGGAAAAATCTTTCATTACCTAGCAGTTATAGGCTAATTAGTTTGCTTAGCTCTCTAAGCAAGTGCTTCGAAAAACTCATTAAAAATAAAATTGTTATGCATTTAAATACTCATGATATCCTTCCCGCAGAACAATTTGGGTTTAGAAGCCACCATAATACGGTTCAACAGGTTCACCGAATAACGAATGATATCAAAAGCAATCTGGCGTTAGGCATTAGTACTGGAATGATACTTTTAGACGTTGAAAAAGCATTCGATACAGTGTGGCATGAAGGTTTGATTCATAAACTTATGATTCTTGATTTTCCAATTCATATTGTTAAATTAATCTATTCGTTTTTGTCTGATAGGTTCTTCAAAGTCTTTGTAAATAACTGTTTTTCTGATCTGCATTCAATCGTTGCGGGCGTACCTCAAGGATCAGTCCTTGGCCCTATTTTATATATAATATACACCTATGACTTTCCACGATTCACGCAATGTTCATCCGCAATTTTTGCCGACGATACCTGCCTGTATTCATCAGATTCAGTTGGCTTTAGAATTGAAACTAACTTGCAATCTGCACTGTATACAGTCCAAAATTATTTCAACGACTGGAAAATAAAAATTAATGCTGGTAAAACCCAAGCTGTTTTTTTTAACACGAAAAAGAAAAGCTTGCTTTTTACCCAGTAATACGCTTCAAGTTAATGGTATACCAACAGAATGGAAAACAAGTGTAAAATACTTAGGAGTAAACCTAGATAAAACGCTGACTTTTGGATTTCACATCCAGGAGACAATTAACAAAGTTAACCTAGCTATAAAAATACTATATCCCTTCATAAACAGAAAATCGAAGCTCTCTATTGATAACAAACTTGTAATTTATAAAGTAATATTCCAGAGCATTATGCTTTATGGTTCGCCTGTATGGGGCAAATGCGCCACGAGCCACTTACTTAGATTACAAAGAACTCAAAACAAAGTTCTGAAAATGATGCTTAATCTGCCCTGGCACTACTCGACTGATAATCTTCATGCATTGACTGGCATCGATAAAATTTCATCAAGAATTTCTTATTTATTTCAGCGCTATAATGTTTCTTGTAGTACGTCTGAAAACCACTTAATCTCAAACTTGGCTGTTTAAGAATTAACAAAAAAAAAAAAAATTTAAATATACAAAAATTACAAATAAAAATAAAAAATTAAAAAAAAAAAAATAACATTTTATTATGTATCTTATATCTGTGTAAATATTTTTAATTGTTAATTATTTATTTATTTATTTATTTATTTATTTATTTATTTATTTATTTATTTATTTATTTATTTATTTATTTATTTATTTATTTATTTATTTATTTATTTATTTATTTATTTATTTATTTATTTATTTATTTATTTATTTATTTATTTATTTATTTATTTATTTATTTATTGTTTTTTGTTTTATTTATTTGTTCTATTTATTTATTTATTTATTTATTTATATACTGTTAGCATTTGTTTTTATTTGTTCAATACTTTCTGTTAATTTATTTATTTATATCATTATTGTACCCATCCGTTTTCTTGTTTAAATGTTAATTTATTAGTTATAATCTTATATGTTAATCTATCACAAAAATTGTCAAGACAAAGCTAATAATTGAGATTAAGTGCTTTTTCACCCCCCCTTTTCTCCTCTCATGGATATCAAAAAACACAACTTTATGATGGTTTTTTCTGTAGCTTTTCCGTCGTCCTTTTCTAATTAACCTGTGATAATTGTAATAAAAATTATATTTTTTCAGTAGTAAGGTAGAGTTATACCATATCTCTGTAAATTGTGCAATATAGGTACTATTTAAGAAAAAATGTTAATAATTTGAGCTACAATAAAAAGACAAATACAAATACAGAAATAGGCCATCAGCCAATGAGAGAGCTCGTTCTATCTTTCAATAGGAAAGCTCGTTCTATTTAGTTTGGATGAAAAATATAAACAGATAAAAGGAGAAGCAGATGTTGTCTGTGGCGCAAAAATAGAGTAATTAAGAAATATTCTGTAAGACGAGACAGTTCGTGTTAAAAAGTTTAATTTAGAAAATATAAGAGAAAAGACACTTTGATCTGTAATAAATAATAAAGAATAATTAAATCAAAAAATTTGTCTCATTTCACAATACTAAAAAAGTCTGTTGATCATGAGCTGCAAAGATTCCAGTGAGGAATCCATGAGAACAATATCATCCGCAAATAAAAGTGTTTTAATTATAAGGCCTGCGTATTCTATTCCGCAGGGTAAAAAGCCTACTAAGTCTTCTATAAACAATGCAAATAGGCTTGGACTTAATGTGAATCCTTGTCTATTCCTGATTCTGTTTTAAGCCATTCCGACCTCTCTTCCCCATTCCATACCGTTGCAATCGTTTCCGCATATAAGTTTTGAATGACTCTTTCAAACTTCATTCATTATCAAACGCAGCTTTAAAGTCAACAAAGAATGTGTATAGCTTTTTTCTTTTGGTGAGAAACGACTCCACAATACTTTTCAATACAAAAATGTGGTAAATCGTTGAATATCCTGCCCTGAAACCTGCCTGGTACTCTCTCAAAAGCTTATTAGCATTAATCCACTCGTTGAGACGTCTTTGCAAGATTAAAGTGAAAATTGTATATGACGCGTTCAAGAATGATATTCCTCTGTAGTTGTTCACATCTGCCACGTTTCCTTTTTTATAAATTGGGAAAACCACAGATTCCTTGAATTCTTGGGGTATCAAACTGGTTTATAGAACCTCATTGAAAATGATAGTTAGCGTGCTAATCAATTCTGCAGTGCCATATTTGAAGAACTCCACTGGTATCCCATTAGCTCCCGCAGCTTTTTCGTCTTTCAGCTTATTGCCCGCTAAAATTACCTCTTGTTGCGTTATGCTAGCGTCTAAAATTTCTTTGGTAAGACTGAGAGGGGCGTACTTAAACTTAATTCTATCCTGATAGGATTCAGTAAATCTTCAAAGCGTGTAGCCAGGAGGTTTGGACTCAGATGCTGATGTATTTTAAAATTATCCAGAGGCACTGTTTACAAATCTCTCTCTACATTTCAAATCTACTGATGAAATAAGCTGGTAGAGTATCCCCTTCCAATGCTCGTAGTTTTCATCGTTTAGATTGAGGTTCATCTCACAGTCCGTCGCTAGACCCATCCATTCCCCAAACCAACTTGCCTTGCTTCGAATGCATTGAAGGGCCGCTATCTTTGGAAGTCAATGATTCTCTATCTTCATTACTCTAAGAACATAATCGATTGTCGTTTTTAGCGTTCTAATAAAGAGTGGTGATAAACCCGTTTCCAACATAAAAACATAATTGGGAGTATTAGGCGGTAGCCTACAAATTCGGTTTTTATAGTAACGTAAGAGTTTCAAATTGTCTCGAGCCCCAGGTTTGAGCCGCATAAAACAATATTAATTCTGAAACCGTTTCGAATACCCGAAATTTACTACTGTGAGCAATACATTCATTACATAAGCACCTTTTCCAAGTTGCACCAATTGCATTTTTAGCCTTTTTAAGTTTTTCCTTTAAATATTTCTCCATACTTAAATTTCTCGTAAAGTATACTCCGAGGTATTGAAATTCATGCACTATTCCAATGCTCTCACCATTACAGTACCATTTTTCATTTGCACTGTTTCTGGCTCCTCCGTTCTTAAGAAATCATTATTTTTGACTTTTATAGGTTGACCCTCAAGTTCCATAACTTACAATACTGAAAAAGTCTGTTGATCATGAGCTGCAAAGATTCCGGTGAGGAATCCATGAGAACAATATCATCCGCAAATAAAAGTGCTTTAATTATAAGGCCTGCGTATTCTATTCCGCAGGGTAAAAAGCCTACTAAGTCTTCTATAAACAATGCAAATAGGCTTGGACTTAATGTGAATCCTTGTCTACTCCTGATTCTGTTTTAAGCCATTCCGACCTCTCTTCCCCATTCCATACCGTTGCAATCGTTTCCCCATATAAGTTTTGAATGACTCTTCCAAACTTCATTCATTATCAAACGCAGCTTTAAAGTCAACAAAGAATGTGTATAGCTTTTTTCTTTTGGTGAGAAACGACTCCACAATACTTTTCAATACAAAAATGTGGTCAATCGTTGAATATCCTGCCCTAAAACCTGCCTGGTACTCTCTCAAAAGCTTATTAGCATTAATCCACTCGTTGAGACGTCTTTGCAAGATTGAAGTGAACATTTTATATCACGCGTTCAAGAATGATATTCCTCTGTAAATGTTCACTTCTGCCACGTTTCCTTTTTTATAAATTGGGAAAATCACAGATTCCTTGAATTTTTGGGGTATCAGACTGGTTTCGAGAACCTCATTGAAAATGCTAGTTAGCGTGCTAATCAATTCTGCAGTGCCATATTTGAAGAACTCCACTGGTATCCCATTAGCTCCCGCAGCTTTTCCGTCTTTCAGCTTACTGCCCGCTGAAATTACCTCTTGTTGCGTTATGCTAGCGTCTAAAAATTCGGTGGTAAGACTGGGAGGAGCGTACTTTGTAACGAATAAAAATATATGTGTGTTTTTATTTGACATCTATAACAATGCAAATCACACGTATGAATTAAGCAATTTCTATCGTACCGCCATCTGTAAGGAATAGATGAAATTAAAGAATTCCTATTATACTACCATCTGACACGATAGTCATTAATAATTCATATGACTACAGTTGAACCATCTATGCCTCTATAACGATAATTATCATCGGTGTTGACATAATCATCCGCTATGATGAATAGATGACAGAAGAAGTGAGGCAAGCATCTTCCTATATGACTATCACTTCTCGTGTACCATCTGTAATGTAGTATGGTTAATGAATGATCCATAGCGCCATCAGTAACGTAAAAATGACGATGATTATATCTTATCCATGCGCACAGACAAATGATCCGTAGAACACACATCAACTAATGCCCCCTACGTCATCTGTAGTTATAATAAACAACGACAACAGTACCATAAATATAAGTGAAAATGGATATCATCTGACCATTACCTTCCTCCATCGTCCTCTAACACAAGATCTAATAATCATATGAACGGTTCATATCTTCCATCCATTCCAGCTAACTCCCCGGAAATAGATGAATGACTAGAACCAAGGAATGCTTAGAAACTGATTACGAGAATTCGCCTCCTATACAAATTGCCTTTAATGATAATTAACTACAGCCTTGTACCCCCAAGTCATATACATAAACCATATACACACTTAGCCTTCCAATGACTGAAGACAGAGTCATTAGTCTCCATGCGGCAAAACTCTCATTCCCAGCTCCCTTCCCACCTCTCATCAACTGTTAGTCATCGCACAGAAAAATATATATGTGATACATAAGCATCACGGGATGGCAGTCGTAGATGGAATAACCGCCTGTTCTTCTACACGTCGCATTCCCTAATCTTCCTGCCTACCTCCAGGATAGGGCGCCGTATCATGTGTCAGAATCTGTAGTGGAAGCAATCGCAGTGAACAAACCTTGTCATACACCTATACACTTCCAAAGGTGTGCTATTCCAGCAATTATCTATTAGCGTGGTCTCATTCTCACTCCAATCTAGCTTACCACTAACAGTCCCCTCCTCACCTGTGCGAAACCTTAAAGATGTACCTGCCCTCACCCCTCAACTGATCAGACGTCATCTCAACAGTAAAAAGAGAGTGGATACATTCTTCAAGGATGCTGCTCGCCAGTGCTGCGTCGGCCTGCAGCGCGTGGCCCTGGTTTACTCAGGAGCATATAGGGGTGGAATCCTTGCAACCCTGCGGCAGCCGTGTTACCTCTTATTTTTCTTTCTCTGCAGACCTCGAGTCAAGCTGTCATTGCTCGTAATGTTCATTTGTTTGGGGGCCCGAATTTTAATTTGCCACCTCAGGCGACCTGACGGTCGATTGCACCACAGGATGGCACAACCCATAGCTCATGTAACAAAGTACTAGATATTGCACCGACAAAAGTACGAACCTGAAAATAAACTAACCGAAAATCACTCCTCACAACCCTAAATCCTCGTAGCCTAAAAGCTGGGTCGACGTAGATGATCGCGTCAACCTGGAACAACAAACTGTATGTCATCACGATGTTCCCATGTTAATGTGATAACAGACTTCGGTGTCTCACTTAAAGACGGGGGATACCTGAAGATGGTATTGGTATCCCGTGCTCGTAACCCTCCCAAGAAGCTATAGACCAAAATCTAAGCTAACCTTGGCTTCACTTGGCACTTAGTAGTATTTATGTGAAGCCCCTAAATATGAATCCCGTTCCGTAAAGGATGGGATGCAAAAACTCTCAATTTAATCAATCACATTAAACTCATTCATACTCCAACGCCTTGTTCATATCAAATATCAATACATTCACACTTCAACTACTCGTTCATATCAAACTCTACAAACTCACACTTCCACTATTAAATCACTCCACCGATGAAAGAGATAGGGATGCTTCCAACCCCCTTCGAACCTGTAATAATCTAAGCACACATACTCAATAAGATAGGTATGTCCTGATTAGATTCCATCTGAATTACTGTATACGTCATTTAATGAAATAATAAATCAGAATGTTTACGTTATAAAAATTCAAAATTATAAGATATTTTATTCAACTTATAATAATATAGGCAAAAATATTAACTCTAAATTCTTAATCTTAAACTTAGCTAACCTTAACTTTATCTTGTTTTCAGTAAAATTATTATCAATTTAATTTTTATAAATCCTTATATTCTAAATTTACACGTTAGACAAACTTCAATTTACATTTATGTAGAGCAATTGCTTTAATGTTGAGTCTCAAACTCAACTTTCTATCGCGAATGAAAATTTTCTTTTATTGATCTTTTTCAATGTTTTAATTCGCTCAAATGCTTAAATTCCACTCAAACTAACCTTCCAGTAAGAAAATCATGGAAATGAGATTCTTTGAAACTATGAGTTAAGAAATTTATAAGCAAAAATTATCATTGAAGCCCTGATTCTTAATCACGAAGACAAACAAAAAAAAAACTAGGACAACAAAAATTCAATATTGTGTCAGTAATGTTTCTATCAAGCCTTTTTCAGATTCAATTTTGTACTGAGAGAAAACTATATTTAAATTCACAGGATTATGGAAATCGAAGGTAATAAATGAAATTATTAAGGTGTTCTTTCTATGTAAACAACTTTCAATCACAACCACTGTATGTTTCTGGTGGTTTGTTATTAATTTAGGCAAGTAAGTATTGTTCAAACCTGTTAACGTCACACAGATTCATCAAATAAAAGAGAAATATGTGTGTTTCTCTGTACAACCCTTTGCATCTAGTGCGTATATCGGTTGCTTTGTATCTTTACATGCTTTGAGAAATACTTGTAATTCACTTTAGGTGTTTCTTTATTCAATGACGTCACCAAAATAAATATGAGGAACCAAATTCAATCAACTTTTAACCAACTTGTATCAATATAGATAATATATTCACTAAAGATCTACATAAATTATTTTGACTCACCATTACAATTACTGGAACCAGTGCACTGTCTCCGTTGTAAAGCAGTTGATGTTAATTTGATGATATTTTCGTACAGATGATAGATTACTCCCTCCGACGCGACGTTGCGTCGTGGAGTGTCGTTGAATTCACTAGCTGTTCTTTGAATGAATGTTATTATGTACATTGAAATTGTTGGGAATTGTGTTGGTTCTTATTGTGTGATAGGTATGAATATGGAACTAATCATAACACCACTCGTTGTTCTGAGGATGTATTTGTATGGACTGACTTGAAGTATCTAAACAGATCTCTTGCATGATCTGAATATGAATCTTTGGTTCATGACCAGATTGTTATGCCTGGAAGGTATAGTAAGTATCGGTTGTTACTTCTTATTTAATTATTACGATTCCTAATCTATTGTTAAATTTATTGTTCAAATAGCTACTCATACAAAAAAAAATTATATATATATCTACTAATAAAAATAACTTGTCTTATGCGTAAAACTTGCGGTTCAAATTGGAGAAGAATCCTTGTACTCGTGTTGATGTTGAATCCAGGAAAAAGGTGCTTATGGTTCATGCCACGATGTGTAGAGACGCACTCTGCACAAGGTGTCGCTTTGTTTTAAAATTTCAACTTTGCTTTCTTTGTTTCGATGTTGTGTATGGCACGATGTTCGTATATGTACGCATTTATACATGCGCTTACTGGATAGATGGAATTTCGCATGCGGTATTACAACCGCATGTGGTTTTGGTAATTCCTTATAACATGCGTTTACTCGAAGTAGGTAGCCTGGGGAGCGAAGATATTGGAGTTCCTTTTTTTGAAACTCTCGTTCCAGCTCGTAGCGGTTCAATAATATTACGATTTTATCTTTATTCATAAGCTTTTATTATGTCCCACGCCGAAAGAAAAATACACACAAATCTTAATGGAGTGACGCGGGGCGAGAGTCGACATGTGCTGATGATGTACGGCCGATTGTCTCACGTTCCGTGGTCACTCAAAAATAAAAAAAATCATGTATCTTCGATTCTTCGTCTTCGATGGTTTTATTAAGATGTGAGATATGTTGATGTGCTGAATGTTCTGCAGCGGTGGTATACCTGGCCTCATGTAATCCCCTTCCAGCGATGGGACACGTGATTGAGTCGTACGTCTGTTTGCCACAATCCAAATATTCGAACCTTCTTATTTTCCTCTGTTGAAAAGAAAAAACCTCTTTTTCGTTTCTGCTTCTAATTTAGTATATTTACACACCTTGGATTATGCTTCCAATTGGTTTTACTTTATCTTTATATTATTAACTTTAGTTTCTTCTAATTTTATTTAAAATGCCATCACTCTTTTAATATTTAATTCTTGTTTTAGTTTCTTAGATGGTCTTTTCTGCAAGGCTGGCACAAATTGAATGGACGATTTTGGTAGATATTGATGGCTACGTTGCCCAATTTCCTGTCTTTGGGATATTTTATTTTTCCCTTTTCCGGCATTTTCATCAGAAGTTTCCCATACTGTTCATCTTTGTCAGATGATAAAAATACTTTCTGGGATCAATCGTATGCTTTGTATTTAGTTCATAGATGGAGCCTCATGCAAATAGTATGCATTTTGCCACAAAAATGTCTCACATTCATTTATTGAATGTTAGGATGGACTTTCTTTGGGTTTTCAAATGTTTTTCCCGTCACTGTTAGTTTTTATTTTGAAGTTAGGTCAATTACTGTGACATTGGTAATAGCTCGTTTCTCTGCTTGAGCACTTCATTCTATGGCAGCACTCTCGCGTAGTTCAATGATGGGATTGAAAATATGGTGAAGGAAATTTTATAATTCCCACGATTTATGTGTAGGTAGAATAGACTGACATCTATTGATATTTTAGGGAGATGATAGGTGGCGTCGATAAATTGCTGTCAACTGTTCATGACATTTGTGACGTAATAGGTGATATGCGTTCGCCTAAAAAAATGTTTTCCCTACAACTTAAACGTAATTCTATCCTGCTAGGATTCAGTAAATCTTCAAAGTGTGTAGCCAGGAGGCTTGGACTTAGATGCTGATGTATTTTAAAATTATTTCCGTTCAGCTTCCTTAGTAAGTTCCAAACTTCCTTAGCATTTGAACAATATGCTATTTTCTTAGATTCGTTCTCAAAATAAACCGTCTTTTTGCGAACACGCAATTGCATTTACTCCGTGCTTGCTTCCAAATATTGGTTCTTAAAATAACTTTACCTGAGTTTTTAAAGGCTCGTAGCCAACCAAATGAAAGCTGTCTGAATTTTTTGCACTCCGCGTCAAACCAAGGAGCAACGTAGTTCTCTTGCACATTCCTGTTGGTGCGAATGGTCGGGTAAGATTTTCTGATCATATCTTCAAACTGAGTGAGATTAGATTGAGATTGTGTTTGTTGGCTCCACTTCGGTACGGAGGTACTCTGTGTATGGCAATATTGAGTTCGTCCTTCATCATGAAATGAATCGATGGTGAACTTAAATCTTTTTCGTTGTCTAGAACAATAGCTTTTGGGACGCCAAAGGAGAAGAGTTAATCACGAAGAGGATTTCGAATATCTTCAATAGATCTGCTCTTTAAAATTTTGACCGGTGCGTATTTTGTAAATTTGTCTAATGCCGTAAAGCCAATTTTTTCTCTGTATGATAAATATCGACATGAATAGTATGGCCTGGGAATTTGGGTATGGGCGTTTCGTTAAATTTGGGTTGATTGGGGTGTCGTTCGTACTTGTTCCTTTTACATGCGGAGCAAATATTGGTAATTCTTTCGATTTGATTCATCATAGAAGGAAAATAATATTCTTCAAAAATTTGTGAACAATTAAGAATTTTTTTTAGAATTTCAATGAGATTTTTTCTATTATAATTTGGTTCGGTTATAATGTGCCTATGGTATCGTGGAAATACAATTTTGAATTGGATACTATATGATTCCCCAGTATTCAGGAAAATTTGATTTTTATAAACATTTATAGGCACTCCCATACTTCATGACCTGAGCTTTCGCCATTGTTTTCTGTAGATTTCATAACGTTAAGTTGCGACTTCAATTGAGGAATTGAAAGTGATTAGATTAGATTAGATAAAGATTTTATTTTCGCTTAAAAAAATTTTTACATCATTTACAAAAATCATAAGGCATGGCTATTTGCCGTCTGCCTGATTGACAAAACCAATAAATGCTAATACCTAGAACATGCGTCATAGTTGATACCAGCAAAAGAAAACCAAAAAAAAATACATATTTAGAAACATTCTTAGATTATTCGACTCCTAAATGCCAAAGCTAATTTACAGTACAGGTATAATTTTTTGGCTTCCATATCATTGAGAAGTGTTATAATTTGGCCATCAGAGAAGAAACCCTTCCCAAAAACGTGTCTTCTACTCTCCCTCAGAATTGGACATTTCCCTTAGAAATGTAGAATATCTTCCCTCTTTTCCAAGTTACACAAGGAACATATGACGGGTAAATCATCTCTATGCGACATGAAGTTCAGGTGGATCAGTTCAGCTCGTAACTTGACCATCATCGAAATTTCGTTTACGCTGTGCTCATCGCGAAAATAGTTCTTTTCATTCAAGTTATAATATAGTCGGCAGTATATTGTTCTGTGGAGCGATCTAGAGGCACTGTTTACAAATCTCTGTCTACATTTCAAATCCACTGATGAAATAAGCTGGTAGAGTATCCCCTTCCAATGACGTAGTTTTCATCGTTTAGATTGAGGTTCATCTCACAGTCCGTCGCTAGATCCATCCATTCCCCAAACCAACTTGCCTTGCTTCGAATGCATTGAAGGGCCGCTATCTTTGGAAGTCAATGATTCTCTATCTTCATTACTCTAAGAACATAATCGATTGTCGTTTTTAGCGTTCTAATAAAGAGTGGTGATAAACCCGTTTCCAACATAAAAACATAATTGGGAGTATTAGGCGGTAGCCTACAAATTCGGTTTTTATAGTAACGTAAGAGTTTCAAATTGTCTCGAGCCCCAGGTTTGAGCCGCATAAAACAATATTGATTCTGAAACCGTTTCGAATACCCGAAATTTACTACTGTGAGCAATACATTCATTACATAAGCACCTTTTCCAAGTTGCACCAATTGCATTTTTAGCCTTTTTAAGTTTTTCCTTTAAATATTTCTCCATACTTAAATTTCTCGTAAAGTATACTCCGAGGTATTGAAATTCATGCACTATTCCAATGCTCTCACCATTACAGTACCATTTTTCATTTGCACTGTTTCTGGCTCCTCCGTTCTTAAGAAATCATTATTTTTGACTTTTCTAGGTTGACCCTCAAGTTCCATAACTTACAATACTGAAAAAGTCTGTTGATCATGAGCTGCAAAGATTCCGGTGAGGAATCCATGAGAACAATATCATCCGCAAATAAAAGTGCTTTAATTATAAGGCCTGCGTATTCTATTCCGCAGGGTAAAAAGCCTACTAAGTCTTCTATAAACAATGCAAATAGGCTTGGACTTAATGTGAATCCTTGTCTACTCCTGATTCTGTTTTAAGCCATTCCGACCTCTCTTCCCCATTCCATACCGTTGCAATCGTTTCCCCATATAAGTTTTGAATGACTCTTCCAAACTTCATTCATTATCAAACGCAGCTTTAAAGTCAACAAAGAATGTGTATAGCTTTTTTCTTTTGGTGAGAAACGACTCCACAATACTTTTCAATACAAAAATGTGGTCAATCGTTGAATATCCTGCCCTAAAACCTGCCTGGTACTCTCTCAAAAGCTTATTAGCATTAATCCACTCGTTGAGACGTCTTTGCAAGATTGAAGTGAAAATTTTATATCACGCGTTCAAGAATGATATTCCTCTGTAAATGTTCACATCTGCCACGTTTCCTTTTTTATAAATTGGGAAAATCACAGATTCCTTGAATTTTTGGGGTATCAGACTGGTTTCGAGAACCTCATTGAAAATGATAGTTAGCGTGCTAATCAATTCTGCAGTGCCATATTTGAAGAACTCCACTGGTATCCCATTAGCTCCCGCAGCTTTTCCGTCTTTCAGCTTACTGCCCGCTGAAATTACCTCTTGTTGCGTTATGCTAGCGTCTAAAAATTCGGTGGTAAGACTGGGAGAAGCGTACTTAAACGTTATTCTATCCTGAAAGGATTCAGTAAATCTTCAAAGTGTGTAGCCAGGAGGCTTGGACTCAGATACTGATGTATTTTAAAATTATTTCCGTTCAGCTTCCTTAGTAAGTTCCAAACTTCCTTAGCATTTAAACAATATGCTATTCACTTAGATTCGTTCTCAAAATAAACCGTCTTTTTGCGAACACGCAATTGCATTTACTCCGTGTTTGCTTCCAAATATTGGTTCTTAAAATAACTTTACCTGAGTTTTTAAAGGCTCGTAGCCAACCAAATGAAAGCTGTCTGAATTTTTTGCACTCCGCGTCAAACCAAGGAGCAACGTAGTTCTCTTGCACATTCCTGTTGGTGCGAATGGTCGGGTAAGATTTTCTGATCATATCTTCAAACTGAGTGAGATTAGATTGAGATTGTGTTTGTAGCAACATGTTGAGGTGTGTTTGATATTCCAGCTTCCTCGTGTGTTTCCAGGATAGTTTGGGCAAAAGGCTCATAGTGCTAACACCTGCTGGTTCCGAAGCTATAAGTCCAAAAGACACCACTATTGGGAAATGGTCAGAGAATACAACTGTTCTACTTCACTATCTACGATGTAATCATTCCATTAACCACCAATGAGACTATAATATATAGTAGAGCTTCCTTGGTTGCCGACAAAAGTTAATTCTCCTTCTTCATCTGACAGGCTAGTACCATTCTGAATGCTCAACTCATGAGAATCACACAATTCTATTAGTTTCAGCCGTTTGATTGACTCACAAAAATACTTACTTTTTAATAGTGTATCTTTGTTAATCAAAAAAATATAAAAAAATGAAGAAAACATAAGCGAGAGCTACATTACGTTTGCAACGAACTGTTGGATACCCTATTCCCTATATTTTTGTATGTGTATGCGTCTGCCTCCCTCAGCAGCCGATATTTCAGTTTCAGAAACAAAATTCTTCTTTAGCAGACAGAAAAAAATTCAATAACATTAACTTTGTGTGGTGTGATGTTCAATTAGTGCTGGCACAATAAAAATAAAGTGCACGACTGGGTCGTACGAACTTGCTCTAATGTGTTAAAATATTCTTGGGGCTTGTGATTTTCGGAAAAAAAATTGAAAAAAATCATATGAAATTTTATTAATCACTTAAAAATCAATAGTTAAAACGTTTTTTGGAGAAAATGAAGTAAGCCATCAGGTTTCTTTTACGTTCTTGAATTTTTACAAGAAATTTTTTCAAAATCGTTGGACCAGTTTTTTCAAAAACCGTTTTTTTTTGAAAAACTTTTCGAAAATATATTCCAAATTTTTTTTGAGTATGCCAACTTCTAGCACTTTGTAGTTTTTATCGGAAAAATAAAATTAAAAAATAAAGGATTGAACCGTTTTTGGAAAAAACAAAAAATAAAAAAAAAATTTTAAACTTTTTTAAAAAACTCAAAAAAACTTTTTTTGAAAAATTTAAGAATTCGTATTATTTCGTTTATACTAAGGCTTTTACATTAAAAATTTCATCGAAATCCGTTGAGTGGCTTACGAGAAAATCGGATTTCAAAAAACCGGTTCTATGGGAGGTACCGTTATAAGACTTTTCCTGAAAAATCTATTCCAACCAAAACATTAAGTTTACACAGAAAACATTATTCAGAAAGTTTTATCAAAATCATAGGAGTCGTTTTCGAGAAAAATTCAATTATCACTAAAAATCGTATGGCAGGTACCGTTAGTTTTAAAGCTAGAATGCTAATTCCGAAAATCCCTCTGTAGGACGTCATAATAATACTATCTACCAAGTTTGAAGCAAATCGGTCCAGCCGTTTAGGCTGTAGGTGCCGATACAGACAGACGGACAGACAGACAGACAGACAGACAGACAGACAGACAGCCAGACAGACAGACAGAATTGTCGGACCCACTTTTTTCGACTTCTCTATCATCGTAATGTTATGTTTGATTGTCAAACAAAAAAACTTTTTTTTTACGAATGCATAACTTGCCTTATAGTACCTATAATCGCAAGTAAAAAGGCGTGCACCACGCCCAAACTTAAAACTTTTTCTTGACAAGGCAATTGGTATGAGCTCAATGACATTCAATTTTATTCTTGCAGATCGATTTGAACAAAACAAGACAAAACTTACATTTTTAAAAATTAGATTTTGAATGGAAATAGCGATTATGGGTGTTTTTAACAATTCTTGGACCACACTCTGCTACGTAACCAAGGAATATAAATCTAAGTGTTCATGTTTTTATTTCAAAACTGCGACCGATAGTTAAAAACCGTTAAAAAATTAATGCATTATACGACTTTTGACGGAAACGACCCTTAAATGTGGGCGTGTCTTAAAAATTTGAAGCACTAACTGAGCTTTGATCAGTATTTAGGCATATGTGTAAAACTACAGCTGAATCGAATAGCTTTTAAGCAATCTTACCTGAACAAAGGTATTTTATCAAAATCACGCCTTCAAAAGTGGGCGTATTGAAAAAATTTACACAAGAAAATGTAGAGATATATTTCTCAAATAATGAACGGAAGGAAAAAGGTTTAAATTGAATATTTGAAGTACCTTAAATATTTGAGACTACGTTTTTCGTTCTTTCATGAAAAGTGGGCGTAAGCCACGCCCGAAATTCAAAAATTTCTTTTCATACAGTTTTTAGTTTCTACTAAGAGACGCAAGATGCTTGCAAATCCATTATAATTAGCGTTTATTTGGAAAAACAATTTTTTTAAATTTTTAGTGAAAAGTGCGAATGCGGATCTCCACCAGACCGCAGAATCGAACATCCACTGTGAGAAAGTTTGATGTTGCGAAGTTACAATCGCAAGAGACCGCCACAACCTTTGCCAATCATGTCTCCTCTTATCTCTTGACAAGCCCGGTGCCTGAGCCAAACCCAGCGGCCCAGTGGCAACATTGCAAAATGGCCATCAAAACCGCTGCCACGGATGTTTTGGGTTTCATTAGGCAACCACAACGAAACACCTGGTTTGATGATGAGTGCAGGCTCGCACACTTGGCCAAAGACGAAGCCTATCATGCAGTTCTGAATGCCAGAACTAGAGCTGCCAAGAGCGCTTCCCGTGCGGTTTACCAGCAAAAGAGGAAAGAGGAACATCGGCTTTTCAGAAGAAAAAAAAGAGAACTGGAAAAACGAATGGTTGAATCAATTGAGGGGTGCTACGGCAGAAGCAATGTTCGAAAGTTCTACCAAAGGGTAAAGCATTCGTCCAAGGGTTACAAAGCCCGAGCGGAAGCTTGTAGAGACGAGGGTGGGAATGTCGTTGTAGATACACAGTCGGTGCTGAGAATTTGGAAAGAACACTTCTGCAGACTGTTAAACGGCGAAGACAACCAACTAATCGCTGTCAGGCAGAATGATCCATTCGATTTGGATGATGATGAACAAAATTTCCGTCCTCCCGACCAAGAAGAAGTTCGGATAGCAATATCTAAGCTAAAGTCCAACAAAGCTGCTGGAGCTGATGGCCTTACGGCTGAACTCTTCAAAGCAGCGGGAGATGACTTGGTGAGGAGCATACACCAACTCATCTGTACAATCTGGTCGGATGAAAGTATGCCTGACGAATGGAACCTCAGCATTGTGTGCCCTATCCACAAGAAAGGAGATACTCTAAGCTGCGCCAACTACAGAGGTATAAGTCTCCTAAATGTCGCCTATAAAATCTTGTCGGCCATTCTGTGTGAACGTCTGAACCCTTTCGCACGTGAACTGATTGGCCCCTATCAGTGTGGTTTCAGGCCCGGTAAGTCAACCGTCGACCAAATTTTCACACTTCGGCACTTTGGCTGTAAATGAAGATAAAACAAAGTATATGCTGTCCTCGGGTGAAGTAGATCATCACCGTAGGCTCGGACAAAACGTCACAATGGACAGATATAACTTTGAGGTTGTCAAGGACTTTGTCTATTTGGGTTCCACTATAACCTCTCAGAACAACATCAGTGAAGAGATCAGTCGAAGAATCACTCTTGCCAATCGCTGTTTCTTCGGAATAAGAAGGCATCTTAGTAGTAAAGCCCTCTCTCAAAGGACCAAAGATACACTATACAAGACCCTTATCATCCCAGTCCTGCTGTATGGGGCAGAAGCGTGGACACTGACACAATCGGATGAATACAGGCTGGGGTGCTTTGAGAGAAAGATTCTTCGGGTGATATTCGGGCCTGTATGTATCAATGGAGTATGGAGGAGAAGATTCAATGACGAACTGTACGGGCTATACAGCGACATTGACTTGGTTAAGAAGCTGAAAATTCAGCGGCTTAGATGGCTGGGCCATGTGGAGCGTATGGACGAAAACGCTCCTGCCCGACGAGTCTTCAATTCCAACCCGGAGGGCCGACGCAGTTCTGGAAGACCCCATCTAAGGTGGCGCGATCAAGTGGTAAACGACCTCAACCAACTTGGTGTGCGCAACTGGAGGCCAATGGCTAGGGACCGGCCTAGCTGGCGAGGAATGTTGGTTGAGGCCGTGGTCCACAATGGACTGTCTGCGCCACCTTAAGTAAGTAAGTAAGTAAGTGAAAAGTGGGCGTTAGCCACGCCCAAAATCAATTTTTTTGATTTCATACACAAGATATTTATGTGCAAGTAATACCCACAAAATTTAATGTTTTTCGCTTTAATATAACAATTATTGTTATTTTATAAAAACAATATTGATGGTTTTGTATGAAAAATGGGCGTCTGCTACGCCCAAACTGAATTTTTTTTATTTAATTGGAAGAATGTTTACCTTAAACTTACGTGTGCAAAATTTTAGCGTTATGCTTTTATCGTAACTGTACAAAAAACATAATTTAGTTTTACCAAATTGAGGTTGTTCAACAAAAATGGCCGGATTTTACCGGTTCAAGAACTTAGCCTTACTCTTGAACCAAAGATTATATATACCAAATTTCAGCTTTCTAGCTCAAAAATTGCGACCTCTAGAGAGTATACATTCGGACGGACGGACGGACGGACATGGCTAAATCGACTAGGCTTTTGATTCTGAGTCAGAATATATATTTTTTTCTATACCTAACGGTATTATTTCTCTATGTTTTAAACTCCACACCAAATACAATATACCCATTCTATGGAATAGGGTTTAAAAAGGAATGCGACCGTTTGCTTGATTAAAGTTATATATCCTTTATTATCGTCCTATTAATTCTTACTAGTAAGTTTTTTAATTCTAACTTCTACTCATAACTCAAACCAGATGTTTGATTTCTCGTCAAACCGTTCAATGTGATTTTTTTTGTAAATAATATAATATTTAATTTAATTGTATCAAATAATGTTCGTTTGACGTATAGTCTCGTCGAATGAATTCTATTTGATTTGCTTGTTTTTAATACAATATTAATTTGCTTGGGCCTCTACAATTATTGTCAACTCATATGCGTTTCGCTTTTATTTAACTTAAGAACTATTATGACCAATCAATAGAAACAGAAGAGAAAGTTTGAAAAATCTCCACTAATTTTATAGCCGATTTTTGGGCTTTTCCTTAACTTTAGTGCTGCCAAATAATTCTTCTGGAAAGTAAGTGGGGCTTTTCATACATGAAATGAGAAATAAAAACTTTGTTAGTAGTAAATTAATTTTTAGAGCTTTAAATTGGTGATCAATTGCTTGTTTGATATAAAAATAATGCAAATAATAAAAAAAATCATTTTTTTAGACAGGTTTATGTCTAAAGTCTGACTATTTTGTACATATTTATTCGGTGTGGTGAGTATGTGACATCATGCTTTTAATCTTTTATTTTTACTTGGCAGCATTGACAATACTCTTTTATTTTTTTTTTTTTGATAATTTTAACGATACAATTTATTATACAATTTATTGTCTCTTTTCCTCCTTTGTCTTTTGATTTTTCTCCCTCACACTCATTTCAAAATTTTTAATAATTTTATTTTGTTAAAATAATATATTTATGACGAATTTGGAAACATGTAAGTTTTATTTTTGAATGCCTTTAATTCTTTAATTAGTAGACATTGAACGTTTAGTTGTCAAAGAGACTCCAGTTTTGTTTTCATTTGTTCTACCGCGTGTTTGTATTAATTGTTAATGAATTTATCTGTGCATTGTTATTTTTGTGTAAAAAGTGTTTTAATTTAATATACATATGTGCAAATTGCCATCATTTGATGCAATATATTGTAGTTCAAACATTATACTTAAAGAAAAAATGTAGTTCTATTTGTGTTTTTGTGCTATGTGTATTTTCTACGTGTAGTTTCTAATGTTTTGTTTTGTGTTTTAAAATGTCAAACATTTATCGTAGGGCATATTTTTTTATGTTTTAATTTGTGTGCCCAAGTAATTAATTAATTCATTTATTTGGTTTCTATTTTCTTTTTCTTTGCAGGTAAATTCAATCAAATCATTATTCCATATTCCAGGTCAAGGGGTGCTCTCCTGATATTGTGCAAATAGATTGGTAAGTACAGTGTTGTAAGAAAGAAAATATTCAGTTTATTAAATTATTATTTTTTTGTTTCTTTTCATATAATGGAGCAACTTTAACGATGACTGAATTTGTTCTATTTTAATTATAACTTTATTATAGTAATAATAATTTTAATTATACTATTTAAAAAATAATGATTTTTATTTTGTTTGTTTGTTTTAATTTATTTAATTCATTTAGTGAAAATTCATTTAAATAATATTAATAAATGGTTAATGAGAATACTATGTGTATATATTTTTTTGTTGGTGGTTCAACATACTCCTTCCTTTGAACAGTTGCGATCAACAAATCTGGCCTTAATTTCTTCTATTCCCCTCCTGTGATGGTGATGAAATACCACCTTGCCAGCTTTATTCACATTGACCTTTATTTGATACTGATCTGGGAGATTTACCGTAAATTGTTTCCTTTTACTGTTTGCAATTCTCTCAAAATCGATACGTTTTAAGTTATCTTTGTTAATAAAAACGTCTTCCCCTTCTCGGGCAAAGAACTTTTGGAAATCGTTGTCTATCCTCATTTGGATTCCTTTAAATTTGGTTGATGGTTTCAGTAGATGTAAAGATTCTACCGTGGAACCATTGATGGTAACAGGAATTGGGTTTCCTTCAAAGGTGTCTTGAATTTTTTCTCTTTTAGGAAACAAACTGTTTTCAAAATTAACCTCGTTGATTTCATTTGTAGAGAGTGGCTCGTTTGTCAAAAAATTCAGGTTTGTATTAATGAGTTGTTGAAGAGGTGTTGAGTAGTCGGGGGGTGAGAATCTGATTTCCTCTAGAATTTTAATATAGTCTTCCAACTCTGATTGCATTTTGCTGTAACAAAGGTAAGGTTATGTTATGTGTTGGTAAGTAAAAATTAACACATACAAATCTACAACGAAACAACACATGGACGATGTTAAATATTACTTCGAATTCATGTTGTAATTGTTATCAATTAGTAGGCGACAAATTTTGACAATGGGCCTTTGGCACGTATTGTGTTTTGTCCATATTATTACCACCCTTACTATGTCATCTTTTCCAGGACGAATCTTCTCAATAATTCCTAACGGCCATAATGTGGGTGGGGTGTTTTCATCCTTAATGAGGATCACATCTCCAACTTGAAAGTTGGGTTTAGTTTTCCACCATTTTGGGCAATGTTGTAGGCGATTGAGATATTCTTTACTCCATTTCTTCCAAAAGTGTTGGCTCATTTGTTGGATGTGTCTCCAACGTTGACTTAGAGTAACGTTTGAACATATGAGCTTTTGTTCAGGGGTAGCATTTATTGCTTGAGCAATTAAAAAATGACCTGGGGTTAAAATTGCAAAGTCGTCTTTGTCTTTTTGTAGTGGACATAGTGGTGGTGAATTTAGAAATGCTTCTATTTGGGTAAGTAATGTGACTAGCTCTTCAAATGTACAAATCGAAGTGCCTATAACGTGTCGAAGATGATATTTTATCGATTTAACTCCAGCCTCCCATAATCCTCTATGATGAGGTGCAGCTGGAGGAAAGTGCCAAGTAATGTTTAAATTTGACAAATATTTTATGATTTCTAGCGTCGCTTCTTTAATAGCTTGGTTGAGTTCTCGATCTTAAATGACCTTTCCTCTTTTAAAATTTGTTCCACAATCAGAGTATATGTCAGAGCACAAACCGAGTCTAGAAACAAATCTTCTTAGAGCTGCTAGGAATGCTGTAGATGTTTAAAATTTGTTCCACAATCAGAATATATGTCAGAGCACAAACTGCGTCTAGAAACAAATCTTCTAAGAGCTGCTAGAAATGCTGTGGATGTTAAGTCTGATACTGCTTTTATGTGTATAAATATGGAAAGTTATCCTTTATAAATTTAAGCCTTTCTATGATAAGACATTTTCAAACTTATTGGCCCGGCACAATCTATGCCAACATGGTTAAAAACCCTTGAAATACTAACTCGAGGGGTGGGTAAATTACCCATTAATTGTTGAGCAGTAGTTGTCCGGTGTTTGGTACATGTTACACAGTTGTGCATTTGTCGTGTGATGATTCTTTTGGCATCTAAAATCTAATAGTTATTACGAATAGTGCTTAGGACTAATGGAGTTCCACCATGAAGAGTTTCCTTGTAAGTTTTGTCGACTATGAGTTCACTTACATGATGTGCACGACGCAGAACTATTGGATGTTTCATATCGTAGGGAATGTCAGCATTTTCTAATCTTCCTCCTACTGGAATAAGACCTTTGTTGTCCAGGAAAGGACTAAGCTTTAACAGATGACTTTTCCTTGATAAGGTTTCATTTGCCTCAAGCTGTTGGTACTCTTGTGTAAATGTAGATTTCTGCACAGTATTTAAAACCATTGTTTTTGCTGTACTCAATTCTGCTACAGACAGCGGGTTTAAGTGTTTTAAAGAGGAATGGCGACAGTTGTGAATAAAGCGTAGTATCATAGCCGTAACTCGTATGAGTTTTGTAAGGGACGAATACTTTGGTAGTAGCTCATTAAGTGCTACAGTAAACAAATTGGTTATAGTTTCTTAGCTTCTAATTCTGTGCAGTCTGTTAGAATGGGATTTTTAGGCCAGGTATCCTGATCTTTGGTAAGCCAGTGAGGCCCATGCCACCATAATTTACAATCGATGAGTTGTTGAGTGGAGATGCCCCGCGGCGCTAACTCGGCAGGGTTGTCCGCTGTTGGAACATGTCGCCAATAATCGGTGGGCAGAACTTGTTGGATTTCTGCTACTCGGTTAGCAATGTACGTTTTCCATTTGGATGGGTGATTTTGTATACATTTTAACATAATTGTTGCGTCTGTCCTTTTCTTTTCAAACTTCATATCCTGAGTTGTTACCTTTAACATGTTAGTTAACAACAACGCCCGTTTAATTCTAGTCGAGGGAATGTTATTGGTTCCACTGGTGCCACCTTTGATTTAGACGTAAGTAGTCTGGTTTGAATGTTACCATTGCTATCTTCCGTTCTCAAATAAAAAAACTGCTGCGTTTGCTCTCATAGAGGCATCCCAAAACTCGTGAATTTGTTGATTCCGATTAGACCTTGTACTTCCAATCCATCGTGGAATTTTATAAATATTTATTTCTGAGAGTTCTTAGTTGAAAGTTTGCCATTGCGGGATGATGGTTTGTGATACCTTGCTATCCCAGGCGTAGCCAGCTATCCATAATGTTTGGATCAATATTTTCTCTTTAATAATAATGGGTGCAATTAATCCTAAGGGATCATATAATGAAGTTTTTCTGACAGTATAGCGCTTTAAGTAAAAGTTTTAGAATTCGGTAAGCTTTGGATATTGAATGTAAAATAATCTTTTCCTGGATACCATCTTTTTTTTGCACTATCAGTTCTCGAGAGTAAGAAGCTTATATCAAGCATTAACTTACAATCAGAGATAAGCCAACACATATTATGTGCTCACTGGCTACATCATTTAGTGCAGGTGTTAGTTGTTAGTAAGCAAAATATACAAATAGTATAAAACAGGCATAAAAATTAAAAAGATAAATAAGCAAAAATATAAATAAAATAGATACAAAAACATTGAGAACATACGTGCACTGGCGTGGTGCACTGGTTTTGAATGTTTTTTTTAGGCAAGTCTTACTAATATTAAAATCAACAATACTTTTATTTGAGTTAAAAAGCTTGCACATGCGGGTAAGAGGTTCATTCATGCCATAATTAGTACGGTGTTGGGGACAATGTAATAGCTCCAAATTACGAAGATGATGAGCCTCTCCGCGATCGTTAAAACTTACACATGATAGAAGATCGGGTGCGTCTAAAAATCCCGTTAAAAGTTGGTGAATAAAAATAACATCATTGTTAATACGCCTTTGTGACAAGGTTTGAATCTGTAGAAGTTGAATCCGGTGTTCGTAAGGTGGGAGGCTGTATGGATCTGCCCAGGAGAGACCTTTTAAAGCAGATCGAATTAAATTACGCTGAACTGCCTCTATCCTAGACTTATGAACTTCGTAGAAAGGAGACCATACCTGTGATGCATATTCTAGATGGGGGCAAACATGACAGTTATATAAAGCTAGAGTTACATAAGGATTTTGAAATTCCTTCGACCATCTTTTAACAAATCCTAACATGGAATTAGCTTTTTTAACAATAAAGTTGATGTGTTCCGTGAAACTCAAGTCTGGGCTTAAGTTTACTGCCAGACCTTTAAAACTAAAAACGTGATGCAAAACTTGTTGTGAAATGTAATAGCCGTGTGTACTTGGTACCCGTTTCCTTGAAAATGTCATTGTCTGACATTTCGCTGGATTCAGGCTTAAACAATTCTTGCTACACCAGATAGCAAATAATTAGCTGAGTTAATAAATTTGAAAATTTTCATATCATCAGCGAAAACAAGGATCTCACTACAATGAATACACGAAGTTACGTCATTTATAGCTAGTATAAACAGTAACGGACCAAGATGGCTGCCTTGTTGGTTTGCTGATTTTGCTGGGAAAGGGTTAGAAAACGAATTTCCGAACTTAACTATATATGATCTGTTTCGGAGATATGAATATATCCAATTAACAAATCCTACAGGGAAACCTAAAGCTTTCAATTTGAAAATGATGATTTCATGTGAGAGTTGGTCAAAAGCTTTTGAGAAATCTGTGTATATACAATCCAGCTCATGTCCACCCTCTAATGCCCTTGAGCACTTGTTCATAAAGGTTAGTAAGTTTGTGACAGTAGACCGCTTCTGCATGAAGCCGTGTTGTTGATGGCAGATTAAATGTTTGCAGAAAAACGTAAAACTATCACAAACTACTTGTTCGAAAAGCTTTGGAATAGAAGACAGTTTAGAAATCGGTCTGTAGTTGGTGATATCGGACTTGTTACCCTTTTTGAAGACGGGAGTAACGAATGAATCTTTCCATACTTGACCGGATTTAAGGGATAGCTTGAAAAGGAATTGCAAGGGAGAAGCTAAAACGGAGAAAAATTTTTTTAATATTATAGGAGGAATGCCATTGGACCGGGAGAGTAATCATCTTTCAGCAATGAAAGATAATGCAAAACTCTATCATTATCAATTTGGATGTTGTTAAAAGTGGCTTGTGGGAAATCACGGGAGTAGTCAAAGAAATCAAAGTCTATATTGACGGGATTTTCAATAAAAGACGCACTGAAATGCCTTGCAAACGCATTGCATATCTCAGGTGAGCTTGTCAAAGCGGAATCTTTGTAAGCAAAGTTCACTGGATACCCATCAGACTTCTTTAAATTTACAAACGTCCAAAATTTCTTTGGATCAATCTTCAACGAAATTTCCATTTCCTTCACACATGCTACATATAGGTTTCTGGAAAGTAAATTAAACTCTTCAAAAAGTGCAAGGAACACATTTTGATCAGAAATTGAAAGACTTTTAATGTAAGACTTCCAAGCCTTATTCCGTTTGTTGCGTAGAGATTTAAGCTCTTTCGTGTACCACGGAAGGCTGGGGTTGTTATTTTTAGATATCTTAAGAGGAATTGAGTTTATCAAGCAGCTATTGAAAATTTCGTAGAATTGAGTTACTGCGTCGTCAATGTTAGAGCAAACATGGATATTCGAAATATTAGAAGCACTCAAATTGTCGTAAAGTAATTGAAAGTCAGCTTTACGGAAATCAAGTGAATAAGAAGAGTCTTCGGCATTACTGTTATTAAGTAAATTGCTGCTCATATCAACAAATATATCCAATGGGGGATGGTAGGAGTCTACGTTAGAAATGGCAGAGGTAGATTCTACCACTACCATACTAACAGCGTCAGAAGAAAAGACTAAATTGAGAATTCGATTTTTACGATTATTAATACAGCTTACTTGCTGTAAGTCGGTAGAGATTATGTTGTCCAAAAGAAGAAGTTCCTGTTGCGAAGAAGTTAAGGCAGCTTCTAAATAGGACTTGTCTTCAGAAGGGGTCCACGTAATTTTTGGTATATTGAAGTCACCCAACAGTAAAATGTTGCTATTTGAACTGGCGATATCAATCATATGATCAAGAATTAACGATAGCTCGGCAAAAACTGACGCAGAACTTTTCGGTGGAATATAAACATTAATAATAAAAAGATCATTTGATTGAAAAGAAACCGCAACACAAATGAGTTCAATTGAAAAATTAAAGGGAAAATAGACAAGGGAAGATGAGATGCAATTACGAACAGCAATCAATATGCCACCGCCCCCTTCCTTCGGCTTATCCATATGACGATCCTTTCTGAAAACAGAAAACTCATTGTCGAAAATGTCTGTGTCCAAAAATGAACTATTGAGCCATGTTCCTGTGAAAGCAAAGATATCATGTGGAAAAGCTTGAGAGTTTTTAAAAACTTCAGCAGTTTTGCTGCGTATCCCTCTTACGTTTTGGTAGAACAGGGTTATCCTGTTAAGTTTTTTGGAGCCGATACTTTAGCAATTCGATTATTGAGATTTTTTGATCGAACTACAAATTCTTTGACAAGTGTACCGGGAGGCCAAAATTAACTGTCATAGAGAGGGCCGAAAAATGCTGGAGGAGCAGTTATCCTGAACGATGACACAAAACTGTCAGGCTTACTAATTTTAGTGTATTTTATAGCTGACGCACTCGAAATGCAGTTATTAACAACAAGATGTTGAATTATGTCATTGGGTTGGAGTTTAGGGTCAAGTCGGGATACAAATACTAGTTTTGGCTAAGGAACAGATTCTATTTTCTTGGGAGGTTCCGAATCGTTGATGTTATTAGTATTAGTATGAGAACAACTTGATACAATTTTCGGTTCAGAGCAAAATGGGGTAGTGCTGGGTAAAACAATGGGAACCGCCCCCGCCGGTGGATTTATATCGACATTAGAGTTGTTAACAGTAGTAATATCTACTTCTTGAAGGGGAGGAGGCAGTGGCATACTTATTGGGTCTTAATATTTTCGTTTTCGAAAATGTCTAGTGATCCCTTTAGCTCTTTGTCTTCTATTGACAAGTGTGTTAGAAGTTCAGACCTATTGCTGGCCCACTTTCGGAGTTTAAAGCCACCCCCTTTAAGCATTTCTAACATTTGACCTTAAAATTCAAGGCAGTCTTTAGTTGTTTCTGCCCTGTAATTAAGTCATCAACGTAGAAATCCGAGAATGTAACCTTTGATGCTAGTGGGAATTGATCCTGTTCATCCGGTGCTTATTGTTGGAGTATTCGTATAGCTAGGTATGGAGCGGAGGACGTTCCAAACGTAACTGTGTTTAAATGGTAATCTTGAACTTGTTTTGTTATTGGATCTCTCCACAAAATGCGTTGACACGTGCGATGATCGGGATGCATCCAAATCATCCTATACATTTTTTCAATGTCTGCCGTCATTACTACCTTATGCTTTCTTCAATTTAAGACAATGGAGTATAATTAAGGTTGCAGGGTAGGTCCGACGAGTAATTGTTCATTTAGTGATTTTCCGTTTTTTGTTCGAGCAGATGAGTCAAAGACAACGCGTAGTTTAGCCGTAGTACTTTGTGTAAATACAGCATAATGTGGTACATAGTAATGGGACTCAGTACTTGTAGGTTCTTCACATGCTTCCATGTGACCCATTTTCAAATACTCATCTAAACAGGTTTCATATTCTTGCTTTAGCTGCGGGTTGTTGTCTAGTTTTCTTTGGAGGTATTCAAAGCGTTTTAAAGCACTATTTCTTGATTCACCAAGAATTGGTCCATTTGGACTTAAAAAAGGTAGTTTTACTACATTTTTTTTATTTTTTAATCGTATGAAATTGTCCGCATACGATTTTTGACATTCTTGTTCTTCTTTTGTGTATGTGTTATAAATTTGTACTTCTTCAGTTTCCCAGAATTTTTGCATCTGAGCACTAAGAGCAGGTTTAACCATGATCGTGAATGCGCTTATTAGAGAATTAGGTGGAGTTGCAATGTTTCCCATCACTATCTACCCTAATATGGTATTAATGGCCACTGGAGCTCCGTCTTTTGCCAGTTGTCGAGTAAATACTGTGGTTATATTCGTTAATAGATCTCTCTATGAGTTCCTCGAAATTTCGTTCGGTGCCATTTTCATTTATGCATCGCATGATCTCGGAGAGAGTAGAATGGAATCTCTCTACTTGTCCGTTGGGTTCACTTTGATACGGAGGTACTCTGTGTATGGCAATATTGAGTTCGTCCTTCATCATGAAATGAATCGATGGTGAATTTAAATCTGGTTCGCTGTCTGGAACAATAGCTTTTGGGACGCCAAAGGAGAAGAGTTAATCACGAAGAGGCTTTCAATTATCTTCAATAGATCAATAGAAAACAATGGTTTTCGACATTGTTTTCTGTAGATTTCATAACGTTAAGTTACGACTTCAATGGAGGAATTGAAAGTGATTAGCTAGATTAGATTAGATAAAGATTTTATTTTCTCTTAAAAAAATTGGTACATCATTTACAAAAATCATAAAGCATGGCTATTTGCCGTCTGCCTGATGGTCAAAACAAATAAATGCTAATACCTAGATCATGCGGCATAATTGATACCAGCAAAAGAAAACCAAACAAAATACATATTTAGAAACATTCTAAGATTATTCGACTCCTAAATGCCAAAGCTAATTTACAGTACAGATATAATTTTTTGACTTCCATATCATTGAGAAGTGTTATAATTTGGCCATCAGAGTAGAAACCCTTCCCAAAAACGTGTCTTCTACTCTCCCTCAGAATTGGACATTTCCCTAAGAAATGCAGAGTATCTTCCTTCTTTTCCAAGTAACACAAGGAACATAAGATGGGTAAATCATCTCTATGTGGCATGAAGTTCAGGTGGATCAGTTCAGCTTGTACCTTGACCATCATCGAAATTTCGTTTACGCTGTGCTCATCGCGAAAATAGTTCTTTTCATTCAAGTTATAATTTAGTCGGCAGTATATTGCTCTGTATAGCAATCCAGAGGCACTGTTTACAAATCTCTCTCTACATTTCAAATCTACTGATGAAATAAGCTGGTAGAGTATCCCCTTCCAATGACGTAGTTTTCATCGTTTAGATTGAGGTTCATCTCACAGTCCGTCGCTAGATCCATCCATTCCCCAAACCAACTTGCCTTGCTTCGAATGCATTGAAGGGCCGCTATCTTTGGAAGTCGATGATTCTCCATCTTCATTACTCTAAGAACATAATCGATTTTCATTTTTAGCGTTCTAATAAAGAGTGGTGATAAACCCGTTTCCAAGATTAAAACTTAATTGGGAGTATTAGGCGGTAGCCTACAAATTCGGTTTATATAGTAACGTAAGAGTTTTTCTACAGTTTCAAATTGTCTCGAGAAACAGGTTTGAGCCGCATAAAACATATTGATTGTGAAAAAATTTCGAATACCCGAAATTTACTACTGTGAGCAATACTTTCATTACATAAGAACCTCTTCCAAGTTGCACCAATTGCATTCTTAGCCTTTTTAAGTTTTTCCTTTAAATGTTTCTCCATACTTAAATTTCTCGTAAAGTATACTCCGAGGTATTTAAATTCATTAACTATTCCAATGCTCTCAACATTATAGTACCATTTTTCATTTGCATTGTTTCTTGCTCCTCCGTTCTTAAGAAATAATTATTTTTGATTTCTCCAGGTTGACCCTCAAGTTCATGTGTAATATCATAACATTTGCCCCATGTAGATGCTAAGTTACTAATTCAATACCTTGGACGATCGAATCGGGCTATTAGAATAAGGAAAACAAGAAAAAGGCCAATGCATGGGGAAACATTTTATCTGATATTAATTCTAGACACCCTTTTCATATACTATATCCCCCAAATCCTACATGTATACCACCTAACGATAGGACAAATCCTTCAACAATAGATCTTTTCTTAACAAATACGCCGGCTCTTTTTACCCAGCCTATTACAATTAACGAATTAAGCTCAAACCATTTACCTGTTTTATGTAGTGTCAATTGTTCACCTACTAAGAATGAAAATTGGGGTTTAGGCTTCAAAAACGCCAAGTGGGGTAGATTCAAAAAAAAGGTGCGATTGAAATTAGAAAATGCGTCACTAATAGACCTCAATGAAGTCTCTCATGAGGATATCAACGAAGCCGTAAACTATTTTACAAGTGTGACACTGGAGAGTGTTGCACAATCTGTTCCCAAAAAAAAAACATGCATTGAAAATTCAAATTTCCTTCCGTCTAACATTGTCGAGTTAATTAAACGAAGAAACAAGTACAGATCCTTATGGATGCGAACAAAAATTGAGGTTTTCTTAACAGAAACTACCAATGATTTAAGAAACAACACTTGGAATAAGAAACTCCAAACTTTAAATAAAGCTAGCAAACCATTCTGGAATCTTGTTAAAATAGTTAAAAAACAGAATTGCCAGATCCCAGCGTTCAAAATCGGAACCTCGGTCTTTTTAACAAACAATGAAAAAGCTAATGCACTTGCTAATGAATTCTCGTCAAATCACCTAGTTTTTAATAACATCGCAGCCAGTAGTCATATTGAAGATACTGTGCTTCAATCAATGTCATTTTCAAGGTCTCAACATGTTCAAGTTGATAATAATATAGTTTCATTAGAGGATGTCAAAATGGTTCTTAATAATTTAACAATTTCTAAGAGCCCTGGGTTAGATGGTTTGAAAAATCTTGTGTTAAAAAAACTGCCTAAAACAGCTTTAGTATTTCTTCGCGTTATTTTTGCAGCTTGTTTTAAAATAAGCTACTTTCCTAACGATTGGAAAACAGTTAAAATAATCCCAATCCCAAAACCTGGGAAAAATCTTTCATTACCTAGCAGTTATAGGCTAATTAGTTTGCTTAGCTCTCTAAGCAAGTGCTTCGAAAAACTCATTAAAAATAAAATTGTTATGCATTTAAATACTCATGATATCCTTCCCGCAGAACAATTTGGGTTTAGAAGCCACCATAATACGGTTCAACAGGTTCACCGAATAACGAATAATATCAAAAGCAATCTGGCGTTAGGCATTAGTACTGGAATGATACTTTTAGACGTTGAAAAAGCATTCGATACAGTGTGGCATGAAGGTTTGATTCATAAACTTATGATTCTTGATTTTCCAATTCATATTGTTAAATTAATCTATTCGTTTTTGTCTGATAGGTTCTTCAAAGTCTTTGTAAATAACTGTTTTTCTGATCTGCATTCAATCGTTGCGGGCGTACCTCAAGGATCAGTCCTTGGCCCTATTTTATATATAATATACACCTATGACTTTCCACGATTCACGCAATGTTCATCCGCAATTTTTGCCGACGATACCTGCCTGTATTCATCAGATTCAGTTGGCTATAGAATTGAAACTAACTTGCAATCTGCACTGTATACAGTCCAAAATTATTTCAACGACTGGAAAATAAAAATTAATGCTGGTAAAACCCAAGCTGTTTTTTTAACACGAAAAAGAAAAGCTTGCTTTTTACCCAGTAATACGCTTCAAGTTAATGGTATACCAACAGAATGGAAAACAAGTGTAAAATACTTAGGAGTAAACCTAGATAAAACGCTGACTTTTGGATTTCACATCCAGGAGACAATTAACAAAGTTAACCTAGCTATAAAAATACTATATCCCTTCATAAACAGAAAATCGAAGCTCTCTATTGATAACAAACTTGTAATTTATAAAGTAATATTCCAGAGCATTATGCTTTATGGTTCGCCTGTATGGGGCAAATGCGCCACGAGCCACTTACTTAGATTACAAAGAACTCAAAACAAAGTTCTGAAAATGATGCTTAATCTGCCCTGGCACTACTCGACTGATAATCTTCATGCATTGACTGGCATCGATAAAATTTCATCAAGAATTTCTTATTTATTTCAGCGCTATAATGTTTCTTGTAGTACGTCTGAAAACCACTTAATCTCAAACTTGGCTGTTTAAGAATTAACAAAAAAAAAAAAAAAAAATTTAAATATACAAAAATTACAAATAAAAATAAAAAATTAAAAAAAAAAAAATAACATTTTATTATGTATCTTATATCTGTGTAAATATTTTTAATTGTTAATTATTTATTTATTTATTTATTTATTTATTTATTTATTTATTTATTTATTTATTTATTTATTTATTTATTTATTTATTTATTTATTTATTTATTTATTTATTGTTTTTTGTTTTATTTATTTGTTCTATTTATTTATTTATTTATTTATATACTGTTAGCATTTGTTTTTATTTGTTCAATACTTTCTGTTAATTTATTTATTTATATCATTATAGTACCCATCCGTTTTCTTGTTTAAATGTTAATTTATTAGTTATAATCTTATATGTTTCAGGCAGACGGCAAAATTTGCCATGCAATTATTCTTAGTTATATATAAAATTGTAAAATATCGAGAAGTTTAATAAAGAATTTATAATAATAATAATAATAATAATAAATAATCTTATATGTTAATCTATCACAAAAATTGTCAAGACAAAGCTAATAATTGAGATTAAGTGCTTTTTCACCCCCCTTTTCTCCTCTCATGGATATCAAAAAACACAACTTTATGATGGTTTTTTCTGTAGCTTTTCCGTCGTCCTTTTCTAATTAACCTGTGATAATTGTAATAAAAATTATATTTTTTCAGTAGTAAGGTAGAGTTATACCATATCTCTGTAAATTGTGCAATATAGGTACTATTTAAGAAAAAATGTTAATAATTTGAGCTACAATAAAAAGACAAATACAAATACAGAAATAGGCCATCAGCCAATGAGAGAGCTCGTTCTATCGTTCAATAGGAAAGCTCGTTCTATTTAGTTTGGATGAAAAATATAAACAGATAAAAGGAGAAGCAGATGTTGTCTGTGGCGCAAAAATAGAGTAATTAAGAAATATTCTGTAAGACGAGACAGTTCGTGTTAAAAAGTTTAATTTAGAAAATATAAGAGAAAAGACACTTTGATCTGTAATAAATAATAAAGAATAATTAAATCAAAAAATTTGTCTCATTTCACAATACTAAAAAAGTCTGTTGATCATGAGCTGCAAAGATTCCAGTGAGGAATCCATGAGAACAATATCATCCGCAAATAAAAGTGTTTTAATTATAAGGCCTGCGTATCCTATTCCGCAGGGTAAAAAGCCTACTAAGTTTTCTATAAACAATGCAAATAGGCTTGGACTTAATGTGAATCCTTGTCTATTCCTGATTCTGTTTTAAGCCATTCCGAGCTCTCTTCCCCATTCCATACCGTTGCAATCGTTTCCGCATATAAGTTTTGAATGACTCTTTCAAACTTCATTCATTATCAAACGCAGCTTTAAAGTCAACAAAGAATGTGTATAGCTTTTTTCTTTTGGTGAGAAACGACTCCACAATACTTTTCAATACAAAAATGTGGTAAATCGTTGAATATCCTGCCCTGAAACCTGCCTGGTACTCTCTCAAAAGCTTATTAGCATTAATCCACTCGTTGAGACGTCTTTGCAAGATTAAAGTGAAAATTGTATATGACGCGTTCAAGAATGATATTCCTCTGTAGTTGTTCACATCTGCCACGTTTCCTTTTTTATAAATTGGGAAAACCACAGATTCCTTGAATTCTTGGGGTATCAAACTGGTTTATAGAACCTCATTGAAAATGATAGTTAGCGTGCTAATCAATTCTGCAGTGCCATATTTGAAGAACTCCACTGGTATCCCATTAGCTCCCGCAGCTTTTTCGTCTTTCAGCTTATTGCCCGCTAAAATTACCTCTTGTTGCGTTATGCTAGCGTCTAAAATTTCTTTGGTAAGACTGGAATCCTGATAGGATTCAGTAAATCTTCAAAGTGTGTAGCCAGGAGGTTTGGACTCAGATGCTGATGTATTTTAAAATTATCCAGAGGCACTGTTTACAAATCTCTCTCTACATTTCAAATCTACTGATGAAATAAGCTGGTAGAGTATCCCCTTCCAATGCTCGTAGTTTTCATCGTTTAGATTGAGGTTCATCTCACAGTCCGTCGCTAGACCCATCCATTCCCTAAACCAACTTGCCTTGCTTCGAATGCATTGAAGGGCCGCTATCTTTGGAAGTCAATGATTCTCTATCTTCATTACTCTAAGAACATAATCGATTGTCGTTTTTAGCGTTCTAATAAAGAGTGGTGATAAACCCGTTTCCAACATAAAAACATAATTGGGAGTATTAGGCGGTAGCCTACAAATTCGGTTTTTATAGTAACGTAAGAGTTTCAAATTGTCTCGAGCCCCAGGTTTGAGCCGCATAAAACAATATTGATTCTGAAACCGTTTCGAATACCCGAAATTTACTACTGTGAGCAATACATTCATTACATAAGCACCTTTTCCAAGTTGCACCAATTGCATTTTTAGCCTTTTTAAGTTTTTCCTTTAAATATTTCTCCATACTTAAATTTCTCGTAAAGTATACTCCGAGGTATTGAAATTCATGCACTATTCCAATGCTCTCACCATTACAGTACCATTTTTCATTTGCACTGTTTCTGGCTCCTCCGTTCTTAAGAAATCATTATTTTTGACTTTTCTAGGTTGACCCTCAAGTTCCATAACTTACAATACTGAAAAAGTCTGTTGATCATGAGCTGCAAAGATTCCGGTGAGGAATCCATGAGAACAATATCATCCGCAAATAAAAGTGCTTTAATTATAAGGCCTGCGTATTCTATTCCGCAGGGTAAAAAGCCTACTAAGTCTTCTATAAACAATGCAAATAGGCTTGGACTTAATGTGAATCCTTGTCTACTCCTGATTCTGTTTTAAGCCATTCCGACCTCTCTTCCCCATTCCATACCGTTGCAATCGTTTCCCCATATAAGTTTTGAATGACTCTTCCAAACTTCATTCATTATCAAACGCAGCTTTAAAGTCAACAAAGAATGTGTATAGCTTTTTTCTTTTGGTGAGAAACGACTCCACAATACTTTTCAATACAAAAATGTGGTCAATCGTTGAATATCCTGCCCTAAAACCTGCCTGGTACTCTCTCAAAAGCTTATTAGCATTAATCCACTCGTTGAGACGTCTTTGCAAGATTGAAGTGAAAATTTTATATCACGCGTTCGAGAATGATATTCCTCTGTAAATGTTCACATCTGCCACGTTTCCTTTTTTATAAATTGGGAAAATCACAGATTCCTTGAATTTTTGGGGTATCAGACTGGTTTCGAGAACCTCATTGAAAATGTTAGTTAGCGTGCTAATCAATTCTGCAGTGCCATATTTGAAGAACTCCACTGGTATCCCATTAGCTCCCGCAGCTTTTCCGTCTTTCAGCTTACTGCCCGCTGAAATTACCTCTTGTTGCGTTATGCTAGCGTCTAAAAATTTGGTGGTAAGACTGGGAGGAGCGTACTTAAACGTTATTCTATCCTGAAAGGATTCAGTAAATCTTCAAAGTGTGTAGCCAGGAGGCTTGGACTCAGATGCTGATGTATTTTAAAATTATTTCCGTTCAGCTTCCTTAGTAAGTTCCAAACTTCCTTAGCATTTGAACAATATGCTATTCACTTAGATTCGTTCTCAAAATAAACCGTCTTTTTGCGAACACGCAATTGCATTTACTCCGTGTTTGCTTCCAAATATTGGTTCTTAAAATAACTTTACCTGAGTTTTTAAAGGCTCGTAGCCAACCAAATGAAAGCTGTCTGAATTTTTTGCACTCCGCGTCAAACCAAGGAGCAACGTAGTTCTCTTGCACATTCCTGTTGGTGCGAATGGTCGGGTAAGATTTTCTGATCATATCTTCAAACTGAGTGAGATTAGATTGAGATTGTGTTTGTAGCAACATGTTGAGGTGTGTTTGATATTCCAGCTTCCTCGTGTGTTTCCAGGATAGTTTGGGCAAAAGGCTCATAGTGCTAACACCTGCTGGTTCCGAAGCTATAAGTCCAAAAGACACCACTATTGGGAAATGGTCAGAGAATACAACTGTTCTACTTCACTATCTACGATGTAATCATTCCATTAACCACCAATGAGACTATAATATATAGTAGAGCTTCCTTGGTTGCCGACAAAAGTTAATTCTCCTTCTTCATCTGACAGGCTAGTACCATTCTGAATGCTCAACTCATGAGAATCACACAATTCTATTAGTTTCAGCCGTTTGATTGACTCACAAAAATACTTACTTTTTAATAGTGTATCTTTGTTAATCAAAAAAATATAAAAAAATGAAGAAAACATAAGCGAGAGCTACATTACGTTTGCAACGAACTGTTGGATACCCTATTCCCTATATTTTTGTATGTGTATGCGTCTGCCTCCCTCAGCAGCCGATATTTCAGTTTCAGAAACAAAATTCTTCTTTAGCAGACAGAAAAAAATTCAATAACATTAACTTTGTGTGGTGTGATGTTCAATTAGTGCTAGCACAATAAAAATAAAGTGCACGACTGGGTCGTACGAACTTGCTCTAATGTGTTAAAATATTCTTGGGGCTTGTGATTTTCGGAAAAAAAATTTAAAAAAATCATATGAAATTTTATTAATCACTTAAAAATCAATAGTTAAAACGTTTTTTGGAGAAAATGAAGTAAGCCATCAGGTTTCTTTTACGTTCTTGAATTTTTACAAGAAATTTTTTCAAAATCGTTGGACCAGTTTTTTCAAAAACCGTTTTTTTATTGAAAAACTTTTTGAAAATATATTCCAAATTTTTTTTGAGTATGCCAACTTCTAGCACTTTGTAGTTTTTATCGGAAAAATAAAATTAAAAAATAATGGATTGAACCGTTTTTGGAAAAAACAAAAAATAAAAAAAAAATTTTAAACTTTTTTAAAAAACTCAAAAAAACTTTTTTTGAAAAATTTAAGAATTCGTATTATTTCGTTTATACTAAGGCTTTTACATTAAAAATTTCATCGAAATCCGTTGAGTGGCTTACGAGAAAATCGGATTTCAAAAAACCGGTTCTATGGGAGGTACCGTTATAAGACTTTTCCTGAAAAATCTATTCCAACCAAAACATTAAGTTTACACAGAAAACATTATTCAGAAAGTTTTATCAAAATCATAGGAGTCGTTTTCGAGAAAAATTCAATTATCACTAAAAATCGTATGGCAGGTACCGTTAGTTTTAAAGCTAGAATGCTAATTCCGAAAATCCCTCTGTAGGACGTCATAATAATACTATCTACCAAGTTTGAAGCCAATCGGTCCAGCCGTTTAGGCTGTAGGTGCCGATACAGACAGACGGACAGACAGACAGACAGACAGACAGACAGACAGACAGACAGACAGCCAGACAGACAGACAGAATTGTCGGACCCACTTTTTTCGACTTCTCTATCATCGTAATGTTATGTTTGATTGTCAAACAAAAAAACTTTTTTTTTACGAATGCATAACTTGCCTTATAGTACCTATAATCGCAAGTAAAAAGGCGTGCACCACGCCCAAACTTAAAACTTTTTCTTGACAAGGCAATTGGTATGAGCTCAATGACATTCAATTTTATTCTTGCAGATCGATTTGAACAAAACAAGACAAAACTTACATTTTTAAAAATTAGATTTTGAATGGAAATAGCGATTATGGGTGTTTTTAACAATTCTTGGACCACACTCTGCTACGTAACCAAGGAATATAAATCTAAGTGTTCATGTTTTTATTTCAAAACTGCGACCGATAGTTAAAAACCGTTAAAAAATTAATGCATTATACGACTTTTGACGGAAACGACCCTTAAAAGTGGGCGTGTCTTAAAAATTTGAAGGGCTAACTGAGCTTTGATCAGTATTTAGGCATATGTGTAAAACTACAGCTGAATCGAATAGCTTTTAAGCAATCTTACCTGAACAAAGGAATTTTATCAAAATCACGCCTTCAAAAGTGGGCGTATTGAAAAAATTTACACAAGAAAATGTAGAGATATATTTCTCAAATAATGAACGGAAGGAAAAAGGTTTAAATTGAATATTTGAAGTACCTTAAATATTTCAGACTACGTTTTTCGTTCTTTCATGAAAAGTGGGCGTAAGCCACGCCCGAAATTCAAAAATTTCTTTTCATACAGTTTTTAGTTTCTACTAAGAGACGCAAGATGCTTGCGGATCCATTATAATTAGCGTTTATTTGGAAAAACAATTTTTTTAAATTTTTAGTGAAAAGTGCGAATGCGGATCTCCACCAGACCGCAGAATCGAACATCCACTGTGAGAAAGTTTGATGTTGCGAAGTTACAATCGCAAGAGACCGCCACAACCTTTGCCAATCATGTCTCCTCTTATCTCTTGACAAGCCCGGTGCCTGAGCCAAACCCAGCGGCCCAGTGGCAACATTGCAAAATGGCCATCAAAACCGCTGCCACGGATGTTTTGGGTTTCATTAGGCAACCACAACGAAACACCTGGTTTGATGATGAGTGCAGGCTCGCACACTTGGCCAAAGACGAAGCCTATCATGCAGTTCTGAATGCCAGAACTAGAGCTGCCAAGAGCGCTTCCCGTGCGGTTTACCAGCAAAAGAGGAAAGAGGAACATCGGCTTTTCAGAAGAAAAAAAAGAGAACTGGAAAAACGAATGGTTGAATCAATTGAGGGGTGCTACGGCAGAAGCAATGTTCGAAAGTTCTACCAAAGGGTAAAGCATTCGTCCAAGGGTTACAAAGCCCGAGCGGAAGCTTGTAGAGACGAGGGTGGGAATGTCGTTGTAGATACACAGTCGGTGCTGAGAATTTGGAAAGAACACTTCTGCAGACTGTTAAACGGCGAAGACAACCAACTAATCGCTGTCAGGCAGAATGATCCATTCGATTTGGATGATGATGAACAAAATTTCCGTCCTCCCGACCAAGAAAAAGTTCGGATAGCAATATCTAAGCTAAAGTCCAACAAGGCTGCTGGAGCTGATGGCCTTACGGCTGAACTCTTCAAAGCAGCGGGAGATGACTTGGTGAGGAGCATACACCAACTCATCTGTACAATCTGGTCGGATGAAAGTATGCCTGACGAATGGAACCTCAGCATTGTGTGCCCTATCCACAAGAAAGGAGATACTCTAAGCTGCGCCAACTACAGAGGTATAAGTCTCCTAAATGTCGCCTATAAAATCTTGTCGGCCATTCTGTGTGAACGTCTGAACCCTTTCGCACGTGAACTGATTGGCCCCTATCAGTGTGGTTTCAGGCCCGGTAAGTCAACCGTCGACCAAATTTTCACACTTCGGCACTTTGGCTGTAAATGAAGATAAAACAAAGTATATGCTGTCCTCGGGTGAAGTAGATCATCACCGTAGGCTCGGACAAAACGTCACAATGGACAGATATAACTTTGAGGTTGTCAAGGACTTTGTCTATTTGGGTTCCACTATAACCTCTCAGAACAACATCAGTGAAGAGATCAGTCGAAGAATCACTCTTGCCAATCGCTGTTTCTTCGGAATAAGAAGGCATCTTAGTAGTAAAGCCCTCTCTCAAAGGACCAAAGAGACACTATACAAGACCCTTATCATCCCAGTCCTGCTGTATGGGGCAGAAGCGTGGACACTGACACAATCGGATGAATACAGGCTGGGGTGCTTTGAGAGAAAGATTCTTCGGGTGATGTTCGGGCCTGTATGTATCAATGGAGTATGGAGGAGAAGATTCAATGACGAACTGTACGGGCTATACAGCGACATTGACTTGGTTAAGAAGCTGAAAATTCAGCGGCTTAGATGGCTGGGCCATGTGGAGCGTATGGACGAAAACGCTCCTGCCCGACGAGTCTTCAATTCCAACCCGGAGGGCCGACGCAGTTCTGGAAGACCCCATCTAAGGTGGCGCGATCAAGTGGTAAACGACCTCAACCAACTTGGTGTGCGCAACTGGAGGCCAATGGCTAGGGACCGGCCTAGCTGGCGAGGAATGTTGGTTGAGGCCGTGGTCCACAATGGACTGTCTGCGCCACCTTAAGTAAGTAAGTAAGTAAGTGAAAAGTGGGCGTTAGCCACGCCCAAAATCAATTTTTTTGATTTCATACACAAGATATTTATGTGCAAGTAATACCCACAAAATTTAATGTTTTTCGCTTTAATATAACAATTATTGTTATTTTATAAAAACAATATTGATGGTTTTGTATGAAAAATGGGCGTCTGCTACGCCCAAACTGAATTTTTTTTATTTAATTGGAAGAATGTTTACCTTAAACTTACGTGTGCAAAATTTTAGCGTTATGCTTTTATCGTAACTGTACAAAAAACATAATTTAGTTTTACCAAATTGAGGTTGTTCAACAAAAATGGCCGGATTTTACCGGTTCAAGAACTTAGCCTTACTCTTGAACCAAAGATTATATATACCAAATTTCAGCTTTCTAGCTCAAAAATTGCGACCTCTAGAGAGTATACATTCGGACGGACGGACGGACGGACATGGCTAAATCGACTAGGCTTTTGATTCTGAGTCAGAATATATATTTTTTTCTGTACCTAACGGTATTATTTCTCTATGTTTTAAACTCCACACCAAATACAATATACCCATTCTATGGAATAGGGTTTAAAAAGGAATGCGACCGTTTGCTTGATTAAAGTTATATATCCTTTATTATCGTCCTATTAATTCTTACTAGTAAGTTTTTTAATTCTAACTTCTACTCATAACTCAAACCAGATGTTTGATTTCTCGTCAAACCGTTCAATGTGATTTTTTTTGTAAATAATATAATATTTAATTTAATTGTATCAAATAATGTTCGTTTGACGTATAGTCTCGTCGAATGAATTCTATTTGATTTGCTTGTTTTTAATACAATATTAATTTGCTTGGGCCTCTACAATTATTGTCAACTCATATGCGTTTCGCTTTTATTTAACTTAAGAACTATTATGACCAATCAATAGAAACAGAAGAGAAAGTTTGAAAAATCTCCACTAATTTTATAGCCGATTTTTGGGCTTTTCCTTAACTTTAGTGCTGCCAAATAATTCTTCTGGAAAGTAAGTGGGGCTTTTCATACATGAAATGAGAAATAAAAACTTTGTTAGTAGTAAATTAATTTTTAGAGCTTTAAATTGGTGATCAATTGCTTGTTTGGTATAAAAATAATGCAAATAATAAAAAAAATCATTTTTTTAGACAGGTTTATGTCTAAAGTCTGACTATTTTGTACATATTTATTCGGTGTGGTGAGTATGTGACATCATGCTTTTAATCTTTTATTTTTACTTGGCAGCATTGACAATACTCTTTTATTTTTTTTTTTTGATAATTTTAACGATACAATTTATTATACAATTTATTGTCTCTTTTCCTCCTTTGTCTTTTGATTTTTCTCCCTCACACTCATTTCAAAATTTTTAATAATTTTATTTTGTTAAAATAATATATTTATGACGAATTTGGAAACATGTAAGTTTTATTTTTGAATTCACCGCAAAAACTGCATATTGTGAATGTGCCTTTAATTCTTTAATTAGTAGACATTGAACGTTTAGTTGTCAAAGAGACTCCAGTTTTGTTTTCATTTGTTCTACCGCGTGTTTGTATTAATTGTTAATGAATTTATCTGTGCATTGTTATTTTTGTGTAAAAAGTGTTTTAATTTAATATACATATGTGCAAATTGCCATCATTTGATGCAATATATTGTAGTTCAAACATTATACTTAAAGAAAAAATGTAGTTCTATTTGTGTTTTTGTGCTATGTGTATTTTCTACGTGTAGTTTCTAATGTTTTGTTTTGTGTTTTAAAATGTCAAACATTTATCGTAGGGCATATTTTTTTATGTTTTAATTTGTGTGCCCAAGTAATTAATTAATTCATTTATTTGGTTTCTATTTTCTTTTTCTTTGCAGGTAAATTCAATCAAATCATTATTCCATATTCCAGGCCAAGGGGTGCTCTCCTGATATTGTGCAAATAGATTGGTAAGTACAGTGTTGTAAGAAAGAAAATATTCAGTTTATTAAATTATTATTTTTTTGTTTCTTTTCATATAATGGAGCAACTTTAACGATGACTGAATTTGTTCTATTTTAATTATAACTTTATTATAGTAATAATAATTTTAATTATACTATTTAAAAAATAATGATTTTTATTTTGTTTGTTTGTTTTAATTTATTTAATTCATTTAGTGAAAATTCATTTAAATAATATTAATAAATGGTTAATGAGAATACTATGTGTATATATTTTTTTGTTGGTGGTTCAACATACTCCTTCCTTTGAACGGTTGCGATCAACAAATCTGGCCTTAATTTCTTCTATTCCCCTCCTGTGATGGTGATGAAATACCACCTTGCCAGCTTTATTCACATTGACTTTTATTTGATACTGATCTGGGAGATTTACCGTAAATTGTTTCCTTTTACTGTTTGCAATTCTCTCAAAATCGATACGTTTTAAGTTATCTTTGTTAATAAAAACGTCTTCCCCTTCTCGGGCAAAGAACTTTTGGAAATCGTTGTCTATCCTCATTTGGATTCCTTTAAATTTGGTTGATGGTTTCAGTAGATGTAAAGATTCTACCGTGGAACCATTGATGGTAACAGGAATTGGGTTTCCTTCAAAGGTGTGTTGAATTTTTTCTCTTTTAGGAAACAAAGTGTTTTCAAAATTAACCTCGTTGATTTCATTTTTAGAGAGTGGCTCGTTTGTCAAAAAATTCAGGTTTGTATTAATGAGTTGTTGAAGAGGTGTTGAGTAGTCGGGGGGTGAGAATCTGATTTCCTCTAGAATTTTAATATAGTCTTCCAACTCTGATTGCATTTTGCTGTAACAAAGGTAAGGTTATGTTATGTGTTGGTAAGTAAAAATTAACACATACAAATCTACAACGAAACAACACATGGACGATGTTAAATATTACTTCGAATTCATGTTGTAATTATTATCAATTAGTAGGCGACAAATTTTGACAATGGGCCTTTGGCACGTATTGTGTTTTGTCCATATTATTACCACCCTTACTATGTCATCTTTTCCAGGATGAATCTTCTCAATAATTCCTAACGGCCATAATGTGGGTGGGGTGTTTTCATCCTTAATGAGGATCACATCTCCAACTTGAAAGTTGGGTTTAGTTTTCCACCATTTTGGGCGTTGTTGTAGGCGATTGAGATATTCTTTACTCCATTTCTTCCAAAAGTGTTGGCTCATTTGTTGGATGTGTCTCCAACGTTGACTTAGAGTAACGTTTGAACATATGAGCTTTTGTTCAGGGGTAGCATTTATTGCTTGAGCAATTAAAAAATGACCTGGGGTTAAAATTGCAAAGTCGTCTTTGTCTTTTTGTAGTGGACATAGTGGTGGTGAATTTAGAAATGCTTCTATTTGGGTAAGTAATGTGACTAGCTCTTCAAATGTACAAATCGAAGTGCCTATAACGTGTCGAAGATGATATTTTATCGATTTAACTCCAGCCTCCCATAATCCTCTATGATGAGGTGCAGCTGGAGGAAAGTGCCAAGTAATGTTTAAATTTGACAAATATTTTATGATTTCTGGCGTCGCTTCTTTAATAGCTTGGTTGAGTTCTCGATCTTAAATGACCTTTCCTCTTTTAAAATTTGTTCCACAATCAGAGTATATGTCAGAGCACAAACTGCGTCTAGAAACAAATCTTCTTAGAGCTGCTAGAAAAGCTGTGGATGTTAAGTCTGATACTGCTTCTATCCTTTATAAATTTAAGCCTTTCTATGATAAAACATTTTCAAACTTATTGGCCCGGCATAATCTATGCCAACATTGTTAAAAGCCCTTGAAATACTAACTCGAGGGGTGGGTAAAGTACCCATTAATTGTTGAGCAGTAGTTGTCCGGTGTTTGGTACATGTTACACAGTTGTGCATTTGTCGTGTGATGATTCTTTTGGCATCTAAAATCTAATAGTTATTACGAATAGTGCTTAGGACTAATGGAGTTCCACCATGAAGAGTTTCCTTGTAAGTTCAAGCATTAACTTACAATCAGAGATAAGCCAACACATATTATGTGCTCACTGGCTACATCATTTAGTGCAGGTGTTAGTTGTTAGTAAGCAAAATATACAAATAGTATAAAACAGGCATACAAATTAAAAAGATAAATAAGCAAACATATAAATAAAATAGATACAAAAACATTGAGAACATACGTGCACTGGCGTGGTGCACTGGTTTTGAATGTTTTTTTTTGGCAAGTTTTACTAATATTAAAATCAACAATACTTTTATTTGAGTTAAAAAGCTCGCACATGCGGGTAAGAGGTTCATTCATGCCATAATAAGTACGGTGTTGGGGACAATGTAATAGCTCTAAATTACGAAGATGATGAGCCTTTCCACGATAGTTAAAACTTACACATGATAGAATTTGGAGTGAGTCTAAAAATCCCGTTAAGAGTTGGTGAATAAAAATAACATCATTGTTAATACGCCTTTGTGACAAGGTTTGACTCTGTAGAAGGTGAATCCGGTGTTCGTAAGGTGGGAGGTTGTGTGGATCTGCCCAGGAGAGACCTTTTAAAGCAGATCGAATAAAATTACGCTGAACTGCCTCTATCCTAGACTTATGAACTTCGTAGAAAGGAGACCATACCTGTGATGCATATTCTAGATGGGGGCAAACATGACAGTTATATAAAGCTAAAATTATATAAGGATTTTGAAATTCCTTCGACCATCTTTTAACAAATCCCTACACGGAATTAGCTTTTTTAACAATAAAGTTGATGTGTTCCGTGAAACTCAAGTCTGGGCTAAAGTTTACTGCCAGATCTTTAAAACTAAAAACGTGATGCAAAACTTGTTGTGAAATGTAATAGCCGTGTGTACTTGGTACCCGTTTCCTTGAAAATGTTATTGTCTGACATTTCGCTGGATTCAGGCTTAAACAATTCTTGCTACACCAGATAGCAAGTCTGTCGATGTCGGCTTGGAATTCTACGCGGTCATTAGCTGAGTTAATAAATTTGAAAATTTTCATATCATCAGCGAAAACAAATATCTCACTAGAATGAATACACGAAGTTACGCCATTTATAGCTAGTATAAACAGTAACGGACCAAGATGGCTGCATTGTGGCACTCCTGATTTTGCTGGGAAATGGTTAGAAAACAAATTTCCGAACTTAACTATATATGATCTGAGCTTTTGATTGATTGGTCTTAATGATCTTTGGTGTTGGATGCAATTAATAAATAAAACTAATTCATCTTGGTGTACCCTACGTTTCGCCAGTTATTTTCCGGCTTCTTCAGTTGATTTTTTATTGTTTTTTAAAAAATTATTAAATTTACATTAAAATTCTAACTATTGCTTGACGACTTGCTTAGCAAATTTAAAAACTTAAAACAACACTTAAATAAATTAATTTAACATTGAACACAACATGATCTGTTTCGGAGATATGAATATATCCAATTAACAAATCCTACAGGGAAACCTAAAGCTTTCAATTTGAAAATGATGATTTCATGTGAGAGTTGGTCAAAAGCTTTTGAGAAATCTGTGTAGATACAATCCAGCTCATGTCCACTTTCTAATGCCCTTGAGCACTTGTTCATAAAGGTTAGTAAGTTTGTGACAGTAGACCGCTTCTGCATGAAGCCGTGTTGATGATGGCAGATTAAATGTTTGCAGAAAAACGTAAAGCTATCACAAACTACTTGTTCGAAAAGCTTTGGAATAGAAGACAGTTTATAAATCGGCCTGTAGTTGGTGATATTGGACTTATTACCCTTTTTGAAGACGGGAGTAACGGATGAATCTTTCCATACTTGAGGAAATTTACCGGATTTAAGGGATAGCTTCAAAAGGAATTGCAAGGGAGAAGCTAAAACGGAGAACATTTTTTTTTAATATTATAGGAGGAATGCCACCAGGACCGGGAGAGTAATCATCTTTCAGCAATGAAAGATAATGCAAAACTCTATCATTATCAATTTGGATGTTGTTAAAAGTGGCTTGGGGGAAATCACGGGAGTAGTCAAAGAAATCAAAGTCTATATTGACGGGATTTTCAATAAAAACTTACTGAAATGCCTTGCAAACGCATTGCATATCTCAGGTAAGCTTGTCAAAGCGGAATCATTGTAAACAAAGTTCACTGGATACCCATCAGACTTCTTCTTTAAATTTACAAACTTCCAAAATTTCTTTGGATCAATCTTCAACGAAATTTCCATTTACTTCACATATGCTGCATATAGGTTTCTGGAAGGTAAATTAAACCCTTCAAAAAGTGCAAGGAACACATTTTGATCAGAAATTGAAAGACTTTTAATGTATGACTTCCAAGCCTTATTCCGTGTGTTGCGTAGAGATTTAAGCTCTTTCGTGTACCACGGAAGGCTGGGGTTGTTATTTTTAGATATCTTATGAGGAATTGAGTTTATCAAGCAGCTATTGAAATTTTCTTAGAATTGAGTTACTGCGTCGTCAATGTTAGAGCAAACATGGATATTCGAAATATTAGAAGCACTCAAATTGTCGTAAAGTAATTGAAATTCAGCTTTACGGAAATCAAGTGAATAAGAAGAGTCTTCGGCATTACTGTTAATAAGTAAATTGCTGCTCATATCAACAAATATATCCAATGGGGGATGGTAGGAGTCTACGTTAGAAATGGCAGAGGTAAATTCTACCACTACCATACTAACAGCGTCAGAAGAAAAGACTAAATTGAGAATTCGATTTTTACGATTATTAATACAGCTTACTTGCTGTAAGTCAGAAGAGGTTATGTTGTCCAAAAGAAGAAGTTCCTGTTGCGAAGAAGTTAAGGCAGCTTCTAAATAGGACTCGTCTTTAGAAGGGGTCCACGTAATTTTTGGTAAATTGAAGTCACCCAACAGTAAAATGTTGCTATTTGAACTGGCGATATCAGTCATATGGTCAAGAATTAACGATAGCTCGGCAAAAACTTACGCAGAACTTTTCGGTGGAATATAAACATTAGTAATAAAAAGATCATTTGATTGAAAAGAAACCTTAACACAAATGAGTTCAATTGAAACATTAAAGGGAAAAGAGGCAAGGGAAGATGAGATGCAATTACGAACAGCAATCAATATGCCACCGCCCACTTACTTCGGCTTATCCATATGACGATCCTTTCTGAAAACAGAAAACTCATCGTCGAAAATGTCTGTGTCCAAAAATGAACTATTGAGCCATGTTTCTGTGAAAGCAAAGATATCATGTTGAGAGTTTTTAAAAACTTCAGCAGTTTTGCTGCGTATCCCTCTTACGTTTTGGTAGAACAGGGTTATCCTGTTAAGTTTTTTGGAGCCAATACTTTAACAATTCGATTATTGAGATTTTGTGATCGAACTACAAATTCTTTGACAAGTGTACCGGGAGGCCAAAATTAACTGTCGCAGAGAGGGCCGAAAAATGCTGGAGGAGAAGTTATCCTGAACGAGTCACCCCCTTTAAGCATTTCTAACATTAGACCTTGAAGTTCAAGGCAGTCTTTAGTTGTTTCTGTCCCTGTAATTAAGTCGTCAACGTAGAAATCCGAGAATGTAACCTTTGATGCCAGTGGGAATTGATCCTGTTCATCCGTTGCTTATTGTTGGAGTATTCGTATAGCTAGGTATGGAGCGGAGGACGTTCCAAACGTAACTGTATTGAAATGGTAATCTTGAACTTGTTTTGTTATTGGATCTCTCCACAAAATGCGTTGACACGTGCGATGATCGGGATGCATCCAAATCATCCTATACATTTTTTCAATTTCTACCGTCATTACTACCTTGTGCTTTCTCCAATTTAAGACAATGGAGTATAATTTAGGTTGCAGGGTAGGTCCGAAGAGTAATTGTTCATTTAGTGATTTTCCGTTTTTTGTTCGAGCAGATGCGTCAAAGACAACGCGAAGTTTAGTCGTAGTACTTTGTGTAATTACAGCATGATGTGGTACATAGTAATGGGACTTAGTACTTGTAGGTTCATCACATGCTTCCATGTGACCCATTTTCAAATACTCATCTAAACAGGTTTCATATTCTTGCTTTAGCTGCGGGTTGTTGTCTAGTTTTCTTTGGAGGTATTCAAAGCGTTTTAAAGCACTATTTCTTGATTCACCAAGAATTGGTCCACTTGGACTTAAAAAAGGTAGTTTTACTACATATCGTTTATTTGGTAATCGTATGAAATTGTCCGCATACGATTTTTGACATTCTTGTTCTTCTTTTGTGTGTGTGTTATAAATTTGTACTTCTTCAGTTTCCCAGAATTTTTGCATCTGGCCACTAAGAGCAGGTTTAACGATGATCGTGAATGCGTTTATTAGAGAATTGGATGGAGTTGCAATGTTTCCCATCACTATCCACCCAAATATGGAGTTAATGGCCACTGGAGCTCCGTCTTTTGCCAGTTGTCGAGTGAATACTGTGGTTATATTCGTTAACAGATCTCTCTAGGAGTTCCTCGAAATTTCGTTCGGTACCATTTTCTTTTATGCATCGCATGATCTCGGAGAGAGAAGAATCGAATCTTTCTACTTGTCCGTTGGCTTTACTTCGATACGGAGGTACTCTGTGTATGGCAATATTGAGTTCGTCCTTCATCATGAAATGAATCGATGGTGAATTTAAATCTAGTTCGTTGTCTAGAACAATAGCTTTTGGGATGCCAAAGGAGAAGAGTTAATCACGAAGAGGCTTTCGAATATCTTCAATAGATCTGCTCTTTGAAATGTTGACCGGTTGTAGGGAAAACTTTGTGACCGCGTCAACCAACGACACCTGGCGGTAGTTTTAGATAACTCAGCCCCATATGTCATAGCTGTTGACATTTGGCCCAACCACAAATTTTTCTCAATTGTGTTTACTTCGAAGTTTCAGCTGTTGTCTGTTCTCGCCACCATGAATCAACGGCGCGAGTAGTCATCCAACACACAAAAATTCATTGCCCTTGATGGACTCGCCCAACAATGCAAAGTCCGATGGAGAGCAAATGTTCGAGTTACTCAAACGCGCTCATTTCCATGTTCACATCATTACGTGGCATTATGGCGGACAGCAATTCCGGCATTTTCGATTTTTCCTTTAGCTACTTCATTCGTCCAATTGGACGCTCTGCTTTGCACCTTTCTCGCTAAACTTCCAAAGATACTAGAAAACAAAGAAGGGATAAATGGAAACATCCACGCATTCATTGAGAGATAGTTCGTTCCAAACAGAGCATACATAGTGTAGTCGTGTCCTAAAAATAATTTTTGTTTCAGAATCTGACAAGTGAAACTCACCTGTCTACTTTTGTCAGCACTCAGTATAAAACTTCATTGAAGTGAATACTTACCCGTTTAAATTTAATTTCAAGCAGTAAAAGTCATGTAAGTTTGTCTCTGACAGCGCCGTCTCAGACATAGCAAAATATTAGAAGTCGTCTGACAGCATCTGTTTGTTTTTAGCAATAATCAGATGATTACATCAAATATAACGTCATATTCATAGTTGATGGGGGTAGTAGACACAACTGTCCAAAGAACGGTCAAAATTAAGAAGATTTTTGTTCAAGAAATAGTGAAATGTCAAAATTGACATGTCACTGTTGAATCAATAAACCCGGCAAAATATGGATTGGGGAACTTTTATACTATGTCTAAATTCAAATATGACATATAAAAACTTTGTCAACAAATGACAGAAATCAAGATTTGACAAACATTTCTGACGCGCACGATGTGTAGTGTGAAGCAATTTTAACTTTAGGAGCAAACTATAGAGTTACACTGTATAGTGAACTCTTACGAACGCACACCTTCTTAGTTGAACGAGCGTAATGATAGAACCGTTCAGTCATATTGATTATCTATGTGACCCGACAGCCAATGAAACCATTTTCAGTCTCTGTCTCATCCATTCATATTTCTACTTTCACTTGATACACACCGCTTAAGAAAAAAGTTTGCTTGCTTGCAAAAAAAAAAAAAAAGATTTTTTTGCACATTTACTTAAATCACATTAAAATTTGATCGCGGGTGATTTGATAATACTATTGTCCTATAAATAGGACATTTTTGATTACTAAAAAGCAATAATATTTCCTGAAAGGAAAATATAAAAAGCTTACCCTGCATAGGTAAGAATAATTTTCCTTTATATACGTTTTCATGTCGGCCATGCTTCTCATGTGCCAGACATACTTTTTTTAGTGTGTAATCCCAATTTTCTTGTGGGAACGTACATTAAACAAGAAAATAGTGAACTTAATAGATTTTCTTTTTGTTTCACTAGGGTTTTTGGGTGAGGCCATTATTTTACGCCTCCAAGCCACCGAGATTTATTTCAAAGAAGTCTGCAGTAGCAGCATAAGGATTTTATCCTGCGTCTAATTGGAACCCCATCCTCATTCATCAAAGTTTAATTATCCAGCGGTGTAGCATCCGAATGCGCTACTGCTGAAGCATCTTTTGATGGGATTTATCAACTCCAACAAGTGGAGCCACGTTGGAATCATCAACCACATGGTCACCAGCGGCATGTTTCGAACCGCATGGCCCTCGGTCTATTTTTTTTTTGACCGCCTACCTATTTTCGTGCTGAAAGCACTCATCTTTGTGCTACATGTATAAATATATTTATCTTCGGCATACCATGTGTATAAAAAAAAATCTCAGGTAACATTAAATTTATTTATTGTTGAGAGCAGTACTTCCTGTAAAAGGAGCAGAAGAAGGATCCGGCGCCAAAGAACGCCCATCCTGACATAATACTTACATTTTTTGGAGCATATTGACGTTGGTTCCAATAACCAACGCAACGTCCTAACGCCACGGACGGTATTGTCGTGCATATCTTTTTTTTTGTAGCATTATCATTATTCAGTAGGCACTTATTCCTATCATAGGATTTTTATTTAGATATATTTATATATTCATATATTTAAAAGTGTAAGGTGTGATTGTCTTTAAAAGAAAAGATTTTTATAAAGATTTTTAAAAGAAGAGACATAATCTCAAACGAAATTTGTGTCTTGTGTTGTTCAGTGTACCAGTGTACTTTTTGAGTGGTTCTTATCACCACATAGTCAGGAACTTATTCCGAGGATTCGTCCTTTTACAATTCCAAATTCATTTTTCACTTTTTGATTTAATTTTCACTTCCGTATATCGGTATTTTTCATTTGATTATTTTTTTTTTTGTGTAATTGATTTTGATAACGTTCAACGAACATTCCGCAACCGTGTATCTTTTCTCTCCAAATTTCGATCGGGAGAATATTCCTTTTTCGTGCTTTATAGCGAAGCATATCGTCCTCGTAGCTAAATAGTTTACGCCTGAAGGGTCATTTTTGACAATTTTTTTTTTAGATACTTTTTGTATCCAGTCCTCAAGGTTAACCCAGTAACCGCGCCATCTTAGATCTTGGCATCTACGCATAATATTAACAGATACTAGATAGTATCTTGTTTTATCTACTTTGTCACTTTAGTATAAGTTGATTAACTTATCTTATTTTTGTTTATATCCTGGTCAAGGACCAATACTTTTGAACCTTAGTGTTCTCATTTCGTCTAATCAGTCTTCGGACATTTCAACTCTTGTAAATACGTACAGAAGAGGACTTCGCGTCTTGTTTCGAACATGCGCTTTCCGAGAAATAGTATCTCATAAACAAAGCAGTTCCTTAAGTACGATCCATAGATCGTTTTAATTCATTTGAAGTACATTGTTCGTTAAGAATATTTGTTTTGTGTACATACGCGTATTGAAGTTAAAGAGTTTACTTAACTATCAGACACAATAGCAAGAGACTTTTAGTTTCCAAGGAATATGGAGTCGAGAAGATGATTTAAATATATGAAAATATTATTACTGTATTGATTTTAACTAACCCCGTTCTTCCACAGCATCAGGGAGCAGTGCACTTCTCTCGGATAGCTCCGAAGAGTTTATCGTCGTTACGTTTTCATACATTTGCCATATTATATTTAAATTATATTGATTTCATATATTTTAGAAACTATATTACTATCATATTTTTACTTTATCACTCTTTCTTTCCTATTTCTCTAACGTCTCCTTCCACTTCATAAACCCACGGGCTAACGTCCCGTAACTTTTTTTGGGATTTAGCTAGGGATTAGTGGGGATTATCATTGACGCGTTTTTGATTGTCCAGTCTTTTGTAAATTTGAGCATCATCTGTCTTACGATTTGTTGAGTCCGTCTACCGTCGTTACATTCTACACGCGATAACCTTTTTTTTGTTGTTTATACAAAAACAAAAGTACCGAAATATTAAATTTGGAATTTTAAATATCGCGATTGAAAAGAGCTAAACAATTCTTGTATTTAGCCAAAGCATATTGTTAATTGATGCTTCAATTCATCTGCAATTCATCCTAACATCTTGAAGATTCACTTCCTTTTTTTTGTTTTTTTTTTTTTTTTTTTGACACTGATACATATAAACTTCACAATTTGAATCCAAAGAATTTAGAGTCAGTACGTATATGAGTCTGACTAAAGATTGTCGTAAAAATATACATTTTATTTAAGACTTTACTTTTAGTATATCTTTCTCTCTGAGGATATAAAGATATAGAAGTATTTTCGAAAGATCTTTTACGATTTACCATGCTTGAAGGAAGTCAAGTATGACAGATTAAGCTTTCCATAGGGAGGGTGGTAACCCTCATCACTTTTATTTTGGAACATGGTGTGGTATAGGTAAAGTATTCTTTCTTTACATGCAGCGTTGATTTTATAGGGTATGGTATCCAGTTGTAGGTACCTTACTGTAGATTTAGGTGAGAAATAAGCGAGCAGTAATGCTTGCTTTCTCATGTTAAGGGGCTGCCCAGTAGAATTAAACCGAGTCGCGGGGGACTCGTAGGTCCGTAGGACAGCCAAGGCTGTTTTTTTGAGAGAGTTGATTTACAAAAACAGATTGGGTGGGTTGAGAGACCAGGGGGATCGTACTCCATCCTAGATCCTCCCTCCCCTCGGAGTTAGACACCTCCACATCATCATACAGCATATCATCGTGGCAGCTGTATGATTAGATGACAATTATAACTTGCCACAGCAACCTCAACTACCTAAGGTTTGCTAATAATTCAGATACTTACGTGTAACGTTCAGTAGGGCAAATATTGTAAACCAATCATGAAACCTCTTCTTCAACTACGTATCTACTCAATAGAGAATAAGAGGTGCTTTCTAAAATCGATCTTTCTCTACATTCAGTTCCGAAATGTCTTAACTTGGACGGCTATGAGGGCCATCAAGCGATTTAATATTACTTATTCGAACTCATCCATCAGGGTTCAACGGTCGGCAGGATAATAAGAGGTAACACCGGTTGTGTAGATCCCGGAGCAAGTGGCCATGGCCTGGCTGAGCTAGCTGAGGCATGGGTGCTGCCGGCCACCGCGACGGTCGATATGAACCTCGACTCTACGTTGTCGCTTGCCGTTCTTACCAGTCACTCGCTTTGAGTAACTGGTGAGAAAGGGGGCGTTGCCGGCATAGAGTTGCTTCCATCCCATAGGCACAGAAACAATTACGATAGCTAGATACCCAGTTGCTAACTGGAGTAAAACCTCTGGTATTTGTTTAAAGTTCCTCTTTCTAAGAAAGCTTCATAGATCTAGCTACGTTCGTGGGGATTTAAGTAGTGTCCTTGGTTTTTAGGTGTGTACTAAAACATAATGGAGCTGCAGGGCGAACATCTAGGACTTGCGGCTGATAGGCGTGAACATGCTATCAGATACGCTCCAGGCTGTTCTGCGGGACTTTGTAGTCAGAACCTGGAGGTATGCTGGTGGATGGTTCTCGCTTCTGTGATAGGGATGGAAATTGGAAGAATGGGGAGAGGAGTAGGGAGAACGAGTAGCCGTGTTAGCGAAGTGTAAGTATGTCTTTTAAAGGGGTGCTAGATACACCGATGCACGGGCGAAGGTCGATGGAGTTGCTGATCCTTGGCATAGGGCTCATGGATGTTCGGGGTGCTTGTTTCTTCCTGCTTCCTCTCTGGCTTGTGGTGTTAATGGGCATGGGTTCGGATCTTAGATATCCATAGGGTGTTTGGGTGAAGAGGTCGGTGTCCATTGGCGGTTGTAAGTAAAAATTTTATTTAAGTTTTCTTTCAAATTTCTTTTATCTACGTTACAGATGGCGCCCAACGTGGGGCCCGAATTGGTCAGAATAGTTAGGAATAGAATTGTTGTTAGATAGGTCGATCCTGAGTGACGTAGAAGAGGTTAGAAGATTTTTTTTTTGAAAAATTTTCTTTGAGAATTTTTATTTTTCAGATTTTTGCAGTTAAGTTGTTTGTTTGTGATATGGTTCCTTAGATAGGTGAACATCATCGAGACTAGTGGTCCAGGTACTATTTTGTCCAGTAATTTAGTGGAGTTTTCCTGAATTAGCTGTTGCATTAGACCCATCCATTTTTCCTCTACCTTTCACCACTTTAAATTTATCTTCGATCTCTGTCCGGATTGAGCTGTAGATTTGCTTGATCGTCAGTTGCTGAGGTGTGGATAATATTTGCATAGGTGATGTCTAGGATTCCTGATCGCGGGAGAGTAGAATGAGCAGGTCTTCTGACCGGTGGTTGGAGCTTTTTGCCCGACGCAAGTCAGCTGCAGAAGCTGGTTGTTCACTCAAACAAGATCCAATTTGTTATATTTCAAACTAATGTTCAATTGCTGTTTATATAGTTACCTGAATGGTTTGAGGAGTTTCCAGTATTTTTAGTAGACGCTAGGTAGTGATAGCATGTGACGGGACATGAAGCGCTAACCGGTAGTTGGTGTTTTTGTACCCGACGTACGTCTGCAGTAGCGTAATGTTACCTTCACATGTCTGATCGACTTTTCATTTATGGAAGATACTTATCCTCTAACCACCCGAACGCCGTAAGTGTCGCAGAGTCTACACACACTAAACATTTTTTCTTTTTCTTTACATTAAAATTTTTTTTTTTGAGTCGGTTACTTTACTAGCCGAAACCACATACACACCTTGTTCCATAAAAAGGAGGGTTACCACCTCCTGAATTTTTTATGACACATCAGTTATTTAGTTAAGTATATAGCGTATCTTTTTTTTTGAGACATATTGGAGTTTAGAGATTGTTGAAATTTTTCGTATTTAGTTGGTAGGAAACAGGCAGTTTCTGAGTATATAGTAATTTTGAGTATTTTGAGATTCCGTCAATTGAGTTGAGACGTAAACTTCTCAATTGATGTGTAAGTTTGGGATAGTGCCCACCTTTTAGAGTTTTTGAGATATTTTTGAGTATTTTGAATTTCCGTCAATGAAGTTGAGACGCAACTTCTTGGTTGGACGTGTAGTTTTGGGATAGTGCCCGCCTTTAAGAGTTTTCATAGATTACAGTTAGATTCCTGATATCATTTAGTTACTGAATACAGTTTAAGATTCTTAGTATAAATTAAGTATTATTAGCAATTTTTGAATTACCAGTATAAAGTTAAGCATATATTTAAGAACATAGTTAAGTATCAATCAGTTTTTCCTTTATTACCATTATTTCTATATTATTTTTCTTTGAATTCTTCTTCCGTAATTATAGATCCTATTTTTGTGAGGATATAATTATTCGAACAAATACTTACCTTTATTATTAAGCACTTTTAGATTTGTAAGAGATTTTCTTTAAATTTTTTTTTATTCACTAACAAATATCCGTTAGAGGTTTTTGCTCACGGAGTATTTGAATTTTCCCTTTCTGATTTTATCAGACCTACATTCACTATACCAAGTAGTATCCGTTCGAAGATATTCTTCACTGGCTACTGGATAGTTTGATTTTGAACTTACCGGATTTACTATTTAAATTTATTTGTATTAATAAATAACCGTTCGAGGAATTGCTCACGGTATATTTGATTTTTTTACTTGACTTACCTTTCTGTTACTGTTGTTTACTTTGGCGAATCTTTGATTTACGCGTGTATCACGGTTTATCCGACTACCTTACTGTCACCATCGAATGAACGGCTCAAGACCGAGACGAGCAGTCAAGAGTACTGTAACGAAGTTACGAATTTCCACTCTCTATACGCCGCCCACTACCGGGAATCACCACCGTAAGCATCAATTCATGAAACGACCGCTGCCATATAACTCAACCGCCACCGACAGAGTCCTTCTACTTCCACCCATACACCGCCAACCGCCACCAACGAAGCCGCTCCACACCACACCATACACGGTGACATCACCAATTACCATAAACTGATCCATCCTACACCCCACCGCACACAGCGCCTTCATCAACCTACATAGACGAAGCCATTCCACATTCCACTGCACTCAACAAAAACAACCACCGACAACACCCGCCAACCCTCGGCCCTTTAGCCATTGAAATAAACCTCCAACCACTTGCAGTAGCCAACACATTAGCAAGCGACAAAAGAACACAATAACAAAATATTAATAGGTAAATTTGCATTTTGTTTTACAATTCACACTGTGTCTTTCCAGAAATATGCATAAGGAGGAGTGGAAAATACACCGAAAATCAGATTCGAAATCTCCGCCAGTGGTTTCGGTGCTAATCAAGCGCACCCAGGAATTCGTCTCTCACCTTAAGGCATACTGTATGGGAATACCAGTCAGCAGCTTTAAATTAATTTTTGGTATTTATACCGTGAAAGAGCCCTGCTCACCGTTTATGTCGGCTTTTCTCTCCGCTGTTGGTCGTAGAGAATCGCTAGACCGGCAATAGGCCACCAGTTTATGTCGTGGATTGTTTACTTTACAGAGTACACACCACAGACCCGTTTATGTCGCAGTTATTGCTTCTTGAAGTAATACTGTAGACCGAGTTTATACTCAACTGTTTATGCCGTAGTCTCTTCATTTAAGTAAGGAGGAATTACAGGCCGAGCTCTGCTCAACCGTTTATGTCGGCTTTTCTCTCTGCTGTTGGTCGTAGAGAATTGCTAGACCGGCCATAGGCCACCAGTTCATGTCGTGGATTGTTTACTTTACAGAGTACACATCACAGACCCGTTTATGTTGCAGCTATTGCTTCTTTAAGCAATACTGTAGACCGAGTTTATACTCAACTGTTTATGCCGTAGTCCCTTCATTTAAGTAAGGAGGAATTACAGGCCGAGCTCTGCTCAGCCGTTTATGTCAGCTTTTCTCTCCGTTATCTATTTTAGAGAATCGCTAGACCGGCAATAGGCCACCAGTTTATGTCGTGGAGCGTTTTGCTTTGAAGAGTACAACACCACAGACCGGCAATAGGCCACACGTTTATGTCGTGGACGGTTTCTTAGGAACCCCACAGACCTAGTTCTAAGTTGAAGTTTGAATTAAAATATATCGAATGAAATCATTTGTTAATTTAATTTTCTATTCATTAAATTTTGATTGTTAAAAAGAAAATATTAAATTGAAGTATTATATGCAATACATTGTTAAGTTTAAGAAAAATAATAAAAGATTTGGAGTTCGCTACTTCTAAAATCAAAAGTTTTCGCTTTCTTATTGATACACCCTGGACACCGACGAGCTAACCTCAGCATCTAAATTGAAGTATTATATGCAATACATTGTTAAGTTTAAGAAAAATAATAAAAGATTTGGAGTTCGCTACTTCTAAAATCAAAAGTTTTCGCTTTCTTATTGATACACCCTGGACACCGACGAGCTAACCTCAGCATCTACACAAAAAAGCATCACAAATTGGCGCCCGAGCAGGGACCTTTAGAAGACTCAACCGAACTCCGACCGCCGACCGACCAGGAGCCTTCGAGAGGTACCACCGACAACCGCCGATCCAGCTTAAGTTCCTTATTTTTAACCGACCACCGCAACATGTCCGATAAAGAGGAGAACCAGAACCAACCAGGGAACGATTTAGAAGAAAACCGATTAGGAACCGACATGGACGACCAGAACATTCTCAAGAATCTGGGATTTGTCCATTACATGAAGAAAGCTGAATTAGTCGAGACACTAGAGCATCTTCACCTGGACACAGATGGGAGGGTGAAAGATTTACGCCAGCGTTTGAGCGTACATCTCAAAAAGGTCCGAGGTCATGGCTCGACTCAAAACCTCTGCGAGAAATGGGAAGAAATAGTGGAGCAACGGTTGGAAGATGATTCACCCACGGAACCTCACTTCACTAGCAAACCCACCGCACCACCGACAGTGAACACCGTCCCGAACTCGAGGCAAACAAGTCCAGTCCCGAAAAACCGCCTCCCCTCTGTACGAAGAAACCAGCTTCGACGTGCCACCGATCCGACAACCGCCTAGACCACCAGCAGTTGCCCCGCCATCGACGCACAAGGACCTATACCAGTTAAACCAGCGCCGAACCCACAGCCCGAAGCGATCTCGGAATACGCCGCCCGAGATACAAAATATCCAGCATCCGCCTCCTTCAAGCCGACGGACTCTCAGCTATGAAGCTGAAGTTATGGATACCGTCCGCAAGTGGGGCCTCCGTTTTGACTCTTCCGGAAACCCCCTGGAATTCCTGGAAAGGCTAACTGAGTTAACAAGGTGCTACGATATTCCGCTTAACGATGTACTGCGAACGTTGCCTGAAATATTCCGGGGTAGTGCACTGGAATGGCTGCGCATAAAAAGGGATAGTTTCTTCTCGTGGGCAGATTTCCGAACAGCCTTTATAGGACACTTCTTACCTGCCCGATACTTGAACCGTTTAGAAAAAGAGATCCTACGCAAACGCCAAGGGCCACGTGAAAAGGCCAAGGAGTATATTCTCGCCGCCCAATACTTATTGCATCAACACCCGCGAATGTCAGCAGCTGAGAATATCGATCGAAATTTCGATAACATGAGGCCTGAGTACCGGTATTACATCCGCCGTAAGGATTTTGAGACGCTAGATGAGTTGGCCCATCTGGCCGAGGAATTCGAAGCAATTAAGAACGACGATCGTAACGCCCGCCCGCCACCGACCAGTCACACTCCTCCGACACCCCGAGTTCCGCCATCCAACGTGCCGTACGACCGCAACACGCACTGTTGGAATTGTAAAGATAGGGGTCACCGCAAGGAAACGTGTCGCCGACCGTTCCGTTTGTTTTGTTTCTTTTGCGGGGAGGACGTTAGGCTAACAAAAGATTGTTCGTGCCACCAGCATCCTGTAGCCGTTGTAAACACACCTCCTGCAAACGACCCCTGCTGTTTTGTACTCATCAGAGTGGAGAACCGGGATTTTTACGCACTAGTAGACACTGGGTGTACGAAGACTTTCTTAGGATTTTCATTGAGGCAAATATTCCGGGAACTGACGTTACCTATGCGAGAGTGTCAGAAAGCCATTCATTTAGCCAACGGAGCCCCAGTCATAACTACCGAACACTACACCGTCACGTTCTTCCTCGGAGAAACCGCATTGACAAGCGAGGTGACTTATCTCCCGTCGCTGACAGAAGATGTTATTGGGATGGATTTGCTTAGCAAAGCTGGCCTGCAGATAACCATGGGAGGAAAAACTGTGCTCGGTAGGAAGCCGTCGACAGGCCCTTCTGGTAGCGCTACATGTCTGGCCACTTCACATCTTCCGGTCCACCAGCAAGAAAAGCTAGACGAACTATTAAATTTGGAGCTTCCTAAATTCGACGAGATAAAGGAATTAGCGAATGTTCCCCCTTACCGAATTCGTCTTAAAACCGCCGAGCCGTTTAAACAACGCTATTACCCCCGAAATCCGGCAATGCAAAAAATCATTGACGAAGAAGTGGATGAATTGCTACAAACCAGCAAGATACGTCCATCCAAAAGCCCGTATAGTTCGCCGATAGTCCTAGTAAGGAAAAAAGGCGGATCATGGCGAGTGTGCGTAGACTTCCGGCAACTAAACGAGTTATCGATTAAAGACGCGTACCCTCTGCCGTACATAGTATCGATATTAGACAAACTTCGAGGAGCCAAGTTCATGAGTACCATTGACCTGAAGCAAGGATACTGGCAGATTGCATTGGAGCCACAAAGCCGTCCCTATACTGCCTTCACCGTTCCGGGCAGGGGCCTGTTTGAGTGGAACGTCATGCCGTGCGGCCTCCACTCGGCAGGAGCCACTTTCCAAAGGGCAATGGATGCTATTTTTGGACCAGACATGCTTGACCACGTGTTTGTCTACTTGGATGACATCATTATTATCAGCCCAACTTTTTCCGAACACATCCAGCATTTGACCGAGGTTTTCCAAAGGCTTCGTTCAGCCAATTTAAAAATTAACGTAGACAAATGCAATTTCTGCCGAGAGAATCTCAAATACCTTGGGCACGTAGTGAGCAGAGAGGGAATTCATACCGACCCCGATAAGGTTTCCGCGGTTCAGGAGCTAAAAGCACCCTCCAACATCCGAGAGCTACGCCGAATATTGGGGATATGCTCATGGTATAGGCGTTTCATTAAGGATTTTTCGACAGTCGCTTCACCGCTGACCGGTTTGCTCAAGAAGAACGTGAAGTGGGAATGGACTTCGGTTCATCAAACGGCATTTGACCTACTCAAGGAAAAGCTCACCGAGGCACCGGTATTGACCTGCCCGAACTTCGATATACCGTTTACGCTACAGACTGATGCCAGTAATGTTGGGTTGGGGATTGTACTCACCCAAACGGACGAGGGAAATGAAAAAGTGATAGCCTACGCCAGCCGTACATTAACCGAACTTGAGCAGAAGTACGCCGCCACCGTGAAGGAATGCTTGGCAATTTTGTGGGGCATACGGAAGATGCGACCCTACCTCGAGGGCTACCATTTTAATGTAGTTACGGATCATCATTCGCTCAAGTGGTTGCATTCTTTAGAAAATCCTTCCGGCCGATTAGCCCGCTGGTCAGTAGAATTGCAACCATTAGAATTTCACCATCCTATATCGCAAAGGGGCGATGAATGTGGTCGCTGGCGCCTTGTCCCGAGACCCTTTATCGATAAACGAAACCGACATGCTAGCAGCATCCTGGGATGCAAGACCGGACTGGTTGCAGAAAAAGATTGACCAGATTATACAAGATCCGACCAAATACCCCGATTATAACATCGTGGAGAACCAGCTGTACAGAAAGTTCACACCGACCGAACCACTAGCAACCTCTCAACCGTACGACTTCGCGTCTTGTTTCGAACATGCGCTTTCCGAGAAATAGTCCATAGATCGTTTTAATTCATTTGAAGTACATTGTTCGTTAAGAATATTTGTTTTGTGTACATACGCGTATTGAAGTTAAAGAGTTTACTTAACTATCAGACACAATAGCAAGAGACTTTTAGTTTCCAAGGAATATGGAGTCGAGAAGATGATTTAAATATATGAAAATATTATTACTGTATCGATTTTAACTAACCCCGTTCTTCCACAGCATCAGGGAGCAGTGCACTTCTCTCGGATAGCTCCGAAGAGTTTATCGCCGTTACGTTTTCATACATTTGCCATATTATATTAAAATTATATTGATTTCATATATTTTAGAAACTATATTACTATCATATTTTTACTTTATCACTCTTTCTTTCCTATTTCTCTAACGTCTCCTTCCACTTCATAAACCCACGGGCTAACGTCCCGTAACTTTTTTTGGGATTTAGCTAGGGATTAGTGGGGATTATCAATGACGCGGTTTTGATTGTCCAGTCTTTTGTAAATTTGAGCGTCATCTGTTTTACGATTTGTTGAGTCCGTCTACCGTCGTTACATTCTACACGCGATAACCTTTTTTTTGTTGTTTATACAAAAACAAAAGTAACGAAATATTAAATTTGGAATTTTAAATATCGCGATTGAAAAGAGCTAAACAATTCTTGTATTTAGCCGAAGCATATTGTTAATTGATGCTTCAATTCATCTTCAATTCATCCTAACATCTTGAAGATTCACTTCCATTTTTTTTGTATTTTTTTTTTTTTTTTGACACTGATACATATAAACTTCACAATTTGAATCCAAAGAATTTAGAGTCAGTACGTATATGAGTCTGACTAAAGATTGTCATAAAAATATACATTTTATTTAAGACTTTACTTTTAGTATATCTTTCTCTCTGAGGATATAAAGATATAGAAGTATTTTCGAAAGATCTTTTACGATTTACCATGCTTGAAGGAAAATCTATATTGTTTCCGATTATTGAAGAAGTTTTATTGTTAAATATATCATATGTTAGTTTAAGAACCATACTACCTTTTCAAGATATTAAGAATATTCACCTTGTTAGCTCGTAAGTTTTGGTTTAATAAACATTTTTGACAGTTTTTATAACGTTTGAGAAATTGCGATGTGTACTTTCATTTTCTTAAGGTTCACTTTTCTTTTTGGTTTAAGGAATTATAGGTTGTCAAGTATGACAGATTAAGCTTTCCATAGGGAGGGTGGTAACCCTCATCACTTTTATTTTGGAACATGGTGTGGTATAGGTAAAGTATTCTTTCTTTACATGCAGCGTTGATTTTATAGGGTATGGTATCCAGTTGTAGGTACCTTACTGTAGATTTAGGTGAGAAATAAGCGAGCAGTAATGCTAGCTTTCTCATGTTAAGGGGCTGCCCAGTAGAATTAAACCGAGTCGCGGGGGACTCGTAGGTCCGAAGGACAGCCAAGGCTGTTTTTTTGAGAGAGTTGATTTTCAAAAAAAGATTGGGTGGGTTGAGAGACCAGGGGGATCGTACTCCATCCTAGATCCTTGCCACAGCAACCTCAACTACCTAAGGTTTGCTAATAATTCAGATACTAACGTGTAACGTTCAGTAGGGCAAATATTGTAAACCAATCATGAAACCTCTTCTTCAACTACGTATCTACTCAATAGAGAAGAAGAGGTGCTATCTAAAATCGATCTTTCTCTACATTCAGTTCCAAAATGTCTTAACTTGGACGGCTATGAGGGCCATCAAGCGATTTAATATTACTTATTCGAACTCATCCATCAGGGTTCAACGGTCGGCAGGATAATAAGAGGTAACACCGGTTGTGTAGATCCCGGAGCAAGTGCCCACGGCCTGGCTGAGCTAGCTGAGGCATGGGTGCTGCCGGCTACCGCGACGGTCGATCTCAGCCTCGACTCTACGTTGTCGCATGCCGTTCTTACCAGTCACTCGCTTTGAGTAACTGGCGAGAAAGGGGGCGTTGCCGGCATAGAGTTGCTTCCATCCCATAGGCACAGAAACAATTACGATAGCTAGATACCCAGTTGCTAACTGGAGTAAAACCTCTGGTATTTGTTTAAGGTTCCTCTTTCTAAGAAAGCTTCATAGATCTAGCTATGAACATCTAGGACTTGCGGCGGATAGGCGTGAACATGCTATCAGATACGCTCCAGGCTGTTCTGCGGGACTTTGTAGTCAGAACCTGGAGGTATGCTGGTGGATGGTTCTCGCTTCTGTGATAGGGATGGAAATTGGAAGAATGGGGAGAGGAGTAGGGAGAACGAGTAGCCGTGTTAGCGAAGTGTAAGTATGTCTTTTATAGGGGTGCTAGATACACCGATGCACGGGCGAAGGTCGATGGATTTGCTGATCCTTGGCATAGGGCTCATGGATGTTCGGGGTGCTTGTTTCTTCCTGCTTCCTCTCTGGCTTGTGGTGTTAATGAGCATGGGTTCGGATCTTAGATATCCATAGAGTGTTTCGGTGAAGAGGTCGGTGTCCATTGGCGGTTGTAAGTAAAAATTTTATTTAATTTTTCTTTCAAATTTCTTTTATCTACGTTACAGATGGCGCCCAACGTGGGCCCGAATTGGTCAGAATAGTTAAGAATAGAATTGTTGTTAGATAGGTCGATCCTGAGTGACGTAGAAGAGGTTAGAAGTTTTTTTTTTTGAAAAATTTTCTTTGAGAATTTTTATTTTTCAGATTCTTGCAGTTAAGTTGTTTGTTTGTGATATGGTTCCTTAGATAGGTGAACATCATCGAGACTAGTGGTCCAGGTACTATTGTGTCCAGTAATTTAGTGGAGTTTTCCTGAATTAGCTGTTGCATTAGACCTATCCATTTTTCCTCTACCTTTCACCACTTTAAATTTATCTTCGATCTCTGTCCGGATTGAGCTGTAGATTTGCTTGATCGTCAGTTGCTGAGGTGTGGATAATATTTCCATAGGTGATGTCTAGGATTCCTGATCGCGGGAGAGTAGAATGAGCAGGTCTTCTGACCGGTGGTTGGAGCTTTTTGCCCGACGCACGTCAGCTGCAGAAGCTGGTTGTTCACTCAAACAAGATCCAATTTGTTATATTTCAAACTAATGTTCAATTGCTGTTTATATAGTAACCTGAATGGTTTGAGGAGTTTCCAGTATTTTTAGTAGACGCTAGGTAGTGATAGCATGTGACGGGACATGAAGCGCTAACCGGTAGTTGGTGTTTTTGTACCCGACGTACGTCTGCAGTAGCGTAATGTTACCTTCACATGTCTGATCGACTTTTCATTTATGGAAGATACTTATCCTCTAACCACCCGAACGCCGTAAGTGTCGCAGAGTCTACACACACTAAACATTTTTTCTTTTTCTTTACATTTATATTTTTTTTTTGAGTCGGTTACTTTACTAGCCGAAACGACATTTATTTATTTACATAGCTAAAGACAAGCTTCAGATATAAGTACTTATGTCTATAATAAGAGTACAATTATATAATTGAATACAAATTTGACTGAAATTTAGATGAAAAATTTAACGATTGGTCAAATAAGTTATTACATCTATTATTGAGAAGATTAAATAATTCAAACATTTTGTTTAAGGGAGAAAATCGTTCATAATTAGTACGACAGTTTGGGACATTTATGCAGCCAGGTTGATTCCTTAAGTTTCTTTGAGGAATATTAAAATTTATTCGAGACAAAAGGTACAAAGAGTCTATGTTACCATTTATTAATTTAACAATAAAAACAAAACTTAAATAAGAACGTCTATTCACAAGGGATGGCAAATCAATTAGTTTCAGTCGACTGATGTATGCGGGAAGCTCGTAAAGATTTTCCCAACCTAAGCCCCGCAAGGCAAATCGCAGAAATCTTTTTTGAACACGTTCTAACCTTAATATATGGCATTCGTAATGGGGTGACCAAACCTGGCAAGCATATTCAAGAATGGGTTGAACAAATGTTATAAAAAGCTGTTTTGTAACAAAAGGATCTGAAAATTGCCGTGACTCTCTCTTAATCCAGCCTAGAATTGAATTGGCTTTATTTGATATGGAGTTGATGTGCTGAATAAATTCAAGCTTTCGATCTAATATGACGCCAAGAACATTTACGTTTTCCATACATGATAGGGAAATTCCATTTAATGAATAATTAAATGGAGTTAATTAAATAAAAATAAAGAAATTTAATTTTTATAAATGAATTTTATTAAAATTAAATTTAATTCTGGTCAAATTATGACACAACATAAAATTGTTAATAAAGTAAAAAATTACAAATTATTAATTGCGACGCGTTTCGAACTACGTGTTCATCATCAGGCGCGACGGATGGTACTGCCAAATGTGGGTGTCTTGTTTTATTTTATGGTGAAAGTGAAAGGTGATGATGATTAGAGATGAAAGTATAATTATATTAGTATTAATGCGTGTTTATCTGTCTCTTTTTATCTTGTATTATAATTTGAATATTTGATCGCAGTGTCGTATAATGTGTTTGTTTTGATTGTTAATTTGTCGTTTAATATGTTGTCTCGTTCTAATTTATTGGCTTTGTAGATCTCAAACTCCTCAAGTGCATCTAATGTTTTTCCTTTTTTGCACAGGTGTAAAGGGATCAAGTTAGAATTTAGATCGGTGTAGTTATGGTTATTATCAATTAAATGTAAAGCAAATGTTGTTTTGGTATTGGGTTTAGGTTTATGCCCAAGTAACATGGTTGGAGCTGCTAGTAATTAAAATGTTCCTAAACAGCTCTTAAAGTGGAAGATGCCAAGCTCATGCTCCATTTCAAAGATATTTGCAGCTCTGAGGTTTTTTGTTTTAAATCTGTCTCTATATTGCAGTTTAAGAACAATTCTTAGCTCTATTACTTTAAAAAGCCTTTAGCTTTATAAAAATACTCTTTAACTTCGTTTATAATGGCTGTATTAGAGCTCAGCCGGTATTGTCTTCTTGTGCTTTAGATAAGCTTTTTAGAAGTACGAAGAGTCACTTTAGAGCTTAAATAGATCTGTTTGTGGTTAAGACAATCACAATCTCAATACAAAAATGTATTGCTATTATAAAACTGTTCTTAATTTTAAATAGAGCACTTTTGTGCTCCCGCCATAATAGAGGAAGAGAGAGAGAGATTATAGTTGTTAACTTGTAACTTGTAGTATGAAAATGTTTGCCAAACGAATGAGTCGCTTCGTTTACCAACTTTGTTGTGTTTTTTTTTTATTTGTTAAAATACGCCTTGTTCATAAAAAAAAGACTCACAAACAATATAACATATTGGGAAAGTGTTTGCGGGGAATAGCTAGACTGTAGACAAATAAAACTGAAAACAAAATCAATCAGTATGGAAGAAGTTAATGAACCTGCGGCACTTTCACAGACCAAGATAGAATAAGTTTTAATGGCTCTTTTAAGAAAATAAACTGTAAACTGAATATTGAATATGTTAAAAATTATGAAATTTTGTTAATAAATATGTTTGAAATTTTTTCTGAAGTGTTTTGAAGTTTTTATGAAAAAAATAAAATACATAAATAGTTTTATTTTCGTCTGATTGCTGTGCGTAAAGTGTTCACCTATTATAGAGCTGATTTAAAGCACTATTATACATTTACTAGTTCTTAAAAAGTTCGATAAGTGTCTGTTTTTACTTGCTCTATAGGGCAAGTATTGGTTTCGTGCAGAAAAAAAAAATCGAGGTTTTAATCAAACATGACATTACGATGATAGAGAAGCCCAAAAAAGTGGTTTTCGCCATACCGTCCGTCGGTCTGTCTGTGCGTCTGTGCGTCTGTGCGGATGTGCGGATGTGCGGATGTGCGCTTTTTCACGTCATGCTACAGCCTAAACGGCTTGACGGATTTTCTTCAAACTTGGTATATAGCAGTTTGAAGAAAAACCATTGTCGAGGTTTTTTTTATTTTGTTTTAGCCCGGCTCAAACTGGTACCTCTCAAGTAACGGCTTTTTTCAATCTGGATTTTCTCGAAAACGGCTCTAACGATTTTGATTAAATTTAAAATTTAGCTAACTTTAATCATTTCTAACAAAACTGCGTTTTTTGTTTTTGCCTCAAATGGTCGTAACGAAAATCAGGTTTTAACGGCTTTTTTCAAATAGCCATAAGTTCACAACGGCTTGATTGAATCAACTCAAACTTCGTTTGACATAGTTTTTCATAGTGTTCTATAGGATGGTTTAGTAAATTTTTCACTGAAGCCTTTCTAAACGGTGGCTTCCATACAACGAGCCGTTGAGTTTTAGCCAACTTTTTTTGGTTTTTTCTAATTTTCTCGAAAATGGCTCTAACGATTTTGATTAAACTTTGTGTGTTATATTCTTTTAGTGTTTTTAAGAGAACTGCGTTTTTAGTTTTTGGCTAAAAATACAAATAACGGAGATCTGCTTTTAACGGCTTTTTTTCAAATGGCCATAAGTTGTCAACGGTTGCATCGAATTCACTCAAACTTTGTTTGGTATAGTTCCTTACAGCTTCCTATCAGATGGCATTGATTTCTTTTTCAGTTTCTCTTTTTTAAATGGTGGCTGCTATACAAAGAGCCATTAGATTTTGGCCAACTTTTTCGTTTTTTCTATTTACTCAAAAAAGGCTCCCCCCATTTTTATGAAACTTTTTATATAACATAATATAGAATACTTCAAAGCAAACTGCATTTTTAGTTTTTGGATACACATGATAATAGCGGAAATTGGTAATATCAGTTTTATTAATTTGGACATAAGCGGAAATTTATATCACCCAAAAGACGACATCTAAATTTGATATACTAAAGGTTACTTAAAGTTAGCTCCCGTATATCGAGTTTTCCAGTTTTAGCCAATTTTTTTTTGGTTTTTACCAAATTTTTTAAAAATGAGTTGTTCTTATTGATCGAAAAGTTTGTTTTCGTCGTACTTTTGCACCCACAGAGCAAGTACGTGCGACCCAGTCGTGCATTTTATTTTTATTCAAATCAACTGGCACAATCGAATCCCTATTTAGAGCTTGTTTAAAACTTAGTAAAAACATCAGCCTTTTCAAGAATGTGGCATACATACTGTTTTCTTGTGTTTGTGTTATGAGCTTCATACGCGCTCCAAAAGAGTTCGTTGAGATAAGTACATTTGAAGATATTTTGTCACCAGATAATTTGTGTAGGTAAACAGGGTGTCATATGAAAAATTATAAAAATGACAAGTAACATTTTTTTTTTGCACTTAACACTACCAAAACTTTTCTAAGATATTAAAGTTAAAACCTCAACATTTTAAGGATTAAAATCTTTTTTTTTTAAACTAATTAATAAGATATTTGAATTTCCCTATAATAATAATTATTTTAACTATATGCCTGTAAGACTTAAGGTCTTTTGAATGCAAATGAGAAGGAATAGAAAGATAGGAAATAATTTTTGTTGGTACAACAGATTGAGAACTAGGTGGTATTTATCTCACGAAAATCCAACGGGTGGGGTCCAGTTGAAGCTAAGGGAATATTGTAAAATTGCCGCCCAAGCTGGGGCTCGAACCCACAACGGTAAATTAGTAAAGAAGCACTTATTGTACCCAAACGTTCCAAAAAAAAAAAAATTGGACTTCATATTCATTCATGTCACTTTTTGACTGTTAATGTCCTTCTTAGTTTTGTACTTGTCAGTAATGAATAGAAAGATTAAAAAATATTTTTATTAAGTTCCACGAGACTAGGCTCAAAGTGAAGAATTTGAAAAGAAGTGACAGGAATTACCCCTATAGTACCTACTATACTTTATTAGTAATCCTTCGCAGTCTAGGCGTACTCAGGTTATATACGTGTTTTCGCTCAAAATGTATGGACAATTTGTAGGTATATGAAAAGAAATTTTAACACCGCTAGAAAAATTAACAAATTAACAATTTGACCACAATGTTATAACTTATAAGCATATATGCATCCCATTTTATTACATATCCATATCCGTTTCCAGAAAAGTATGTCTTCATATTTGTACGCAAAATATTTTACAAACGCAAAACTTAAATGAAGTAAATATTAATAATTCAAACGCTTTGTTTACAGTATAGGACACCCTGTATTTTTTAAATCTGTCATATCGACTTGACATTTAAATATAGGTTCTCTTAGCTCTAGTGCAACAATACTTGGGTCTCACGCCAATATAAGGGCTCGATAGAGTATGAAAAATTTGCTTCAAAAATGGTGACTATTAAAAAGAAAAAACAATGCAAATAAGAAATATTTATACAAATTATTTGCTGAAAATCTCTATCTTCAAAATAAAACTTTACTAAACGTTCTTGACACTGAGTAAAACATTTATTTTAGTCTTTTCGACGTGATTTGTTAAAAAAATTTGTTTTTTAAATAAATAAAACTAAAAAATTATGCTATTTGATAACTTAATATTGATTATTTTGCTGGCGCATTGTAGTTTTTCCAGGTAACGTGTTAACATTTGTGAAAAATTTTAAATCGCACTAAGAATCCACTAGAAGTTGATCGTGGTTATTTATTTTTATTAATATCAAAATTGTTATCATATTCTTTTAGATATTACTGCAGGCATCGTTTTTTTTTGTTCTTGCCAATAATAATTATTGATGGTATGCGAACATAAAATTACAAACACAAATAAAATCTCGTTCAAATACAATATTGACAGACTTTTTTTTTACAAATACGTATTATATCTATAATATGTTACTAACACTTAAGCAAATCGTTTTTATATTTCGACTTCTCAGCGAAAAGCCTTATAATTGGCTTTTGATAATGTTTAATAGAGCTAAAAGTGCTCTAAATAAAAATGTAAATGTCATTTTGTTTCTATTGTAGAATATGCAGGCGTTCATGCATCATGTTTGGAGCCCAAATCGTGCTTTCTTTTACTGAAAAAGAAGCTTTTAATTAGCAGTAAAGTGACAACAGCACTTACACTAATGCTATTGCCCACTACAACCGCTATGCAAGAACTAAAATGGAGCTCATATTAGCTCCCAAAGTCGAAAAAAATGCTCTAAATAAGGCTAACTACAGCTTTATTGGCGCTTATAAGGCTAAGTGAATTTAATATAGCCAAATAATGTAGCTTTTTAAGCGCTGATAGAGCTAAGAACGAACTGGAATTGTTACTTGGGTGTTCATTGAATCTCTCTTTAAATGATCTACCAGTCTGTCCTATATAAAATTTTTCGCAGTCATTGCATTTGATTTTATAAACTCCGGAACAGTTTTCTTTGTTATTAATGGGTTTTGTTGTTAAAAGTTTTTGAATATTGTTGTTGGTTTTATATGAAATGTTGATGTTTAGTTTTTTGAATTGGTACTGGAGTATGTGTGGAAGAATGTTGGTGTATTGTATTGATATGTAATTATTGTTTGTATTGTTATTTTCTATGGTATTGTTTTTGGTTTTAATTTTTTTTTTTTTTTTTTTTTTTTTTTTTTTTTTTTTTTTTTCTTTATCTTGTTGGAAATTAATGTATCGATTATGTTTTTATTGTATCTGTTTGCAGATGCTATTTGTTTTATAATATTTATCTCGTCTTCATAATCTTTTTTGTCTAATGGTATGTTGAGAAGACGATTGATAAAAGCATTGAAGGATGACATTTTTTGTGAGTATGGGTGGTGGGAGTTTTTATGTATTACTATGTCTGTTGTTGTTGGTTTTCTGAAGATTTTGTATTTGATTTTGTTATTGTTTTTAGAGAGACTCAAGTCTAGGAAGTTAATTGTGTTATTATTTTCTATTTCTGATGTGAATTGTATTCTGTTATTTATTTTGTTTATATATTTTTGTAATATGTCGATTTGTCTATTGGTGCCATCGAAAATAATGAATGTGTCGTCGACATATCTTGTGTAAAAAATGATTTTTTGTTGTTGAGGGTTAAGTGATGATAATATGTATTTGTTTTCGAAATAATTTAAGTAGATGTCAGCCATGATTCCACTTAGGGGTGAACCCATGGCGAGTCCTTCGTTTTGTGTGTAAAATTTGTTATTAAATGTGAAATAATTTTGTTTTAATGTGATTTTTAGTAAGTGTATGAGTTCGTTGATTTGGTGTGTGGGTAATGTTGCGGTATTTGTGAGGTTTTCTTAAAACAAAAATTAGAAGACAATAAAGCCAAAATAACAAAAGCAGACAAAGGTAACACAGTAGTCATTATCGACCAACAAGAATACATACAAAAAACTCAAACATTCATAATGGAAAACAATATACAAAACATACGAAGCGATACAACTAAAACTTACGTAAAAGAAATAAAAAAAGCCATAAACAACTGCAAATACTTATTTACTAACACAAACAAAATAAAATTTAAACAACTAAACGCACAAGCACCTAACTTCACTGGTTTACCAAAAATACACAAAAATGGAACCCCTATCCGACCTTTAATCAACTACACTACAGCACCTTGTTACAAAATCGCAAAAACTTTGCAAAAAATAATCAAAAATAACATTACGATCAACAATAACAAAAGCATAAAAAACTACACAGAATTAATAGAAAACACTAAAAACCTCAACATACTACCTCAATATAAACTAATTTCCTTGGACGTCACAAACATGTATACCAATATACCAATAGATGAAACTATACAAATATTAAAAGAAAACCTCACAAATACCGCAACATTACCCACACACCAAATCAACGAACTCATACACTTACTAAAAATCACATTAAAACAAAATTATTTCACATTTAATAACAAATTTTACACACAAAACGAAGGACTCGCCATGGGTTCACCCCTAAGTGGAATCATGGCTGACATCTACTTAAATTATTTCGAAAACAAATACATATTATCATCACTTAACCCTCAACAACAAAAAATCATTTTTTACACAAGATATGTCGACGACACATTCATTATTTTCGATGGCACCAATAGACAAATCGACATATTACAAAAATATATAAACAAAATAAATAACAGAATACAATTCACATCAGAAATAGAAAATAATAACACAATTAACTTCCTAGACTTGAGTCTCTCTAAAAACAATAACAAAATCAAATACAAAATCTTCAGAAAACCAACAACAACAGACATAGTAATACATAAAAACTCCCACCACCCATACTCACAAAAAATGTCATCCTTCAATGCTTTTATCAATCGTCTTCTCAACATACCATTAGACAAAAAAGATTATGAAGACGAAATAAATATTATAAAACAAATAGCATCTGCAAACGGATACAATAAAAACATAATCGATACATTAATTTCCAACAAGATAAAGAAAATCAAAAATAAAACCAAAAACAATACCATAGAAAATAACAATACAAACAATAATTACATATCAATACAATACACCAACATTCTTCCACACATACTCCAGTACCAATTCAAAAAACTAAACATCAACATTTCATATAAAACCAACAACAATATTCAAAAACTTTTAACAACAAAACCCATTAATAACAAAGAAAACTGTTCCGGAGTTTATAAAATCAAATGCAATGACTGCGAAAAATTTTATATAGGACAGACTGGTAGATCATTTAAAGAGAGATTCAATGAACATAAACCTAAACCCAATACCAAATCAACATTTGCTTTACATTTAATTGATAATAACCATAACTACACCGATCTAAATTCTAACTTGACCCCTTTACACCTGTGCAAAAAAGGAAAAACATTAGATGCACTTGAGGAGTTTGAGATCTACAAAGCCAATAAATTAGAACGAGACAACATATTAAACGACAAATTAACAATCAAAACAAACACATTATACGACACTGCGATCAAATATTCAAATTATAATACAAGATAAAAAGAGACAGATAAACACGCATTAATACTAATATAATTATACTTTCATCTCTAAACATCATCACCTTTCACTTTCACCATAAAATAAAACAAGACACCCACATTTGGCAGTACCATCCGTCGCGCCTGATGATGAACACGTAGTTCGAAACGCGTCGCAATTAATAATTTGTAATTTTTTACTTTATTAACAATTTTATGTTGTGTCATAATTTGACCAGAATTAAATTTAATTTTAATAAAATTCATTTATAAAAATTAAATTTCTTTATTTTTATTTAATTAACATTAACCGCAACATGGAGACTGAACCCCATAATTATAAATGGAGTTACTAAAAGTTTTCTTGTGAGGCTCATAAAATTACATTTATTTATATTAAGAGACAAGCAATTACGAACACACCAGTCAAAAAACGAATTAAGGTCGGATTGCAACATTTCACAATCAGTAATACTAGAAATAGTTTTAAAAATTGTCACATCATCCGCGTAAATGAGGCATTTAGAATACTTCAAGATAGATGGTAAGTCATTAATAAATAAAATAAAAAGTAGAGGTCCTAAATGGCTACCTTGTGGTATTCCAGAGTTAACTGTAAAATAATTTGATGGACAATCGCTAAACAACACTGCATAAGATCTGTTTAATAAATAAGATTGAAGCCACATAACAAAATTTTCGCTAAAACCAAGATTTCTTAGCTTTTTTAGCAAGATCTTATGAGAGAGTTTATCAAATGCCTTACTAAAGTCCGTAAAGACGCAGTCAATTACTTTCTTTTTCTTAAATGCATCAATGCAAAGTTCGGTTAGCTCCATAAGAAACGTTACAGTAGAGCGACCTTTTGTAAAGCCATGTTGATTCGGAACAATGACTGATTTGACATAGAAACACAGAGATTCACAAATAATAGCTTCAAAAAGCTTCGGAATAACCGATAGTTTGGCTATAGGCCTATAGTTTTGAATTTCGTCTTTTTACCTTTTTTGTGTAAAGGGATTATGAAGGATTTTTTCCAAATACACGGAAATTGACAAGAAAACAGAGAACAATTAAAGAGAGTGGATAAGGGTAAAAGCAAATTATTTGCGCATTTTTTTAAAATACTAGAAGGTATACCATCCGGACCTGGTTTACAATTCTCGTCAAGATTAGATATGAACTTAGCAATGTTATCAGAATTAATATTGAAGTTTATATCAGTCAAGTAAGAGAATGATTTCAAAAAGCCAACATTTTGGCTATTTTCGTCAAGTATATCACAGTTCGAAGTATCACAGTTTAAAGTATCACAGATGTTAGTATCACAGTCAAAGGCATTTTGAAAAAAGTCTGCAAACAATTGTGTAATGACACGAGGGTCGTGACTAGATTTATCGTTTGACTTAAGAACAGACGGATATGGACAAGACTTCCTTTTACTATTTATAAAGTTCCAAAAATATTTTGGATTCATTTTAAGATCTCTTTGTACCTTCTGCAGATAATTCAAATATTTTAAACTTGAAGCTCTATTGAAATTTTCACGAGCACGGCAAAAGTTTTCAAAGTCGGCTTCACTTCGAGATAATTTATAAACTGACCAAAACTTGTTTCTGAGGTTCTTAAGGCTTTTAATTTCACTATCATACCAATCTGGAACTGACGATCTCGATTTTACAGAAGTAGAGGTACACATTTAAAAAAAACAATCAAACAAGACATTATAAAATTCAAAGACCATAGTGTTCACAGTTAAACAATTATTGAGATATGACCAATCAACTTGTGACAGCAGCATATTTAATTTGTTAAAATCTGTCTTTTTAAAATTAAAAGTGTAAAAGTTTTCAGTAAGGTCAGAATGAAATATTAAATCAAAAGAAAGTGAAAAAGATAAAGATGGATGATGGTTATCTTCAACTACTAAAGGATCTATTGATTTTTCCACAACAATATCTTCATCACAGCTTGCGAAAATTAGATCCAAAATTCTTCCATTGCAATTAGAAACATCGTTAAATTGGTGTAGTCCAAGTGAGTTTAAATCGTCAATTAGTTTTGAGTCACCAGATTTAAGATGTCCGGTTGGCAACATTACGTTCGATTCAGGACATCGTAACCAAGCAATATTGCTAAGATTAAAGTCGCCGAGGCAAATCAGCTCGTCGTTATATTCTAATAATTCATTGATATAGTTAATGAATTCAAAAGCTTTATCATAAACATCACAGCGACTTCCCGGAACTATATATACAGTAACAAGGTAAATGGTTTTGTTACTTAAAGATATTTTAACGCAGAGAAATTCATTGTCAAAGGCTACAGGAACATGTACTGGCGTAGATATGAAAGACGATCTTACAGCAATCAAGATTCCACCTCCCACGGTATCTATATTCGGATCTGAATACCGGTCACGTCTAAAAACATTAAATGTGCTATCAAAAAGTTCGCAGTCTTTAATACTAGCATACAGCCATGTTTCGGTGAGGGAAATAACGTCATAAGAGCAGGTTATTGTTGAAAAGTAGACCTTATTGGTCTTTGTCCGAAGTCCTCTCACATTTTGATAGAAAAAAATTATTAGTGGCGACGATTTACATGTCTTGTCAGTGTGTTTTGAAAAGGGCGAATATTATTCCTTTTGTTTACAAATTCATGAATAATTATATTATCCGGCCATAATGATTTTTCAAGTAATTGATTGAATATTTCCTGGGTAACATACAGTTTAAAGGATGTGTAGTCATCATTTTTTGTTTGAAGTCGTTCGATTTTTAATTTAGCATTTGAGAACAGTGAAGTGACGAATTTACAAATATTTTCGCAGCTTGTGGCTGGATCAAAGTTGGATAAAAATAAGCATATAAATCTTTGTGCTGCCTTAAGTTGGACTTCATTAATTGAGCTTGAATTTGAAGACGATGATATCAAAGACTTATTTGGTAAGTTTGGTGAAATTAGATGTGTTTGTGATGATGGATTAACTGGTAGCAAAGCAGTTGCGATATCTGTTGTTTTTGTTGTATGAGTAGGTAAAGTAAACGAAGAAGATGGAGCTATTTCAGTTGAACTTGAATTGCCAAGTTTTGGAGCTGATGTCATACACACCTTGTTCCATAAAAAGGAGGGTTACCACCCCCTGAATTTTTTATGACACATCAGTTATTTAGTTAAGTATATAGCGTATCTTTTTTTTTTGAGACATATTGGAGTTTAGAGATTTTTGAAATTTTTCGTATTTTGTTGGTAGGAAACAGGCAGTTTCTGAGTATATACTATTTTTAAGTATTTTGAGGTTCCGTCAATTGAGTTGAGACGTAAGCTTCTCAATTGATGTTTAAGTTTGGGATAGTGCCCACCTTTTAGAGTTTTTGAGATATTTTTGAGTATTTTGAATTTCCGTCAATCAAGTTGAGACGTAACTTCTTGGTTGGACGTGTAGTTTTGGGATAGTGCCCGCCTTTTAGAGTTTTTATAGATTACAGTTAGATTCCTGATATCATTTAGTTACTGAATACAGTTTAAGATTCTTAGTATACATTAAGTATTATTAGCAATTTTTGAATTACCAGTATAAAGTTAAGCATATATTTAAGAACATAGTTAAGTATCAATCAGTTTTTCCTTTATTACTATTATTTCTATATTATTTTTCTTTGAATTCGTCTTCCGTAATTATAAATCCTATTTTTGTGAGGATATAATTATTCGAACAAATACTTACCTTTATTATTAAGCACTTTTAGATTTGTAAGAGATTTTCTTTAAATTTTTTTTTATTCACTAACAAATATCCGTTAGAGGTTTTTGCTCACGGAGTATTTGAATTTTCCCTTTCTGATTTTATCAGACCTACATTCACTATACCAAGTAGTATCCGTTCGAAGATATTCTTCACTGGCTACTGGATAGTTTGATTTTGAACTTACCGGATTTACTATTTAAATTGATTTGTATTAATAAATAACCGTTCGAGGAATTGCTCACGGCATATTTGATTTTTTTACTTGACTTACCTTTCTGTTACTGTTGTTTACTTTGTCGAATCTTTGATTTACGCGTGTATCACGGTTTATCCGACTCCCTTACTGTCACCATCGAATGAACGGCTCAAGACCGAGACGAGCAGTCAAGAGTACTGTAACGAAGTTACAAATTTCCACTCTCTATACGCCGCCCACTACCGGGAATCACCACCGTAAGCATCAATTCATGAAACGACCGCTGCCATATAACTCAACCGCCACCGACAGAGTCCTTCTACTTCCACCCATACACCGCCAACCGCCACCAACGAAGCCGCTCCACACCACACCATACACGGTGACATCACCAATTACCATAAACTGATCCATCCTACACCCCACCGCACACAGTGCCTTCATCAACCAACATAGACGAAGCCATTCCACATTCCACTGCACTCAACAAAAACAACCACCGACAACACCCGCCAACCCTCGGCCCTTTAGCCATTGAAATAAACCTCCAATCACTTGCAGTAGCCAACACATTAGCAAGCGACAAAAGAACACAATAACAAAATATTAATAGGTAAATTTGCATTTTGTTTTACAATTCACACTGTGTCTTTCCAGAAATATGCATAAGGAGGAGTGAAAAATACACCGAAAATCTGATTCGAAATCTCCGCCAGTGGTTTCGGTGCTAATCAAGCGCACCCAGGAATTCGTCTCTCACCTTAAGGCATACTGTATACCAGTCAGCAGCTTTAAATTAATTTTTGGTATTTATACCGTGAAAGAGCCCTGCTCACCGTTAATGTCGGCTTTTCTCTCCGCTGTTGGTCGTAAAGAATCGCTAGACCGGCAATAGGCCACCAGTTTATGTCGTGGATTGTTTACTTTACAGATTACACACCACAGACCCGTTAATGTCGCAGCTATTGCTTCTTTAAGCAATACTGTAGACCGAGTTTATACTCAACTGTTTATGCCGTAGTCCCTTCATTTAAGTAAGGAGGAATTACAGGCCGAGCTCTGCTCAACCGTTTATGTCAGCTTTTCTCTCCGTAATCTATCTTAGAGAATCGCTAGACCGGCAATAGGCCACCAGTTTATGTCGTGGAGCGTTTTGCTTTGAAGAGTACAACACCACAGACCGGCAATAGGCCACACGTTTATGTCGTGGACGGTTTCTTAGGAACCCCACAGACCTAGTTCTAAGTTCAAGTTTGAATTAAAATATATCGAATGAAATCGTTTGTTAATTTAATTTTCTATTGATTAAATTTTGATTGTTAAAAAGAAAATATTAAATTGAAGTATTATATGCAATACATTGTTAAGTTTAAGAAAAATAATAAAAGATTTGGAGTTCGCTACTTCTAAAATCAAAAGTTTTCGCTTTCTTATTGATACACCCTGGACACCGACGAGCTAACCTCAGCATCTACACAAAAAAGCATCACAAATTGGCGCCCGAGCAGGGACCTTTAGAAGACTCAACCGAACTCCGACCGCCGATTGACCAGGAGCCTTCAAGAGGTACCACCGACAACCGCCGATCCAGCTTAAGTTGCTTATTTTTAACCGACCACCGCAACATGTCCGATAAAGAGGAGAACCAGAACCAACCAGGGAACGATTTAGAAGAAACCGATTACGAACCGACATGGACGACCAGAACATTCTCAAGAATCTGGGATTTGTCCATTACATGAAGAAAGCTGAATTAGTCGAGACACTAGAGCATCTTCACCTGGACACAGATGGGAGGATGAAAGATTTACGCCAGCGTTTGAGCGTACATCTCAAAAAGGTCCGAGCTCATGGCTTGACTCAAAACCTCTGCGAGAAATGGGAAGAAATAGTGGAGCAAAGGTTGGAAGATGATTCACCCACGGAACCTCACTTCACTAGCAAACCCACCGCACCACCGACATTGAACACCGTCCCGAACTCGATGCAAACAAGTCCAGTCCCGGAAACCGCCTCCCCTCTGTACGAAGAAACCAGCTTCGACGTGCCACCGATCCGACAACCGCCTAGACCACCAGCAGTTGCCCCGCCATCGACGCACAAGGACCTATACCAGTTAAACCAGCGCCGAACCCACAGCCCGAAGCGATCTCGGAATACGCCGCCCGAGATACAAAATATCCAGCATCCGCCTCCTTCAAGCCGACGGACTCTCAGCTATGAAGCTGAAGTTATGGATACCGTCCGCAAGTGGGGCCTCCGTTTTGACTCTTCCAGAAACCCCCTGGAATTCCTGGAAAGGCTAACTGAGTTAACAAGATGCTACGATATTCCGCTTAACGATGTACTGCGAACGTTGCCTGAAATATTCCGGGGTAGTGCACTGGAATGGCTGCGTATAAAAAGGGATAGTTTCTTCTCGTGGGCAGATTTCCGAACAGCCTTTATGGGCCACGTGAAAAGGCCAAGGAGTTTATTCTCGCCGCCCAATACTTATTGCATCAAGACCCGCGAATGTCAGCAGCTGAGAATATCGATCGAATTTTCGATAACATGAGGCCTGAGTACCAGTATTACATCCGCCGTAAGGATTTTGAGACGCTAGATGAGTTGGCCCATCTGGCCGAGGAATTCGAAGCAATTAAGAACGACGATCGTAACGCCCGCCCGCCACCGACCAGTCACACTCCTCCGACACCCCGAGTTCTGCCATCCAACGTGCCGTACGACCGCAACACGCACTGTTGGAATTGTAAAGATAGGGGTCACCGCAAGGAAACGTGTCGCCGACCGTTCCGTTTGTTTTGTTCGTTTTGCGGGGAGGACGGGAGGCTAACAAAAGATTGTTCGTGCCACCAGCATCCTGTAGCCGTTGTAAACACACCTCCTGCAAACGACCCCCGCTGTTTTGTACCCATCAGAGTGGAGAACCGGGATTTTTACGCACTAGTAGACACTGGATCTACGAAGACTTTCATAGGATTTTCATTGAGGCAAATATTCCGGGAACTGACGTTACCTATGCGAGTGTGTCAGAAAGCCCCCAGTCATAACTACCGAACACTACACCGTCACGTTCTTCCTCGGAGAAACCGCATTGACAAGCGAGGTGACTTATCTCCCGTCGGTGACAAAAGATGCATTAATCGGGATGGATTTGCTTAGCAAAGCTGGCCTGCAGATAACCATGGGAGGAAAAACTGTAGCGCTACATGTCTGGCCACTTCACATCTTCCGGTCCACCAGCAAGAAAAGCTAGACGAACTATTAAATTTGGAGCTTCCTAAATTCGACGAGATAAAGGAATTAGCGAATGTTCCCCCTTACCGAATTCGTCTTAAAACCGCCGAGCCGTTTAAGCAACGCTATTACCCCCGAAATCCGGCAATGCAAAAAATCATTGACGAAGAAGTGGATGAATTGCTACAAACCGGCAAGATACGTCCATCCAAAAGCCCGTTTAGTTCGCCGATAGTCCTAGTAAGGAAAAAAGGCGGATCATGGTGGGTGTGCGTAGACTTCCGGCAACTAAACGAGTTATCGAGCCAAGTTCATGAGTACCATTGACCTGAAGCAATGATACTGGCAGATTGCATTGGAGCCACAAAGCCGTCCTTATACTGCCTTCACCGTTCCGGGCAGGGGCCTGTTTGAGTGGAACGTCATGCCGTGCGGCCTCCACTCGGCAGGATTATCAGCCCAAATTTTCCGAACACATTCAGCATTTGACCGAGGTTTTCCAAAGGCTTCGTTCAGCCAATTTAAAAATTAACGTAGACAAATGCAATTTCTGCCGAGAGAATCTCAAATACCTTGGGCACGTAGTGAGCAGAGAGGGAATTCATACCGACCCCGATAAGGTTTCCGCGGTTCAGGAGCTAAAAGCACCCTCCAACATCAGAGAGCTACGCCGAATATTGGGGATATGCTCAGGTATAGGCGTTTCATTAAGGATTTTTCGACAGTCGCTTCACCGCTGACCGGTTTGCTCAAGAAGAACGTGAAGTGGGAATGGACTTCGGTTCATCAAACGGCATTCGACCTACTCAAGGAAAAGCTCACCGAGGCACCGGTTTTGACCTGCCCGAACTTCGATATACCGTTTACGCTACAGAATGATGCCAGTAATGTTGGGTTGGGGATTGTACTCACCCAAACGGACGAGGGAAATGAAAAAGTGATAGCCTACGCCAGCCGTACATTAACCGAACCTGAGCAGAAATACGCGGCCACCGAGAAGGAATGCTTGGCAATTTTGTGGGGCATACGGAAGATGCGACCCTACCTCGAGGGCTACCATTTTAATGTAGTTACGGATCATCATTCGCTCAAGTGGTTACATTCTTTAGAAAATCCTTCCGGCCGATTAGCCCGCTGGGCATTAGAATTGCAACAGTACGATTTCACCATCCTATATCGCAAAGGGGCGATGAATGTGGTCGCTGACGCCTTGTCCCGAGACCCTTTACCGATAAACGAAACCGACATGCTAGCAGCATCCTGGGATGCAAGACCGGACTGGTTGCAGAAAAAGATCGACCAGATTATACAAGATCCGACCAAATACCCCGATTATAACATCGTGGCGAACCAGCTGTACAGAAAGTTCACACCGACCGAACCACTAGCAACCTCTCAACCGTACGATTGGAAACTATGTGTCCCCGTAGCCGACCGAAACCGAATCTTACAGGAGAACCACGATGCCGTAACCGCCGGACATTTAGGGGTAGCCAAAACTACGGCCCGCATGGCTAGACGCTATTATTGGCCCGGCATGTTTCGCGACGTAAGTAAATACGTTCGGAAATGCGACGTGTGCAACCGCTATAAAACGTCTCAGCAAAAACCCAGCGGCCTCATGCATTCCACTCCCGTAAAGGAACCATGGGAAAACGTGTGTGCTGACTTCGTCGGTCCCTTACCCCATTCCATGAAAGGACACACCGTCATGTTGGTAATGACCGACCAGTTTACCAAATGGATGGAAGCCATCCCCCTCAGAGCTGCCACTACCGCAAGTTTGATCCAAGCCGTAAGAGAGAGAATTTTCACCCGATTTGGTTTTCCTCGCCGTTTTATATCCGATAACGGAGCCCAGCTTACTATCCACCAATTCAAAGAATTTTTGGAAGCCTGGGGCGTCCAGCATCGGCTCACCGCTCCGTACACACCTCAGGAAAATCCTACCGAGAGGGTAAACCGTGGACTTAAGACTATGATCGCTCGATACGTCCAGAGTAACCAACGAAATTGGGACGAACACATCCCGGAGTTGACTTTCGCTTTAAACTCCAGCCGTCACGAGTCCACCGGTTTCTCACCCGCCATGCTAAACTTCGGTCGAGAACTTCGAATGCCGAATGAGTTCAACTCCCTTTTACCGTCACACACCTCCCCCGAAGATATAAACACCCGCAAGGAACGCATGCAAGCTTTGTTTGAACTGGCTCGCGTGCATCTCCAGAAAGCTAGCCAGACCCAAGTTAAATATTACAATTTACGCCGCCGAGCTTGGCGTCCCAGCATAGGAGAGCAGGTGTACAAAAGGTCTCACGTCCTGTCTTCCGGGGTAAATTATTTTGCTGAAAAACTGGCCCCCCGTTACGACGGCCCCTACGAGGTCGTTAAATTCCTTTCCCCCGTCATTGTGGTCCTTAAGCCTAAAGGAGCGATAACGGCAAAGAGAAGAGAAACTCAAATCCGCGCTCATGTGCGAGATTTAAAAGGGTTCTATTCCGATCCAACCAAGGACAACCCGAACGAGGGGAACCAGACAGCTGCGCTTGTTATAACCCCTTCGACCACCAAACAACACCATCAAAAGAAAAGAAAAAGGGCTCGCAAGAAAAATAAATTAATCAGTCAGAAGACAGCCGTCAACGAAAGCAGTCCTTCCACCACCAAATCGCTATCAACTACGGAAAATAAATTCAATCAGCCGTCAGCCGTCAACCAGGACAGTAGTCAGCAGTGCATACTGGAACTAGCAATTCCCAGTCAGAGAGGTGAGATAAATGTAAATTATAACCGGCCAGACATTCATGTATCAACCGTCTGCAGAATTGGACACCCGACCGAATTCATTCCTCGACCAGTCAACTATTTGTTACCACTCCCGCTTCCCTACGACGAGGCTATGGACGCCGAAAGCGATATACAGAAGAAGAGGAAGATCACCGTACCTCGCATGGGCGTGCGTCGGAGCCCGAGGCAGAAGCCCCTGGAGAACCGGCCGACTAGTCCTAGGTTCCATCGGCTATCGGCACCTGAACGGGTAGCCCGTCCTACGGCACCGAAGGTACCTACCAAGGGAACGAGGCCCACAAAAACCGGGACCGAACCATGGCTCCGGCAACCTAACCGGCCGCATAAAATGAAGCCGCCAGCAAGAGAAGAGGAACCAGCAATATTGCGCATAGAGACGAAGCGACGAGTAAGTCGAGTGACTTTACACCACGATTTGGAAGCCGCCCGACCCATTTCACCGCGACCGCCGGCTGCCTCCTGCTTGGAAAAAGTGCGGGAGCAGCGTATTAAAGCCGAGGAAACCTGGTTTCCACTTAACCCGCCCGTAGACAAACCAGAACCTGAACCGTTGCCGAGTAGTAGCGGCCATCCCGCCGGAACCGCTCGCCAATCCTTTCCTTTTCCGGCCGTTGGTGCAACTCCTAGCACAGGCCCATCAGTGACCGCTCCTGGACACGTTGTTCCTTCAACAGAGGCCAAACCGTTGCCGAGTTACAACCACCAGCACGTTGGACCCGCTCAACGCTCCTTCCCTCTACCGTCGCCAGCAATTGGTTCCAAACCGTTACCGAGTTACAACCACCAGCATGTTGGACCCACTCACCGCCCTTTCCCTCCACCATCACAGGCAGCTGGTTCAGCACTTGGTACAGGTCCACTGATCGCCGCCCCTGGACGCATCTTTCCTTTGCCCCCTGCAGCAGATACGTCGCCTCAAGAAACCCCACGTTATGCGCTGCTATTGGATGGGAACGGTAATATGTGTTTCCCCGGTCGAGTCTCTTCTCCAGTGGCCGCGATAGAAACTTCCGAGCCGTCGTTTGACCCTTTCCTGGGGATCAAGCTGCGAGGCGAAAACATCATAGGGCATTCACGTCCGTATGAACAGGCGCGGAACCCGCGCGGAACTACGCTTCCGGAATCAAAGGAAGTTTATTGATATAAACGTGAAACCGAATTGAATGCTCCTTCCTGCAGACCAACCTAATTTGAATTCTTTTAGTTTTTTTTATATATGTAAGAAGAAATGAATTTAAGTTTTTTTTTTAAATAAAGAAAAGTTATATTTTTAATACTTTAAATGGATTATTTAAGCAGAAAGATTACAAAAAAAAAAAAAAAAAAAAAAGAATCATAAAAAAAAAAACATAAAAAAAAAAAAAAAAAAAAAAAAAAAAAAAAAAAAAAATAACCTACCGCCGAATATCTTTTTGACGAGAATGTCCTCGTCACATTAAGTAAGGGGGAATGTAACTCTCTATACGCCGCCCACTACCGGGAATCACCACCGTAAGCATCAATTCATGAAACGACCGCTGCCATATAACTCAACCGCCACCGACAGAGTCCTTCTACTTCCACCTATACACCGCCAACCGCCACCAACGAAGCCGCTCCACACCACACCATACACGATGACATCACCAATTACCATAAACTGATCTATCCTACACCCCACCGCACACAGCGCCTTCATCAACCAACATACACGAAGCCATTCCACATTCCACTGCACTCAACAAAAACAACCACCGACAACACCCGCCAACCCTCGGCCCTTTAGCCATTGAAATAAACCTCCAACCACTTGCAGTAGCCAACACATTAGCAAGCGACAAAAGAACACAATAACAAAATATTAATAGGCAAATTTGCATTTTGTTTTACAATTCACACTGTGTCTTTCCAGAAATATGCATAAGGAGGAGTGGAAAATACACCGAAAATCAGATTCGAAATCTCCGCCAGTGGTTTCGGTGCTAATCAAGCGCACCCAGGAATTCGTCTCTCACCTTAAGGCATACTGTATGGGAATACCAGTCAGCAGCTTTAAATTAATTTTTGGTATTTATACCGTGAAAGAGCCCTGCTCACCGTTTATGTCGGCTTTTCTCTCCACTGTTGGTCGTAGAGAATCGCTAGACCGGCAATAGGCCACCAGTTTATGTCGAGGATTGTTTACTTTACAGAGTACACACCACAGACCCGTTTATGTCGCAGCTATTGCTTCTTTAAGCAATACTATAGACCGAGTTTATACTCAACTGTTTATGCCGTAGTCTCTTCATTTAAGTAAGGAGGAATTACAGGCCGAGCTCTGCTCAACCGTTTATGTCGGCTTTTCTCTCCGCTGTTGGTCGTAGAGAATCGCTAGACCGGCCATAGGCCACCAATTCATGTCGTGGATTGTTTACTTTACAGAGTACACACCACAGACCCGTTTATGTCGCAGCTATTGCTTCTTTAAGCAATAATGTAGACCGAGTTTATGCTCAACTGTTTATGCCGTAGTCCCTTCATTTAAGTAAGGAGGAATTACAGGCCGAGCTCTGTCAGCTTTTCTCTCCGTTATCTATCTTAGAGAATCGCTAGACCGGCAATAGGCCACCAGTTTATGTCGTGGAGCGTTTTGCTTTGAACAGTACAACACCACAGACCGGCAATAGGCCACACGTTTATGTCGTGGACGGTTTCGTAGGAACCCCACAGACCTAGTTCTAAGTTGAAGTTTGAATTAAAATATATCGAATGAAATCATTTGTTAATTTAATTTTCTATTGATTAAATTTTGATTGTTAAAAAGAAAATATTAAATTGAAGTATTATATGCAATACATTGTTAAGTTTAAGAAAAATAATAAAAGATTTGGAGTTCGCTACTTCTAAAATCAAAAGTTTTCGCTTTCTTATTGATACACCCTGGACACCGACGAGCTTACCTCAGCATCTACACAAAAAAGCATCACAGTACTTACTTAACGAAGTACAAAGATTTCGACATAATGGCTCCTGGGGGATCGAAACCGAAACCCGGCCACGTTCAAAACGACGTCGTGGAGGATCACTCCGAAGACGAAGACAGTGTAGCCGAGAGTCTACCGAGAGATAACACAGTCGATAGAAGCATCGTAGTAGATGACGATGAGGTAGCTAGAGCCGAAGAGCAATTGCGCAAGGATGCCGCTGACCACTCAACGTACATTCAGGAAGTAGTTTCCGCTACTATTGACCTACACAGGGTCGACGATAGGAAGTTTATGGCGGAAGCGTTGGAGAAAAGCCACATGCGCTTACTTGACCAAGTAGCCCAGCTACTGCAAAAACGGACGGTCAAAGCCACGCAACCTGTCGTCCCTCCTAAGTCTGTTGCTCCTCCTGCAAGGCCACTTGATCCACCTTATGCTACTTCAACCCAGCAAGTCGCACGGCAAGTTAACTTAGCCAACCCAGACACTACACGTGTCGTTAACCCAAATGTCCAGTCCGCGTACAGACCAAACACTGAAAATGATTTGGTAGACAGAATTACACCACACTATGAGCATACTAGAGTGCCACCTTTGTCGGATGTCAATCCGGGTCCAAATGCCTCTAGGCTCCAATTTAGACGAGTTTATGTCTCGTGTAAATGCTTTCAACTTCGACGACGAATCCCTTGTGTCGCCACCCAGGCCACCACCCTCGAATGCCACTTCTTCGAACCGTGTTCATCCATTCCATAAATGGGGTTTGAAATTCGACGGGAAAAATATGTCAGTTGACGATTTTTTGTTCCGCCTGGGGTGTATACGCAATAGTTACAATGTGTCGTGGTATGAAATTACCGCTAACTTCTATCATTTTGTATCAGGTTCTGTCGAATCCTGGTACTGGGTGTACTTAAAAGGCAACAAGCATACAACGTGGGAGGAATTGAAAACTGCTTTGGTAGAACAGTACCGCAGTTTAGAAAGCGATACCGAGTTATTCCGCAAACTGTCCGATCGAAAGATGATGAATGGAGAGTCTTTTAATGAGTTCTTTGACGCCATTAAATATTTAAATTCTAGGATGCGAGTTCCCAGACCTGAAAAGGAACTCGTGGAAATCATAAAAACGAATGTCCGTAGGCGCATGGGTGAACTCCTCATCACCTACAGTCCGTCTAGCTTGAGCCTATTACTGTCGAGCTATCGAAAAAGCTCAATCTCAATACGAGAATGTTCGTCCGAATTTCGTACCGAGCGCACAACGTCCACCTGCAAGAAGATTTGTCAACGAAATCGTTGACGAGCCTTGTCAGGAGTTGACTGTGGCAATACCCTCTACAAGCCTTGAAGCTATCCAAAGAAATCGTAAGCCACAGAAATGCTGGAACTGCCAAGTTTTAGGTCACAATTTTCGTGACTGTGCTAAACCAATAGACAAAATATTTTGCTTTCGTTGCGGTTTAGCAGATGAATATAGTCCGTCCTGTCCGAAATGTTTAACGGGAAACGAGAGGAGGAACAACCCATTAACCGGGGGATCCGCTCCGATTAGACGTACCCGGATTCCAAGTGTCGAAGTCGACAAAGCCTCTTGAGCTTCCAAAAGTAATCGGTAACAATTTGTACGAAGTTGAAGATAGGCGAGGCCATAAGTCGACTTGCCATACCAAAGATTTGAAAAGGTAGAACACTTGATTAACAACCATATACCAGACTTGACGTTTAATTTTATTTTTCCTCGGTCTCCGAGATCATAAATTATTTTACAAGACATGACATGCAAGTACCTCATGGTACATTATTTCTGTTATTGATTTTTTTTTTGTATGCCCGGCTCTCAGCTGTGCATGAGACTCTTGGGTGAATTTATGTATATCTGTTAAATGTTATTTTTTTTTTGCTTTGTAACAATGAGCCCAGTCGTTACGCGATGTTGATATTTGAATATGAGACAAGGATTTCATACCTCAATTAAAGATGTTGGTATTCTTTGAGAAGGATAGTAAGGAGTTGAGGGAGTTTTGAAAGCAGTATGAGCGATCACTGGTTGTCCTTTTTCTCAAGCTTCGAAACAAGTGAACTTGTCCCGAGTCTTGAGTTTTGTAGGGAAAACTTTGTGACCGCGTCAACCAACGACACCTGGCGGTAGTTTTAGATAACTCAGCCCCATATGTCATAGCTGTTGACATTTGGCCCAACCACAAATTTTTCTCAATTGTGTTTACTTCGAAGTTTCAGCTGTTGTCTGTTCTCGCCACCATGAATCAACGGCGCGAGTAGTCATCCAACACACAAAAATTCATTGCCCTTGATGGACTCGCCCAACAATGCAAAGTCCGATGGAGAGCAAATGTTCGAGTTACTCAAACGCGCTCATTTCCATGTTCACATCATTACGTGGCATTATGGCGGACAGCAATTCCGGCATTTTCGATTTTTCCTTTAGCTACTTCATTCGTCCAATTGGACGCTCTGCTTTGCACCTTTCTCGCTAAACTTCCAAAGATACTAGAAAACAAAGAAGGGATAAATGGAAACATCCACGCATTCATTGAGAGATAGTTCGTTCCAAACAGAGCATACATAGTGTAGTCGTGTCCTAAAAATAATTTTTGTTTCAGAATCTGACAAGTGAAACTCACCTGTCTACTTTTGTCAGCACTCAGTATAAAACTTCATTGAAGTGAATACTTACCCGTTTAAATTTAATTTCAAGCAGTAAAAGTCATGTAAGTTTGTCTCTGACAGCGCCGTCTCAGACATAGCAAAATATTAGAAGTCGTCTGACAGCATCTGTTTGTTTTTAGCAATAATCAGATGATTACATCAAATATAACGTCATATTCATAGTTGATGGGGGTAGTAGACACAACTGTCCAAAGAACGGTCAAAATTAAGAAGATTTTTGTTCAAGAAATAGTGAAATGTCAAAATTGACATGTCACTGTTGAATCAATAAACCCGGCAAAATATGGATTGGGGAACTTTTATACTATGTCTAAATTCAAATATGACATATAAAAACTTTGTCAACAAATGACAGAAATCAAGATTTGACAAACATTTCTGACGCGCACGATGTGTAGTGTGAAGCAATTTTAACTTTAGGAGCAAACTATAGAGTTACACTGTATAGTGAACTCTTACGAACGCACACCTTCTTAGTTGAACGAGCGTAATGATAGAACCGTTCAGTCATATTGATTATCTATGTGACCCGACAGCCAATGAAACCATTTTCAGTCTCTGTCTCATCCATTCATATTTCTACTTTCACTTGATACACACCGCTTAAGAAAAAAGTTTGCTTGCTTGCAAAAAAAAAAAAAAAGATTTTTTTGCACATTTACTTAAATCACATTAAAATTTGATCGCGGGTGATTTGATAATACTATTGTCCTATAAATAGGACATTTTTGATTACTAAAAAGCAATAATATTTCCTGAAAGGAAAATATAAAAAGCTTACCCTGCATAGGTAAGAATAATTTTCCTTTATATACGTTTTCATGTCGGCCATGCTTCTCATGTGCCAGACATACTTTTTTTAGTGTGTAATCCCAATTTTCTTGTGGGAACGTACATTAAACAAGAAAATAGTGAACTTAATAGATTTTCTTTTTGTTTCACTAGGGTTTTTGGGTGAGGCCATTATTTTACGCCTCCAAGCCACCGAGATTTATTTCAAAGAAGTCTGCAGTAGCAGCATAAGGATTTTATCCTGCGTCTAATTGGAACCCCATCCTCATTCATCAAAGTTTAATTATCCAGCGGTGTAGCATCCGAATGCGCTACTGCTGAAGCATCTTTTGATGGGATTTATCAACTCCAACAAGTGGAGCCACGTTGGAATCATCAACCACATGGTCACCAGCGGCATGTTTCGAACCGCATGGCCCTCGGTCTATTTTTTTTTTGACCGCCTACCTATTTTCGTGCTGAAAGCACTCATCTTTGTGCTACATGTATAAATATATTTATCTTCGGCATACCATGTGTATAAAAAAAAATCTCAGGTAACATTAAATTTATTTATTGTTGAGAGCAGTACTTCCTGTAAAAGGAGCAGAAGAAGGATCCGGCGCCAAAGAACGCCCATCCTGACATAATACTTACATTTTTTGGAGAATATTGACGTTGGTTCCAATAACCAACGCGACGTCCTAACGCCACGGACGGTGGTGTCGTGCATATCTTTTTTTTTGTAGCATTATCATTATTCAGTAGGCACTTATTCCTATCATAGGATTTTTATTTAGATATATTTATATATTCATATATTTAAAAGTGTAAGGTGTGATTGTCTTTAAAAGAAAAGATTTTTATAATGATTTTTAAAAGAAGAGACATAATCTCAAACGAAATTTGTGTCTTGTGTTGTTCAGTGTACCAGTGTACTTTTTGAGTGGTTCTTATCACCACATAGTCAGGAACTTATTCCGAGGATTCGTCCTTTTACAATTCCAAATTCATTTTTCACTTTTTGATTTTCACTTTTTGATTTAATTTTCACTTCCGTATATCGGTATTTTTCATTTGATTATTTTTTTTTTTTTTTGTGTAATTGATTTTGATAACGTTCAACGAACATTCCGCGACCATGTATCTTTTCTCTCCAAATTTCGATCGGGAGAATATTCCTTTTTCGTGCTTTATAGCGAAGCATATCGTCCTCGTAGCTAAATAGTTTACGCCTGAAGAGTCATTTTTGACAATTTATTTTTGTTAGATACTTTTTGTATCCAGTCCTCAATGTTAACCCAGTAACCGCGTCATCTTAGATCTTGGCATCTACGCATAATATTAACAGATACTAGATAGTATCTTGTTTTATCTACTTTGTCACTTTAGTATAAGTTGATTAACTTATTTTATTTTTGTTTATATCCTGGTCAAGGACCAATACTTTTCAACCTTAGTGTTCTCATTTCGTCTAATCAGTCTTCGGAAATTTCAACTCTTGTTAATACGTACAGAAGAGGACTTCGCGTCTTGTTTCGAACATGCGCTTTCCGAGAAATAGTATCTCATAAACAAAGCAGTTCCTTAAGTACGATCCATAGATCGTTTTAATTCATTTGAAGTACATTGTTCGTTAAGAATATTTGTTTTGTGTACATACGCGTATTGAAGTTAAAGAGTTTACTTAACTATCAGACACAATAGCAAGAGACTTTTAGTTTCCAAGGAATTTAGAGTCGAGAAGATGATTTAAATATATGAAAATATTATTACTCTATTGATTTTAACTAACCCCGTTCTTCCACAGCATCAGGGAGCAGTGCACTTCTCTCGGATAGCTCCGAAGAGTTTATCGTCGTTACGTTTTCATACATTTGCCATATTATATTAAAATTATATTGATTTCATATATTTTAGAAACTATATTACTATCATATTTTTACTTTATCACTCTTTCTTTCCTATTTCTCTAACGTCTCCTTCCACTTCATAAACCCATGGGCTAACGTCCCGTAACTTTTTTTGGGATTTAGCTAGGGATTAGTGGGGATTATCATTGACGCGTTTTTGATTGTCCAGTCTTTTGTAAATTTGAGCGTCATCTGTTTTACGATTTGTTGAGTCCGTCTACCGTCGTTACATTCTACACGCGATAACCTTTTTTTGTTGTTTATACAAAAACAAAAGTAACGAAATATTAAATTTGGAATTTTAAATATCGCGATTGAAAAGAACTAAACAATTCTTGTATTTAGCCGAAGCATATTGTTAATTGATGCTTCAATTCATCTTCAATTCATCCTAACATCTTGAAGATTCAATTCCTTTTTTTTGTTTTTTTTTTTTTTTGACACTGATACATATAAACTTCACAATTTGAATCCAAAGAATTTAGAGTCAGTACGTATATGAGTCTGACTAAAGATTGTCATAAAAATATACATTTTATTTAAGACTTTACTTTTAGTATATCTTTCTCTCTGAGGATATAAAGATATAGAAGTATTTTCGAAAGAACTTTTACGATTTACCATGCTTGACGGAAAATCTATATTGTTTCCGATTATTGAAGAAGTTTTATTGTTAAATATATCCTAAGTTAGTTTAAGAACCATACTACCTTTTTAAGATATTAAGAATATTCACCTTGTTAGCTCGTAAGTTTTGGTTTAATAAACATTTTTGACAGTTTTTATAACGTTTGAGAAATTGCGATGTGTACTTTCATTTTCTTAAGGTTCACTTTTCTTTTTGGTTTAAGGAATTTAAGGTTGTCAAGTATGACAAATTAAGCTTTTCATAGGGAGGGTGGTAACCCTCATCACTTTTATTTTAGAACATGGTGTGGTATAGGTAAAGTATTCTTTCTTTACATGCAGCGTTGATTTTATAGGGTATGGTATCCAGTTGTAGGTACCTTACTGTAGATTTAGGTGAGAAATAAGCGAGCAGTAATGCTTGCTTGCTCATGTTAAGGGGCTGCCCAGTAGAATTAAACCGAGTCGCGGGGGACTCGTAGGTCCGTAGGACAGCCAAGGCTGTTTTTTGAGAGAGTTGATTTTCAAAAACAGATTGGGTGGGTTGAGAGACCAGGGGGATCGTACTCCATCCTAGATCCTCCCTCCCCTCGGAGTTAGACACCTCCACATCATCATACAGCATATCATCGTGGCAGCTGTATGATTATATAATTATAACTTGCCATAGCAACCTCAACTACCTAAGGTTTGCTAATAATTCAGATACTTACGTGTAACGTTCAGTAGGGCAAATATTGTAAACCAATCATGAAACCTCTTCTTCAACTACTTATCTACTTAATAGAGAATAAGAGGTGCTTTCTAAAATCGATCTTTCTCTACATTCAGTTCCGAAATGTCTTAACTTGGACGGCTATGAGGGCCATCAAGCGATTTAATATTACTTATTCGAACTCATCCATCAGGGTTCAACGGTCGGCAGGATAATAAGAGGTAACACCGGTTGTGTAGATCCCGGAGCAAGTGCCCATGGCCTGGCTGAGCTAGCTGAGGCATGGGTGCTGCCGGCCACCGCGACGGTCGATCTCAACCTCGACTCTACGTTGTCGCTTGCCGTTCTTACCAGTCACTCGCTTTGAGTAACTGGCGAGAAAGGGGGCGTTGCCGGCATAGAGTTGCTTCCATCCCATAGGAACAGAAACAATTACGATAGCTAGATACCCAGTTGCTAACTGGAGTAAAACCTCTGGTATTTGTTTAAAGTTCCTCTTTCTAAGAAAGCTTCATAGATCTAGCTACGTTCGTGGGGATTTAAGTAGGGTCCTTGGTTTTTAGGTGTGTACTAAAACATAATGGAGCTGCAGGGTGAACATCTAGGACTTGCGGCGGATAGGCGTGAACATGCTATCAGATACGCTCCAGGCTGTTCTGCGGGACTTTGTAGTCAGAACCTGGAGGTATGCTGGTGGATGGTTCTCGCTTCTGTGATAGGGATGGAGATGGAAATTGGAAGAATGGGGAGAGGAGTAGGGAGAACGAGTAGCCGTGTTTGCGAAGTGTAAGTATGTCTTTTATAGGGGTGCCAGATACACCGATGCACGGGCGAAGGTCGATGGAGTTGCTGATCCTTGGCATAGGGCTCATGGATGTTCGGGGTGCTTGTTTCTTCCTGCTTCCTCTCTGGCTTGTGGTGTTAATGGGCATGGGTTCGGATCTTAGATATCCATAGGGTGTTTGGGTGAAGAGGTCGGTGTCCATTGGGGGTTGTAAGTAAAAATTTTATTTAATTTTTCTTTCAAATTTCTTTTATCTACGTTACAGATGGCGCCCAACGTGGGACTAAGTTTTTAAGTCTCACGGGCCCCGTTTGTGCGTTGAATGATAGGTAGAAGTAATACCTCCAATAAATTTCTTCTTAATTTCTTATTCTTTTACGTTACACGGTGCGTATTTTGTAAATTTGTCTTATGCCAAAAAGCCAATTTTTTCTCTGTATCATAAATGTCGACATGAATAGTATGGCGTAGGAATGTGGGTATGGGGGTTTCGTTAAATTTGGGTTTATTGGGGTGTCGCTCGTACTTGTTCCTTTTACATGCGGAGCAAATATTGATTATTCTTTCGATTTGATTCATCATAGAAAGAAATTTATGTCTGTTCGCGTACTTTTTGTGCCAAAAAATGAAAACTGTCAAAATTTCTCAAATGAGAGAAAAATCTCTCTCACTTACCGAAAAGTACACGAACACTTTTTGTGTAAAAAGTTGAAAAACGTCAAATTCGAATTTTTTGATTGGTTAGCTCTTCGCGGGAAGGGCCATCTGCAACAACAAATGTTTACGTCATTCGATTTTGACAGAGTTCCAGTTTTTACCACATGAAATTTCAGTGTAAAAACTTGCAAATAAATGAACGAAAGAATAAAACAGCTGTTATTTTCTTTCGTTCATCTTTCGTTTATCTCTCAGTACGTGAACGCTTTTTGTGTTAATGTAAACGTATGAAATCGAATGCAAACTGTTTCATTTGGGTACGCGAACAGAGGTTATATTTTTCAAAAAATTGTGAACGATTTTCTACGGGATTTCTATGTGCTCGTTAGTGGGTTTCGATTATTATCGTTTCTTGTTCATATTCTCCAATAATGTCTTTGGCGAAAAGTTGAGTGAACCTTATTCTATACCTGTTTAAGTGGGATTGATAAATTTCTTGTATCATGCCCATAATGTTTTCTTCGGTTTTGATACAGTTAATGACAGAAGCATTAAGAAATTTTTTTAGAATTTCAATGAGATTTTCTCTATTATAATTTGGTTCGGTTATAATGTGCCTATGGTATCGTGGAAATACAATTTTGAATTGGATACTAGATGATTCCCCAGTATTCGGGAAAATTTGATTTTTATAAACATTTATAGGCACTTCCATACTTGGAATAAGTTCATGACCTGAGCTTTCGCCATTGTTTTCTGTAGATTTCATAACGTTAAGTTGCGACTTCAATGGAAGAATTGAAAGTGATTAGATTAGATTAGATAAAGATTTTATTTTCTCTTGAAAAAATTGGTACATCATTTACAAAAATCATAAAGTATGGCTATTTGGCGTCTGCCTGATTGTCAAAACAAATAGATGCTTATACCTAGAACATGCGGCATAATTGATACCAGCAAAAGAAAACCAAACAAAATACATATTTAGAAACATTCTTCCATTATTTGACTCCTAAATGCCAAAGCTTATTTACAGTACAGGTATAAGTTTTTGACTTCCATATCATTGAGAAGTGTTATAATTTGGCCATCAGAGAAGAAACCCTTCCCAAAAACGTATCTTCTACTCTCCCTCAGAATTGGACATTTCCCTAAGAAATGCAGAGTATCTTCCCTCTTTTCCATGTAACACAAGGAACATAAGATGGGTAAATCATCTCTTTGCGGCATGAAGTTCAGGTGGATCAGTTCAGCTCTTAACTTGACCATCATCGAAATTTCGCTTACGCTGTGCTCATCGCGAAAATAGTTCTTTTCATTCATGTTATAATTTAGTCGGCAGTATATTGTTCTGTGGAGCGATCCAGAGGCACTGTTTACAAATCTCTCTCTACATTTCAAATCTACTGATGAAATAAGCTGGTAGAGTATCCCCTTCCAATGCTTGTAGTTTTCAGCGTTTAGATTGAGGTTCATCTCACAGTCCGTCGCTAGACCCATCCATTCCCCAAACCAACTTGCCTTGCTTCGAATGCATTGAAGGGCTGCTATCTTTGGAAGTCGAGGGTTGTCCATCTTCATTACTCTAAGAACATAATCGATTTTCATTTTAAGCGTTCAAATAAAGAGTGGTGATAAACCCGTTTCCAACATTAAAACATAATTGGGAGTATTAGGCGGTAGCCTACAAATTCGGTTTATATAGTAACGTAAGAGTTTTTCTAGAGTTTCAAATTGTCTCGAGCCACAGGTTTTAGCCGCATAAAACAATATTGATTCTGAAACTGTTTCGAATACCCGAAATTTACTACTGTGAGCAATACTTTCAGTACATAAGCACCTTTTCCAAGTTGCAACAATTGCATTTTTAGCTTTTTTAAGTTTTTCCTTTAAATGTTTCTCCATACTTAATTTTCTCGTAAAGTATACTCCGAGGTATTTAAATTCATTAACTATTCCAATGCCCTCAACATTATAGTACCATTTTTCATTTGCGCTGGCTCCTCCGTTCTTAAGAAATCATTATTTTTGACTTCTCCAGGTTGACCCTCAAGTTCCATAACAATTGTAATATCATAATATTTGCCCCATGTGTAATATCATAACATTTGCCCCATGTAGATGCTTAGTTACTAATTCAATACCTTGGACGATTGAATCGGGCTGTCAGAATAAAGAAAACAAGAAATAGGCCATCAGCCAATGAGAGAGCTCGTTCTATCGTCCAATAGGAAAGCTCGTTCTATTTAGTTTGGATGAAAAATATAAACAGATAAAAGGAGAAGCAGATGTTGTCTGTGGCGCAAAAATAGACTCATTAGGAAATATTCTGTAAGACGAGACAGTTCGTGTTAAAAAGTTTAATTTAGAAAATATAAGAGAAAAGATTTGTAATAAATAATAAAGAATAATTAAATCAAAAAATTTGTCTCATTTCAACCAACTGAATTAAAAAAAAAAAAAAAAAAAAAAACACAATTCTTATTACCCAATGGCTGACCAAACAACAAGGAAGCAAATGATGGACGCGCTAAAAGACGCAGGCATTGACGTGCCTGCAACCATCACCATACCTTGGTTAAAACAGATGTATGGACCTCTAGGTACCATAGCTGCTGGCCCTTCAACCGCTACCGAGAGTCAGGACGACGCCGCTGCCCGCCCAACCCAAGAAAACAATACCACTGATCACACTGATGCCCGAAAAACAACGAAAGACAACGAACCAGTCGAGGCGCCTGCTGCCACTGAGGAAACCGAAGCCGAATCTGCTGCCACTGAGGAAATTGAAGCCGGACTTGCTGCCAAAGAGGAAACTGAAGCTGAATTTAACCACAAATTGGCCCTACTGCGCAAACCCCATGAAGTCATGGTGCTGCAGCAAGCGATAGCTAAGTTGGAGCTAGCTGAGGCACCATCCACACAATGCGCGATACTTTCGTCTATGTCGTCCACTACGTCAAAATCTCGACTGACGTTTAGAGACATCGAACACACTATAGTGAAATTCGATGTCGAATCCAGAACACATAATATGCATGATTTCTTAAGAAATTTTGAGAGAGTCATGGACATGGTTGGTGCGGACAACTTATTCCGCTATACGTCATTATGTAATTCACTGGTTGGTACCGCCAGGCTGCTCCTTAACAAGGATGCACTTAGTTATGACGACCTGAAGACTATGCTACTGAAGGAGTTCGGCCGTGTGATAGGCCGCAATGCAATTTACCAGATGCTCACGAAACATATATGGAACAAAAAGTACAGCGTTCGTCGGTACGTGCTAGAGATGGAGGACATTGCTGCGCGCTGCAACTATATTGACGAATTCGAACTAATAGGATTTATCATTGATGCAGGACACCACACCAGAGTCACATTTACTAATAAACGCCCGAACAATGGCTCAGTTCAAAGAGTCTTTGGATCTGTATGAACAGCGACGCTCTAATCGACTCGCTACCAAACCTGAAGTCACCGCCGCCCCAAGACAGAAGACACCGATGCCCTGAAGCAGCAATATGAGACCTGACGCAACTGATACAAAAGAAGTGGGTGGCAATGGTACAGTGGATGAAGTGCTTGGTTGCTAACCTAAGAGTTGTGGGTTTGAGCCCGAGCCTGGGCAGCAACTTTTCAATATTCCCCCAGCTTCAACTAGATGCCACCCGTGGGATTTTCATGAGATACATATCACCTATTTCTCAATCCATTGTACCAACAAAAAATCTTTCCTATCTTTCTATTCCCTAAAAGACCAGGTAGTAGCTGCTTCCGCTTTTGGAAGACGGGACACGACCACCGAAGCTGTCCTAACCGGAAGAAATTATTGAAGCCAATCAGGAGTACCGCTGCTGCTGTTGCCGATGCCACTGATGAACGGAGTTGCCCTAGTTACCACGGTGACACCGACGTAGAAGACATTGTAGATGCTGTAAATTTGGTAAGGGTTGCCTACTTTATTAACAAAGTTAAGCGCAGAGAATCTAAGGAATGTTTATCTCTTTTTCATACCGGTAGTCCAACTAATTTTGTACGGAAATCTGAGGTACCGTTGCCAGTTTGTATTTCGAATATTGCTGTCCAATCAAAATATACTGGTCTTGGAAAACAAAAACTGATGACGTGTGGAAGAATTAAAGCCGAGATAAAATTCAAGAACATCAGTAAAAATGTAATTTTAAATGTAGTACCAAACGATACAATGAATATTCCATTAATCTTAGGCCGTAATTTCTTAGATATCTTCAGTATACACTTATGTCAATTGAAAAATGAATGTAAATCTTTAAGTTATTTAAATAAACATCCTTTCGATAAACAATTGCATTTCTGTGCGCTTAACTCAAACATTGTTGATAATATAAAAATGGTAGAGGATCATTCAGTTGTGGATGAAACAGTTGTCCAACCGAGTATACGATTTGATGAGAATGGGACCCAGGTCACCGCAGTACAGTCGGTGGATGTTTGCATCGCGAATGATAAAGGCCCGAATGACATTATGTCAATCGAAACTGAAGCAGTGTCAACTAAGGCAGATGTTAATCCTGTTCTGGATAAGTTGCACTTCGAGGCATTAAGAGATACAACTAGGGATAATTATTCAGAAGCAAAGCAGATTAGTTTCAAACAATATGATTATGAAATGCATATAAGTTTGACTAGCGATACGCCCTTTCATTCTTTACCACGCCGCTTGTCGTTTAATGAGAAGAGTGAGTTACGCAAAATTACAGATGATCTGTTAGCAAAGAATATTAGTAGGCCAAGTGATTCTCCATATGCATCCGCCATAGTAATAGTTAAAAAGAAGAACGGTAAAATTTGGAAATGCGTGGACTATCGTCCGTTAAATAAGCTAATCATTAGAGATAACTATCCGTTGCCCCTGTTTGAAGACTGTACAGAATATTTGGGTGGAAAAAATTACTTTTCAACCCTCGACCTACGAAACGGAAGTTTCCATGTAAAAATGGCTCCTGATTCCATAATATATACAGCTTTTGTCACACCTTACGGTCAATTCGAATATATGCGTATGCCCTTTGGTCTGAAGAATGCACCAGCGGTCTTTCAGAGGTATATCCATAACGTCTTTAGAGATTTGATTGATGATGGCCTTATTAGCATCTATATGGATTATATCATCATGGGGACGGTTGACTTTGAATCGCATTTGCAATTAGTAGCAAAGGTCTTACAGCGAACGAAAGAAAGTGGCTTAGAGCTTAGGTTGAGTAAGTGTAAATTTGGTTATAAAGACATAGAGTACTTAGGCTATCGCGTCAACTCCGAAGGAATATGTCCAAGCGATTCGCATGTAGAGGCCATTCGGGATTACCCAATACCGACGAACCAGAGGGAAGTTAAATCATGCTTGGGGTTATTTTCTTATTTCAGGAAATTCATTTCGAACTATGCAAGGACTGCTAAGCCCTTGCAACAGTTAAGTCATGACGGCTCAGTTCATTTTCACTGAGAAATGCAAACGAAAGTTTGACGAATTGAAAAGAAGTTTGTCTTTGACGCCAGTTCTCTCCATATATGACCCAAGGAAGTAGACTGAATTGCATTGTAATGCAAGTTCTGCTGGTTTTGGCGCCGTGCTCTTACAGCCACAACCACCTCCGAAGCACGATGTTACAACTTCGAGCCAGAGACATTGGCGGTCATATACACCTTGCGACGCTGTGACGTTTATCTAGATAAGATTCCGTTTAAGATTGTTACTGATTGCAACTCGCTGATAATGACGCTAAATAAAAAACAACTTAATCGGAAAATAGGTCGGTGGGCGTAAGAACTAGAGAATTATAATTACACCATCCAGCATCGGGGCGGTGTAAATATGGGACATGTAGACGCATTGAGCCGTTGCCACACCGCAGGAACTGGCCATCGCGCGGGATCCCTATGTGGTGTCGTAAATGAAGAGCTTAAGATGCCAAGTCACCATTGCAGTGTAGTTTATGCTGTGGACTTTGACGAGATAGACTCTCAGATCCAAATCACCCAAAATCGTGACGAGTACATAAGACAACAACGGGTTGGTTTTTAGAAAAAGTGACGCTGGAATACTGCAGTTATTTGTCCCGAGTGAGATGGAAAGCAATGTGATAAGATTTATTCATGAAAAAATTGGTCACCTAGGCGTTGGAAAGACATGCGATCAACTGAAAAAGAATTATTGGTTCCCAAAAATGGTAGAAAAGTTTGAGAAGTTTATACGAAATTGTATTCGTTGCATAATGTGTTCGGCTCCTGCTCGTATAAACGAGCGCAATCTGTATAGCATCCCCAAGGAGCCAGTTCCGTTTGACACCATAAACTTGGATCATTTTGGCCCTTGCCGTCCATAGTTTCAAAGCGTAAACACATCTTAGCGGTCATTGATGCCTTAACGAAATGTGTGCGGTTGTATGCAGTTAACTCCACGAATACCAAAGAAGTCAGAGCGTATCTGGACAAATACTTTAGTTATTGTAGTCGTCCGAGACGCATTATAACTGACCGAGGCTCATGTTTTACATCCCTTGAGTTTGATGCCGTGTGATAGGCCGCAATGCAATTTACCAGATGCTCACGAAACATATATGGAACAAAAAGTACAGCGTTCGTCGGTACGTGCTAGAGATGGAGGACATTGCTGCGCGCTGCAACTATATTGACGAATTCCAACTAATAGGATTTATCATTGATGCAGGACACCACACCAGAGTCACATTTACTAATAAACGCCCGAACAATGGCTCAGTTCAAAGAGTCTTTGGATCTGTATGAACAGCGACGCTCTAATCGACTCGCTACCAAACCTGAAGTCACCGCCGCCCCAAGACAGAAGACACCGATGCCCTGAAGCAGCAATATGAGACCTGACGCAACTGATACAAAAGAAGTGGGTGGCAATGGTACAGTGGATGAAGTGCTTGGTTGCTAACCTAAGAGTTGTGGGTTTGAGCCCGAGCCTGGGAAGCAACTTTTCAATATTCCCCCAGCTTCAACTAGACGCCACCCGTGGGATTTTCATGAGATAAATATCACCTATTTCTCAATCCATTGTACCAACAAAAAATCTTTCCTATCTTTCTATTCCCTAAAAGACCAGGTAGTAGCTGCTTCCGCTTTTGGAAGACGGGACACGACCACCGAAGCTGTCCTAACCGGAAGAAATTATTGAAGCCAATCAGGAGTACCGCTGCTGCTGTTGCCGATGCCACTGATGAACGGAGTTGCCCTAGTTACCACGGTGACACCGACGTAGAAGACATTGTAGATGCTGTAAATTTGGTAAGGGTTGCCTACTTTATTAACAAAGTTAAGCGCAGAGAATCTAAGGAATGTTTATCTCTTTTTCATACCGGTAGTCCACCTAATTTTGTACGGAAATCTGAGGTACCGTTTCCAGTTTGTATTTCGAATATTGCTGTCCAATCAAAATATACTGGTCTTGGAAAACAAAAACTGATGACGTGTGGAAGAATTAAAGCCGAGATAAAATTCAAGAACATCAGTAAAAATGTAATTTTAAATGTAGTACCAAACGATACAATGAATATTCCATTAATCTTAGGCCGTAATTTCTTAGATATCTTCAGTATACACTTATGTCAATTGAAAAATGAATGTAAATCTTTAAGTTATTTAAATAAACATCCTTTCGATAAACAATTGCATTTCTGTGCGCTTAACTCAAACATTGTTGATAATATAAAAATGGTAGAGGATCATTCAGTTGTGGATGAAACAGTTGTCCAACCGAGTATACGATTTGATGAGAATGGGACCCAGGTCACCGCAGTACAGTCGGTGGATGTTTGCATCGCGAATGATAAAGGCCCGAATGACATTATGTCAATCGAAACTGAAGCAGTGTCAACTGAGGCAGATGTTAATCCTGTTCTGGATAAGTTGCACTTCGAGGCATTAAGAGATACAACTAGGGATAATTATTTAGAAGCAAAGCAGATTAGTTTCAAACAATATGATTATGAAATGCATATAAGTTTGACTAGCGATACGCCCTTTCATTCTTTACCACGCCGCTTGTCGTTTAATGAGAAGAGTGAGTTACGCAAAATTACAGATGATCTGTTAGCAAAGAATATTAGTAGGCCAAGTGATTCTCCATATGCATCCGCCATAGTAATAGTTAAAAAGAAGAACGGTAAAATTTGGAAATGCGTGGACTATCGTCCGTTAAATAAGCTAACCATTAGAGATAACTATCCGTTGCCCCTGTTTGAAGACTGTACAGAATATTTGGGTGGAAAAAATTACTTTTCAACCCTCGACCTACGAAACGGAAGTTTCCATGTAAAAATGGCTCCTGATTCCATAATATATACAGCTTTTGTCACACCTTACGGTCAATTCGAATATATGCGTATGCCCTTTGGTCTGAAGAATGCACCAGCGGTCTTTCAGAGGTATATCCATAACGTCTTTAGAGATTTGATTGATGATGGCCTTATTAGCATCTATATGGATGATATCATCATGGGGACGGTTGACTTTGAATCGCATTTGCAATTAGTAGCAAAGGTCTTACAGCGAACGAAAGAAAGTGGCTTAGAGCTTAGGTTGAGTAAGTGTAAATTTGGTTATAAAGACATAGAGTACTTAGGCTATCGCGTCAACTCCGAAGGAATATGTCCAAGCGATTCGCATGTAGAGGCCATTCGGGATTACCCAATACCGACGAACCAGAGGGAAGTTAAATCATGCTTGGGGTTATTTTCTTATTTCAGGAAATTCATTTCGAACTATGCAAGGACTGCTAAGCCCTTGCAACAGTTAAGTCATGACGGGGCTCAGTTCATTTTCACTGAGAAATGCAAACGAAAGTTTGACGAATTGAAAAGAAGTTTGTCTTTGACGCCAGTTCTCTCCATATATGACCCAAGGAAGTAGACTGAATTGCATTGTAATGCAAGTTCTGCTGGTTTTGGCGCCGTGCTCTTACAGCCACAACCACCTCCGAAGCACGATGTTACAACTTCGAGCCAGAGACATTGGCGGTCATATACACCTTGCGACGCTGTGACGTTTATCTAGATAAGATTCCGTTTAAGATTGTTACTGATTGCAACTCGCTGATAATGACGCTAAATAAAAAACAACTTAATCGGAAAATAGGTCGGTGGGCGTAAGAACTAGAGAATTATAATTACACCATCCAGCATCGGGGCGGTGTAAATATGGGACATGTAGACGCATTGAGCCGTTGCCACACCGCAGGAACTGGCCATCGCGCGGGATCCCTATGTGGTGTCGTAAATGAAGAGCTTAAGATGCCAAGTCACCATTGCAGTGTAGTTTATGCTGTGGACTTTGACGAGATAGACTCTCAGATCCAAATCACCCAAAATCGTGACGAGTACATAAGACAACAACGGGTTGGTTTTTAGAAAAAGTGACGCTGGAATACTGCAGTTATTTGTCCCGAGTGAGATGGAAAGCAATGTGATAAGATTTATTCATGAAAAAATTGGTCACCTAGGCGTTGGAAAGACATGCGATCAACTGAAAAAGAATTATTGGTTCCCAAAAATGGTAGAAAAGGTTGAGAAGTTTATACGAAATTGTATTCGTTGCATAATGTGTTCGGCTCCTGCTCGTATAAACGAGCGCAATCTGTATAGCATCCCCAAGGAGCCAGTTCCGTTTGACACCATAAACTTGGATCATTTTGGCCCTTGCCGTCCATAGTTTCAAAGCGTAAACACATCTTAGCGGTCATTGATGCCTTTACGAAATGTGTGCGGTTGTATGCAGTTAACTCCACGAGTACCAAAGAAGTCAGAGCGTATCTGGACAAATACTTTAGTTATTATAGTCGTCCGAGACGCATTATAACTGGCCGAGGCTCATGTTTTACATCCCTTGAGTTTGATGCCTACCTCCTGGAGCGTAAGATTACGCATGTTAAGGTAGCCGTGGCATCTCCGCAAGCGAACGGGCAGGTAGAAAGAGTAAACAGGGTCATTAAGTCTATGCTTAGTAAAATAAGTGAACCTGTCAGTCATGCCGATTGGTCTAATCTGTTAGGTAGTGTCGAGTATAGTCTGAATGCCACTGTACACTCAACTACGAAGAAAACGCCAAGCCAGTTGTTGTTCGGTGTAGAACAGAGGGATGAGCTAGTCGACGAGTTGACAGAATATCTCAAAGAGAAACAGAACATAGCTCCAGTACGTGATCTGGAAGGGATGAGAGCATCTGCCTCGGATGCTATTGTTAGTTCGCAAGAGTATAATTTAAATTATTTCTAAGCGCGAAGTAGACCTGCAAAGACATACTCCAAAGGCGATTTCGTCGTGATTCGTAATGTCGACACAGAGATAGGCACCAATAAAAAAATTATACCGAAGTACCGCGGGCCATATCTTGTTTATAAGGTTCTGCCCCATGACCGATATGTCATCAGGGATATAGAGAACTGTCAGATGACCCAGATACCATATGATCGTGTTATTGAAGCTTCACGTATGAGAAAATGGGTAACAGATGATTGCACACTGAATGGTCCGACGCAACTTAAAGTGGGCAACACTTGCTAGAACCTTAGAAATTATAAGAATAAGTTAATTAAATCGAGGTCGATTTTATGTCAGATCGGCCGAGTTGTAATATCATAACAGTTGCCCCATGTGTAATATCATAACATTTGCCCAATGTAGATGCTTAGTTACTAATTCAATACCTTGGACGATCGAATCGGGCTGTTAGAATAAGGAAAACAAGAAATAGGCCATCAGCCAATGAGAGAGCTCGTTCTATCGTTCAATAGGAAAGCTCGTTCTATTTAGTTTGGATGAAAAATATAAACAGATAAAAGGAGAAGCAGATGTTGTCTGTAGCGCAAAAATAGAGTAATTAAGAAATATTCTGTAAGACGAGACAGTTCGTGTTAAAAAGTTTAGTTTAGAAAATATAAGAGAAAAGACACTTTGATCTGTAATAAATAATAAAGAATAATTAAATCAAAAAATTTGTCTCATTTCACAATACTGAAAAAGTCTGTTGATCATGAGCTGCAAAGATTCCAGTGAGGAATCCATGAGAACAATATCATCCGCAAATAAAAGTGTTTTAATTATAAGGCCTGCGTATTCTATTCCGCAGGGTAAAAAGCCTACTAAGTCTTCTATAAACAATTCAAATAGGCTTGGACTTAATGTGAATCCTTGTCTACTCCTGATTCTGTTTTAAGCCATTCCGACCTCTCTTCCCCATTCCATACCGTTGCAATCGTTTCCGCATATAAGTTTTGAATGACTCTTTCAAACTTCATTCATTATCAAACGCAGCTTTAAAGTCAACAAAGAATGTGTATAGCTTTTTTCTTTTGGTGAGAAACGACTCCACAATACTTTTCAATACAAAAATGTGGTAAATCGTTGAATATCCTGCCCTGAAACCTGCCTGGTACTCTCTCAAAAGCTTATGAGCATTAATCCACTCGTTGAGACGTCTTTGCAAGATTAAAGGGAAAATTGTATATGACGCGTTCAAGAATGATATTCCTCTGTAGTTGTTCACATCTGCCACGTTTCCTTTTTATAAATTGGGAAAACCACAGATTCCTTGAATTCTTGGGGTATCAAACTGGTTTGGAGAACCTCATTGAAAATGATAGTTAGCGTGCTAATCAATTCTGCAGTGCCATATTTGAAGAACTCCACTGGTATCCCATTAGCTCCCGCAGCTTTTTCGTCTTTCAGCTTATTGCCCGCTAAAATTACCTCTTGTTGCGTTATGCTATCGTCTAAAATTTCTTTGGTAAGACTGGGAGGGGCGTACTTAAACTTAATTCTATCCTGATAGGATTCAGTAAATCTTCAAAGTGTGTAGCCAGGAGGTTTGGACTCAGATGCTGATGTATTTTAAAATTATCCAGAGGCACTGTTTACAAATCTCTCTCTTCATTTCAAATCTACTGATGAAATAAGCTGGTAGAATATCCCCTTCCAATGCTCGTAGTTTTCATCGGTTAGATTGAGGTTCATCTCACAGTCCGTCGCTACACCCATCCATTCCCCAAACCAACTTGCCTTGCTTCGAATGCATTGAAGGGCTGCTATCTTCGGAAGTCGATGATTCTCCATCTTCATTACTCTAAAAACATAATCGATTTTCATTTTTAGCGTTCTTATAAAGAGTGGTGATAAACCCGTTTCCAACATTAAAACATAATTGGGAGTATTAGGCGGTAGCCTACAAATTCGGTTTATATAGTAACGTAAGAGTTTTTCTACAGTTTCAAATTGTCTCGAGCCACAGGTTTGAGCCGCATAAAACAATATTGATTCTAAAACTGTTTCGAATACCCGAAATTTACTACTGTGAGCAATACTTTCATTACATAAGCACCTTTTCCAAGTGTCACCAATTGCATTTTTAGCCTTTTTAAGTTTTTCCTTTAAATGTTTCTCCATACTTAAATTTCTCCTAAAGTATACTCCGAGGTATTTAAATTCATTAACTATTCCAATGCCCTCAACATTATAGTACCGTTTTTCATTTGCACTGTTTCTGGCTCCTCCGTTCTTAAGAAATCATTATTTTTGACTTCTCCAGGTTGACCCTCAAGTTCCATAACAATTGTAATATCATAATATTTGCCCCATGTGTAATATCATAACATTTGCCCCATGTAGATGCTTAGCTACTAATTCGATACCTTGGACGATTGAATTGGGATGTCAGAATAAAGAAAACAAGAAATAAGCCATCAGCCAATGAGAAAGCTCGTTCTATTTAGTTTGGATGAAAAATATAAACAGATAAAAGGAGAAGCAGATGTTGTCTGTGGCGCAAAAATAGAATCATTAAGAATTATTCTGTAAGACGAGACAGTTCGTGTTAAAAAGTTTAATTTAGAAAATATAAGAGAAAAGACACTTTGATCTGTAATAAATAATAAAGAATAATTAAATCAAAAAATTTGTCTCATTTCAACCAACTGAATTAAAAAAAAAAAAAAAAAAAAAAAAAATTCTTATTACCCAATGGCTGACCAAACACCAAGGAAGCAAATGATGGACGCGCAAAAAGACGCAGGCATTGACGTGCCTGCAACCATCACCATACCTAGGTTAAAACAGATGTATGGACCTCTAGGTACCATAGCTGCTGGCCCTTCAACCGCTACCGAGAGTCAGGACGACGCCGCTGCCCGCCCAACCCAAGAAAACAATACCACTGATCACACTGATGCCCGACAAACAACGCAAGACAACGAACTAGTCGAGGCGCCTGCTGCCACTGAGGAAACCGAAGCCGAATCTGCTGCCACTGAGGAAACTGAAGCCGGACTTGCTGCCAAAGAGGAAACTGAAGCTGAATTTAACCACAAATTGGCCCTACTGCGCAAACCCCATGAAGTCATGGTGCTGCAGCAAGCGATATCTAAGTTGGAGCTAGCTGAGACACCATCCACACAATGCGCGATACTATCGTCTATGTCGTCCACTACGTCAAAATCTCGACTGACGTTTAGAGACATCGAACACACTATAGTGAAATTCGATGGCGAATCCAGAACACATAATATGCGTGATTTCTTAAGAAATTTTGAGAGAGTCATGGACATGGTTGGTGCGGACAACTTATTCCGCTATACGTCATTATGTAATTCACTGGTTGGTACCGCCAGGCTGCTCCTTAACAAGGATGCACTTAGTTATGACGACCTGAAGACGATGCTACTGAAGGAGTTCGGCCGTGTGATAGGCCGCAATGAAATTTACCAGATGCTCACGAAACATAAATGGAACAAAAAGTACAACGTTCGTCGGTACGTGCTAGAGATGGAGGACATTGCTGCGCGCTGCAACTATATTGACGAATTCGAACTAATAGGATTTATCATTGATGCAGGACACCACACCAGAGTCACATTTACTAATGAACGCCCGAACTATGAATCAGTTCAAAGAGTCTTTGGATCTTTATGAACAGCGACGCTCTAATCGACTCGCTATCAAACCTGAAGTCACCGCCGCCCCAGGACAGAAGACATCGATGCCCCGAAGCAGCAATATGAGACATGACGCAACTGATACAAAAGAAGTGGGTGGCAATGGTACAGTGGATGAAGTGCTTGGTTGCTAACCTAAGAGTTGTGGGTTCGAGCCCCAGCCTGGGCAGCAACTTTTCAATATTCCCCCAGCTTCAACTAGACGCCACCCGTGGGATTTTCATGAGATAAATATCACCTATTTCTCAATCCATTGTACCAACAAAAAATCTTTCCTATCTTTCTATTCCCTAAAAGACCAGATAGTAGCTGCTTCCGCTTTTGGAAGACGGGACACAACCACCGTAGCTGTCCTAACCGGAAGAAATTATTGAAGCCAATCAGGAGTACCGCTGCTGCTGTTGCCGATGCCACTGATGAACGGAGTTGCCCTAGTTACCACGGTGACACCGACGTAGAAGACATTGTAGATGCTGTAAATTTGGTAAGTGTTGCCTACTTTATTAACAAAGTTTTGTTAATCTCTTTTTCATACCGGTAGTCCAACTAATTTTGTACGGAAATCTGAGGTACCGTTGCCAGTTTGTATTTCGAATATTGCTGTCCAATCAAATTATACTGGTCTTGGAAAACAAAAACTGATGACGTATGGAAGAATTAAAGCCGAGATAACATTCAAGAACATCATATATGTATGTTTTAGTGACCTTTATATTTATCATTTTAGAGAATATATAGCCCACTAATCTTCTCTAAATTCAAGAATATCAGTAAAAATGTAATTTTAAATGTAGTACCAAACGATACAATGAATATTCCATTAATCTTAGGCCGTAACTTCTTAGATATCTTCAGTATACACTTATGTCAATTGAAAAATTAATGTAAATCCTTAAGTTATTTAAATAAACATCCTTTCGATAAACAATTACATTTCTGTGCGCTTAACTCAAACATTGTTGATAATATAAAAATGGTAGAGGATCATTCAGTTGTGGATGAAACAGTTGTCCAACCGAGTATACGAATTGATGAGAATGGGTCCCAGGTCACCGCAGTACAGTCGGTGGAGGTTTGCATCGCGAATGATAAAGGCCCGAATGACATTATGTCAATTGAAACTGAAGCAGTGTCAACCGAGGCAGATGTTAATCCTGTTCTGGATAAGTTGCACTTCGAGGCATTAAGAGATACAACTAGGGATAATTATTAAGAAGCAAAGCAGATTAGTTTCAAACCATATGATTATGAAATGCATATAAGTTTGACTAGCGATACGCACTTTTATTCTTTACCACGCCGCTTGTCGTTTTATGAGAAGAGTGAGTTACGCAAAATTACAGATGATCTGTTAGCAAAGAATATTATTAGGCCAAGTGATTTTCCATATGCATCCGCCATAGTAATAGTTAAAAAGAAGAACGGTAAAATTCGGAAATGCGTGGACTATCGTCCGTTAAATAAGCTAACCATTAGAAATAACTATCCGTTGCCCCTGTTTGAAGACTGTATAGAATATTTGGGTGGAAAAAATTACTTTTCAACCCTCGACCTACGAAACGGAAGTTCGAATCAATTCGAATATATGCGTATGCCCTTTGGTCTGAAGAATGCACCAGCGGTCTTTCAGAGGTATATCCATAACGTCTTTAGAGATTTGATTGATGATGGCCTTATTATCATCTATATGGACGATATCATCATAGGGACGGTTGATTTTGAATCGCATTTGCAATTAGTAGCAAGGGTCTTACAACGAACGAAAGAAAGTGGTTTAGAGCTTAGGTTGAGTAAGTGTAAATTTGGTTATAATGACAAAGAGTATTTAGGCTATGGCGTCAACTCCGAAGGAATATGTCCAAGCTATTCGCATGTAGAGGCCATTCGGGATTACCCAATACCGACGAACCAGAGGGGAGTTAAATCATGCTTGGGGTTATTTTCTTATTTCAGGAAACTCATTTCGAATTATGCAAGGACTGCTTAGCCCTTGCAACAGTTAAGTCATGACGGGGCTCAGTTCATTTTCACTGAGAAATGCAAACGAACGCCGTGCTCTTACAGCCACAAAACCTCCGAAACACGATGTTACAACTTCGAGCTAGAGACATTGGCGGCCATATACGCCTTGCGACGCTGTGACGTTTATCTAGATAAGATTCCGTTTAAGATTGTTACTGATTGCAACTCGCTGATAATGACGCTAAATAAAAAACAACTTAATCGGAAAATAGGTTCGGTGGGCGTTAGAACTAGAGAATAAAAACTACACCATCCAGCATCGGGGCGGTGTAAATATGGGACATGTAGACGCATTGAGCCGTTGCCACACCGAAGGAACTGGCCATCGCGCGGGATCCCTATGTGGTGTCGTAAATGAAGAGCTTAAGATGCCAAGTCACCATTGCAGTGTAGTTTATGCTGTGGACTTTGACGAGATAGACTCTCAGATCCTAATCACCCAAAATCGTGACGAGTACATAAGACAACAACGGGTTGGTTTTTAAAAAAAGGGACGCTGGAATACTGCAGTTATTTGTCCCGAGTGAGATGGAAAGCAATGTGATAAGATTTATTCATGAAAAAATTGGTCACCTAGGCGTTGGAAAGACATGCGATCAACTGAAAAAGAATTATTGGTTCCCAAAAATGGTAGAAAAGGTTGAGAAGTTTATACGAAATTGTATTCGTTGCATAATGTGTTCGGCTCCTGCTCGTATAAACGAGCGCAATCTGTATAGCATCCCCAAGAAGCCAGTTCCGTTTGACACCATACACTTGGATCATTTTGGTCCCTTGCCGTCCATAGTTTCAAAGCGTAAACACATCTTAGCGCTCATTGATGCCTTTACGAAATATAAGCGGTTGTATGCGGTTAACTCCACGAGTACCAAAGAAGTCAGAGCGTATCTGGACACATACTTTAGTTATTATAGTCTTCCGAGACGCGTTATAACTACGGTGACCATCCGTCCTCTTTTTTAGAGGACAGTCCTTTTTTTTTGGTATCTTGTCCTTTTTTTTTTTCTTCTTAAGGAGGACAGTAATTTGTCCTCTTTTTACTCAATTGTCCTCTTAATGACCTCTTTTTTCTTTGAAAACTTTTTCCTACACAGTATAGTACTTTCTTCAGAACTAAATTACTTAAACACAAAATTAAGACAGCACTGGTTTGAACAATTCAGATCTGTCATCTGGTTTTTGCTATTGTGAATGAATCGCAAACTGTCACCCAAATCCAATTGTCAAGTTTTCATTACATTCTTTTGGCTTTTTATATATATACTAATAGCGAGTTTCATTCACGAAAAGAATTGCTCTTTCTGTCAAAAGATTCGATCTTCACTTTTAAGAGTTTCATTCATTCAAAAAGTGCAATTCTAGATCGATTCTCAACACCAAAGAATGCATCTCTGATGAGTTGGGAGAATCGATCTGAATACTTTTCTGTCAAACGTCAAATGAGAAATAATTTGTTATTTTTTGTCGTTTGTCGTGAAATTGTGCCAGTCTGTGATAAATAAAACAAAAATAAACAAATAATGAACGAAGGACTTGATATGTACTTTAATTATCCAATTAATTATCAATTAGCAATAATCCAAAGTCAGCAATTCCAATGACAAAAAACAAAAACCAAATGACAAACAGTCAAATTGCCAAAACAAGTTTCATTGAAAAGTGCAATTCTCGATTTTGAGAACAAATCTTCCAAATTTGAATGAAACTCGCTATAAGACTCGTAGAGCTTTCGATGTCGCTTCCAGCTTCAAATGCCCCTACGGAATGAGTCTTTTCAATTTCTAATAACATTTGGACACCTGAAAAATCGCAATTAAAAGTTGATACACTAGAGGCAATGCTGATAACAAAGTGCAACTATGACTATAATTGTGGACTTTTCTAAGAAGTCGGGATGACGTCTTAAAAAAAATTCACTGTGAAGAAAAATACAAAAACTAGGTAACAGTTCCTTTGAGTTGAACTCTAAAATAAAGTATACTTAAATATTTATTATTTTTGGATTTTGTTTGTCTGTTATAAGAATTTTTGTTTTTTAAACTGAACTGAATTGTAATTTGAAGTATATGTACAAATATTTTGAATAAATATGGTTTGTTCCTTAACTTGTTTAAGTAAATTAAAGGTTGTCCTCTTTTTTGCATCTGAAAAATAGTCACCGTAATTATAACTGGCCGAGGCTCATGTTTTACATCCCTTGAGTTTGATGCCTACCTCCTGGAGCATAAGATTACGCATGTTAAGGTAGCCGTGGCGTCTCCGCAAGCAAACGAGCAGGTAGAAAGAGTAAACAGGGTCATTAAGTCTATGCTTAGTAAAATAAGTGAACCTGTCAGTCATGCCGATTGGTCTAATCTGTTTGGTAGTGTCGAGTATAGTCTGAATACCACTGTACACTCAACTACGAAGAAAACGCCAAGCCAGTTGTTGTTCGGTGTAGAACAGAGGGGTGAGCTAGTCGACGAATTGACAGAATATCTCGAAGAGAAACAGAACATAGCTCCAGTACGTGATCTGTAAGGGATGAGAGCATCTGCCTCGGATGCTATTGTTAGTTCGCAAGAGTATAATTTAAATTATTTTTTAGCGCAAAGTAGACCTGCAAGGACATACTCCGAAGGCGATTTCGTCGTGATACGTAATGTCGACACAGAGATAGGCACTAATAAAAAAATTATACCGAAGTACCGCGGGCCATATCTTGTTTATAATAAGGTACTGCCCCATGACCGATATGTCATCAGGGATATAGAGAACTGTCAGATGACCCAGATACCATATGATGGTGTCATTGAAGCTTCACGTATGAGAAAATGGGTAACAGATGATTGCACACTGAATGGTCCGACGCAACTTAAAGTGGGCAACCCTTGCTAGAACCTAAGAAGTTATAAGAATAAGTTAATTAAATCGAGGTCAATTTTATGTCAGATCGGCCGAGTTGTAATATCATAACAGTTGCCCCATGTGTAATATCATAACATTTGCCCAATGTAGATGCTAAGTTACTAATTCAATACCTTGGATTGGACGATCGAATCGGGCTGTTAGAATAAGGAAAACAAGAAATAGGCCATCAGCCAATGAGAGAGCTCGTTCTATCGTTCAATAGGAAAGCTCGTTCTATTTAGTTTGGATGAAAAATATAAACAGATAAAAGGAGAATCAGATGTTGTCTGTGGCGCAAAAATAGAGTAATTAAGAAATATTCTGTAAGACAAGACAGTTCGTGTTAAAAAGTTTAATATAGAAAATATAAGAGAAAAGACACTTTGATCTGTAATAAATAATAAAGAATAATTAAATCAAAAAATTTGTCTCATTTCGCAATACTGAAAAAGTCTGTTGATCATGAGCTGCAAAGATTCCGGTGAGGAATCGATGAGAACAATATCATCCGCAAATAAAAGTGTTTTAATTATAAGGCCTGCGTATTCTATTCCGCATGGTAAAAAGCCTACTAAGTCTTCTATGAACAATGCAAATAGGCTTGTACTTAATGTGAATCCCTGTCTACTCCTGATTCTGTTTTAAGCAATTCCGACCTCTCTTCCCCATTCCATACCGTGGCAATCGTTTCCGCATATAAGTTTTGAATGACTCTTCCAAACTTCATTCATTATCAAACGCAGCTTTAAAGTCAACAAAGAATGTGTATAGCTTTTTTCTTTTGGTGAGAAACGACTCCACAATACTTTTCAATACAAAAATGTGGTCAATCGTTGAAAATCCTGCCCTGAAACCTGCCTGGTACTCTCTCAAAAGCTTATTAGCATTAATCCACTCGTTGAGACGTCTTTGCAAGATTGATGTGAAAATTTTATATCACGCGTTCAAGAATGATATTCCTCTGTAGTTGTTCACATCTGCCACGTTTCCTTTTTCATAAATTGGGAAAATCACAGATTCCTTGAATTCTTGGGGTATCAGACTTGTTTCGAGAACCTCATTGAAAATGTTAGTTAGCTTGCTAATCAATTCTGCAGTGCCATATTTGAAGACCTTCACTGGTATCCCATTAGCTCCCGCAGCTTTTCCGTCTTTCAGTTTATTGCCCGCTGAAATAACCTCTTGTTGCGTTATGCTAGCGTCTAAAATTTCGTTGGTAAGACTGGGAGGAGCGTACTGAAACGTAATTCTATCCTGATAGGATTCAGTAAATCTTCAATGTGTGTAGCCAGGAGGCTTATTATTATTATATTCCCGTTCAGCTTCCTTAGTAAGTTCCAAACTTCCTTAGCCTTTGAACAATATGCTATTCACTTAGATTCGTTCTCAAAATAAACCGTCTTTTTGCGAACACACAATTGCATTTACTCCGTGTTTGCTTCCAAATATTGGTTCTTCAAATAACTTTACCTGTGTTTTTAAAGGCTCGTAGCCAACCAAATGAAAGCTGTTTGAATTTTTTGCACTCCGCGTCAAACCAAGGAGCAACGTAGTTCTCTTGCACATTCCTGTTGGTGCGAATGGTCGGGTAAGATTTTCTGATCATATCTTCAAACTGAGTGAGTTTAGATTGAGATTGTGTTTGTAGCAACATGTTGAGGTGTGTTTGATATTCCAGCTTCCTCGTGTGTTTCCAGTACAGTTTGGGCAAAAAGCTCATAGTGCTAACACCTGCTGGTTCCGAAGCCATAAGTCCAAAAGACACCACTATTGGGAAATGGTCAGAGAATAGAACTGTTCTACTTTACTATCTACGATGTAATCATTCCATTAACCACCAATGAAGCTATAATCTATAGTAGAGCTTCCTTGGTTGCCGACAAAAGTTAATTCTCCTTCTTCATCTGACAGGCTAGTACCATTCTGAATGCTCAACTCATGAGAGTCACTCAATTCTATTAGCCGTTTGATTGAAAAAAAATACTTACTTTTTAATTGTGTATCTTTGTTAAACAAAAAAATATAAAAAAATTAAGAAAAAAGGAATGCGACCGTTTGCTTGATTAAAGTTATATATCCCTTATTATCGTCTTATTAATTTTTATTAGTAAGCTTTTTAATTCTAACTTCTACTCATAACTCAAACCAGATGTTTGATTTCTCGTCAAACCGTTCAATTTGACTTTTTTTGTAAATAATGTAATATTTAATTTAATTGTATCAAATAATGTTCGTTTGACGTATAGTCTGGTCGAACGAATTCTAATTGATTTGCTTGTTTTTAATACAATATTAATTTGTTTGGGTCTCTACAATTATCAACTCATATGCGTTTCGCTTTTATTTAACTTAAGAACTATTTTGACCAATCGATAGAAACAGAAGAGAAAGTTTGAAAAATCTCAACTAATTTTATAGCCGATTTTTGGGCTTTTGCTTAACTTTAGTGCTGCCAAAAATTCTTCTGGTACGTAAGTGGGGCTTTTCATACATGAAATGAGAATTAAAAACTTTGTTAGTACTTAAATTAATTTTTAGAGCTTTAAATTGGTGATCAATTGCTTGTTTGATATAAAAATAATGCAAATAATAAAAAAATTAATTTTTTTAGACAAGTTTATGTCTAAAGTCTGACTATTTTGTACATATTTACTCGGTGTGGTGAGTATGTGACATCATGCTTTTAATCTTTTATTTTTACTTGGCAGCATTGACAATACTCTTTTATTTTTTTTTTGCTAAACTTAACGATACAATTTATTGTCTCTTTTCCTCCTTTGTCTTTTGATTTTTCTCCCTCACACTCATTTCAAAATTTTTAGTAATTTTATTTTGTTAAAATAATATATTTATGACGAATTTGGAAACATATAAGTTTTATTTTTGAATTCACCGCAAAAAACTGCATATTGTGAATGTGCCTTTAATTAGTAGACATTGAGCGTTTAGTTGTCAAAGAGACTCCAGTTTTGTTTTCATTTGTTCTACCGCGTGTTTGTATTAATTGTTAATGAATTAATCTGTGCATTGTTATTTTTGTGTAAAAAGTGTTTTAATTTAATATACATATGTGCAAATTGCCATCATTTGATGCAATATATTGTAGTTCAAACATTATACTTAAAGAAAAAATGTAGTTCTATTTGTGTTTTTGTGCTATGTGTATTTTCTACGTGTAGTTTCTAATGTTTTGGTTTGTGTTTAAAAATGTCAAACATTTATCGTAGATCATATTTTTATACTCATCTGAATTCGGTGTTCAACGGTGTTCCAAGGGGCGATATTATTATCATCATGGGGGACTTTAATGCCAAAATTGGTTCTGATAACGTAGGCCTCGAACGAGTTATGGGTAAGCATGGCTTAGGTCAACGTAACGAAAATGGTGATATGCTTGTCGACTTCTGCAACGCTCGTCAACTTGTGATTGGGGGTTCTTTATTTCCGCACAAGACCTGCCACAAAATCACCTGGGAATCTCCTGATGGTCGAACCAAAAATCGCTTACGAACAGCTGCTGTACAGCGTCGCTCAGAGGGTATAGCAAGGAGACCAAGATTCAACACAAGCGTTCTAAATGACCCTAATGTACGTCGTAATTTCGCCACCACACTCGGCGACAAAGCATCGAACATACAAAATGCTGGCTTATCGGTAGATGCTTTGTGGGGCCAAATAAAGAGCGCTTTCATGGAAGCTGGAACTGAAACTATACCAAGACAGACAAGAGCTAGAGATTCCTGGATATCCCAAGACACCTGGGACAAAATCACATATCGAAGAACACTTAAAATTAGAATCAATTCAAAAAGTGATGCTCAGCGGAAATTGGTTCTACGAAACGAGTATAGAGCATCTCATAAGACAGTGCAGCGGTGTGTGAGACGTGACAAGAGGGCAAGGGTGGACAAACTTGCGGAAAATGCGGAACATGCTGCAGGAAGAGGGGACGCAAGGGAGCTGTATTAAATCACTAAGGACATTGTCGGACAGCGTAGTAGCACTAACACTAACCATCCCGTGTTAGATTTGAACGGCAACCTTTTAGTGACGATAGAAGATCAGCTACAAAGATGGAAGGAGCACTTTTGTGCGCTGCTAAATGATGACCACAATGCAGAATTGAATCCACAATTGAACAACATGCGTAGATCTTCTAGGGGTATTGACACCAGTCCTAAAAGCAGACCCTGAGGCAGCTTCCCGTATTTTGCTTAAACTCGTGCAGGCTGTCTGGGAGAGTGAAACTTACCCAAGGGACTGGAAGGATGGAGTTATTGTGAAGTTACCAAAGAAAGGAAACCTCAAAAACTGTAATAACTGGCGCGGTATCACAGTTCTGTCCGTTTTTCCGAAGTTAATGGCAACTATTATTCTCGAGAGGATTAAGGCCAGGGTCGAGTCTACCATCAATAGGCACCAAGCGGGGTTTCGCAGTGGCCGATCGTGCGTCGACCACATCAACACCTTGCGAATCATACTCGAGCAATCATCTGAGTACCAATCACCGCTGTACTTAATGTTTGTAGATTTTGAGAAGGCATTTGATCGGGTCAATCGTGAGTGCATCTGGAGATCGCTTATTGCGAGAGGCATCCCTGAGAAAATTGTCGCTGTTATTAAAGAATCGTACAACAACGCAAGGTGTTTTGTTTTGCACAATGGACAGCTTTCCGACTCCTTCGATGTGCGCCAAGGAGTGAGACAAGGAGATGTCTTGTCACCAATTCTGTTTTTGCTGGCGATTGACGATGTGATGACTGCCACGGTGGGTACAAATGAAAGACATGGTATCCAATGGAGTCTGTTTGACAAGCTTAGCCACATTGATTATGCTGACGATATATGTCTCTTGGCAAACAACACGGCAGGCTTAAAACAGATGTGTCATACGCTGCAATTGAACGGAGAAGTGGCTGGCTTAAGGATTAACACAAATAAGACCAAAGTAATGACCACGGACCAAAGCACACAAGTTATTCTAAGGCAGGGGACCATAGAGGAGGTCGAGCAGTTTAATTATCTGGGAAGTTTTATAGCACTCGATGGCGGAACGGACCTGAATGTTAACAGTAGAATAAACAAAGCCCGTAGTGCATTTGGAATCCTTTCTCTTGTGTGGAACTCTAGCAAAATATCGCTACGCACCAAGTTGAAACTCTTCGAATCCAACGTCAAATCAGTGCTGTTATATGCTTCTGAAACATGGAAATGCTCTGCCAACATCTCAAGCAGACTACAAGCTTTCGTTAACCGTTGTCTGCGCTCTATTTTGAAGATCCGGTGGCCGCAAACCATATCTAACGTTGAGCTGTGGAATAGGACCGGACAGAAAAAATTGGACGTAGACATCATGCAACGGAAGTGGCGTTGGATAGGCCATACACTGAGGAAACCTGACGACAATATAGCAAAACAATCCGTCCAATGGAATCCCCAGGGTAAAAGACGCGTTGGGAGACCAAAAACAACTTGGAGGTCATCAGTTTTGAAAGAAGCTCGGTCTCAAGGTATTCAATCGTGGCCACAGCTGAGGTCAGTTGCGGCGAATCGGGATAGGTGGAAGGATCTTGTTGCTGCCCTATGCTCCAGGAGGAATTAAAGCGCTGTTGTACTTGCAGCCGGACAACATATATATATTTATGTTTTAATTTGTGTGCCCAAGTAATTAATTAATTCATTTATTTGGTTTATATTTTCTTTTTCTTTGCAGGTAAATTCAATCAAATCATTATTCCATATTCCAGGTCAAGGGGTGCTTCCCTGATATTGTGCAAATAGATTGGTAAGTACAGTGTTGTAAGAAAGAAAATATTCAGTTTATTAAATTATTATTTTTTGTTTCTTTTCATATTATGGAGCAACTTTAACGATGACTGAATTTGTTCTATTTTAATTATAACTTTATTATAGTAATAATAATTTTAATTATACTATTTAAAAAATAATGATTTTTATTTTGTTTGTTTGTTTTAATTTATTTAATTCATTTAGTGTAAATTCATTTAAATAATATTAATAAATGGTTAATGAGAATACTATGTGTATATATTTTTTTGTTGGTGGTTCAACACAGCCCTCTTGCATTGCAGACTCTATCTTTAGATTTTCTCACGATTTCAGCTTCAGAATTCTCATTTCCAACTTCGCTTCCAGTTCTTGCATTGAGATCACCCACCACAAGCGTATGTACGCCGTTGTCTTGTGCCAATAGTGCTTCCAAATTCTTAAAATCATTATTCCAATGGTTACAGTTAATACACGTTGGGAGTATATGAAAACTAATGCCATCAAATTTAACATTCAGGTTATCAACTTCAATCAAATCAAATTCACATTCAATCGCCTGTATATGTTTTAAAAACCAAAAAAGCCTCCACTAGCTCTTCCTCTTGACTGTACTCTTATCGCTGGTATCCACTTTAATTTAAAGTTCAAAATTACAAAAAGTTGGTTCCGTCAAACAAGTTTCATATAAAAAACAAACTCACATTGATTCAAAAAATTATAAAAGTCTAAAAATATACTTTTAAAGCTTAATCCCTTAAATCACAAAGTTCTCTCTTTGAATTGAAGTGTTTTTGTTTTGCTCTACTTCTTTTAATTTTTTAAAAAAGTTTCTGCCTCTTAATAATTTCTTTGGCACCTTGCGTTCATTTAATTGTATAATTTGTCATCTTATTGTGCTTTTATAAGTTGATAACATACATTCATACCTACAATATAAACAAATTAAAATATTGAATTTCACTGTGTTTTTTGTGAATTTATTTTTTCTTTGTTGTGCGTACGGAACTTATACTCAGAGAGCATTCAGCCACTAAAACTCATTTATCATTTTTCATCTCATCATATTTTTATCTCCCAGTGAGTTCAACATTTAGTCTATGTTCTGCCGTTGTAATTGTTTGAGAAACTACACAGCACTCTTTCTGCTTTCTCCTCATACGTCACTCCAATTTGACATCTGCGATTATTTGACATCTGGACCAGCGCCATCTACCAGCTGAACTCGATACGAACCACCTGTATTACCGACGCTTTAAATTTGTGGTTCAAGCACAGGGTGTTACTGTTTTATAACATAATTTTGATTTATATATTTACAAAAATATGGCCAACTGTGTAATTTGCAATAATATTGCTGACTATCTTATTGATTCTATTATGTGTAATGGAAACTGTAATAGAATATTTCATACACAATGTATTGACGCTCCATTTAGTACTATCAAGCTCTTCAACAAGAAAAAATCGTTTTACTACTTCTGCGACGATTGCGACCCTTTCGTATATAATAATATTGCTCGAGATACTCTAAAAAACATGAAGCAGCTTGAAAATATGCACGAACAACTGAAGTTATTGTCCGAAAAAATTGACAATATTTCCTCTCAACCTCAACAACAAATGAGAACAACGAGAAGTAAAACTAAGAATGACAAAATAGCATCACCACTAGAATCTAACAACACGCCACCGCCGCCGCCGGTAAAACGGAAAAATATTGAATTAAATAATGAAGCCCAAGACGACGATCCAATAAGGAAAAAAATGGCTACATCCATATTTACTAATTTATCATTATCTCGACCTTTGCTGAGTTTTAACAAAGACCCGCAAGCTCCTAATTCTCTTCAACTATCTATACCATCGACCTCGTCAACAGCACCAATAACTTCATCAGTTCCCACTGGCATTACTGCACCTACTACCTCAATGACGCAATCTACCTCATCTATTCTAACTTCATCCAACGCATTGATACTCAGTCAACTGTCATCAAATAATCTTCAAAGCGACCAATTAAATGTATCTAAAGAATCTCCCATCTCAAATGGTCTGAAGGTTGTTGAAGGCCAAAAGATTGTTTTCATCTCTAAATTGGCCCCTTCAACGAATGCACTTGACATTAAGAACTATTTGAAAGATAAAACTGACGCCGCAATCAATTTCAATGTGGAAAAAATTATTCATCGTAACTTCTCCAAATATTCTTCATTCAAAATAAGAACCACAGACTCATTGTTCCATTTAATTAATTCGACATCTTTTTGGCCAACTGGAGTCATAGTTCACGAATTTATGAATAAGATGAACAAAAAATATAAATCCTTTTCATCAGAACCAGACAATGCATTCTCGAAGACAAAGCAGCTCAAACAGATATTAATTTACTATCAAAACGTAAACGGACTTCGGACAAAGACCAACTTGATATACAAAAATGTTAATAATCTTCCTCATGATTTTATTATTCTGACGGAAACATGGCTGAACAGCTCGTTTCTGGATTCTGAGTTTTTTGACGCATCCTACCAAATATTTAGACGAGATCGGCATTTAATAGAGGACGCTACCGTGGGAGGTGGCATTTTAGTGTCAGTTAAAAATTCTTTCGTGTGCCACCTTGTTGACGACTTCCGATCTGCCCAAATTGAAGTTCTGTGTATTAAGATTCAAATGGAAACAGGACATTTATTCTTAGTCACTACTTATATACCTCCGAACTCTAACAAAAACATATTTGAAAACTTAAATGACTGCATCGAGGGAATCTATGAATTGCTGGAACCTGAAGATGAAATTTTGATTATTGGAGACTTCAACCTACCAAATCTTAACTGGATAAGACAAGACATCGAAGACTACTACACTACTGACAATGCTTCAAGTGTGAATGAGATATTTCTTACTGACAATATGTCTTCTTATTGCCTGCGACAACTAAATGGAGTGACCAACGACTCGGGAAAGACTTTGGATTTAATATTCTTCTCCCTCAATGTAAACACTGCTGCTGCTGTAACACGATCTACAAATATTCTGACTGTCGAAGACCGTCATCATCCTGCCTTGGACCTCGCCTTAAACCTCAGCATGGGCTCTTCTAACAACCAATATAATACCAAACTTGAATTCAACTATTCAAAATGTAATTATGTGTTATTATGTAATATGTTAAGTATGATCGATTGGGATATTTTATTTTATAATTGTAATATTAACGAAATGTGTAACATATTCTATACAACTCTGTTCAACTGCTTCTGTGATACTGTACCATTTAAAAAACCTCGGAATATTTCTAATTTACCACCATGGTTTGATAGTCATCTTAAATTCTTAAAAAACAAAAGGAACAAAGCATGGACAAAATATATCAAAACAAGAACTGATGGAGATTATACAACCTTTTTAATCATTAGTCAACTTTTTACTGATTACTCGAATATTGCATACGATAGCTATATTCTTAAATTAGAAAATGATCTTAAGTCGAGCCCAAATAGTTTTTGGAACTTCGTGAATAAAAAGAAAAAAACTAGTAGCTACCCTAATACAATGTCTGACTCTTCTTCAACTAGCACTAATCCCTTAGTAATTGCTAACATGTTTGCTAACTATTTCAAAACTGCTTTTGAGATAACTAATTATGGTGACACTTGTAATTCTTTTTCTTCTACCACTTCTTTCTCTCATCTAGACTCTATAAACTTTGACATTGACTTGGAAACTATAAAGCTTAATATTCTAAAACTTGACGAATGTTTTAGTGCAGGACCTGACGGAGTACCTTCTTCTATTTTAAAGAATTGTGTTGACCATTTATCTTATCCTTTATGTGTTCTATTCAATGAATCTATTTGTAACTCTATCTTTCCCTCTATCTGGAAAAGTGCCTATATCACGCCAACTCATAAAAAAGGTCCAAAAAATGAAATTAAAAACTACCGTCCTATTGCCAAGTTATCCGTAATACCTAAACTGTTTGAGTCCATTATATGTAACACTCCTTTTATTGTAGTTCAATTGTATGTGAAAGTCAACATGGTTTTATGAAAAAGAAGTCGACTGTTACTAACTTGTTAAATTTTACCTCGTTTTGCTTAGATGTATTTGAAGACCATGGACAAGTAGATTGTGTGTTTACTGACTTTAGCAAAGCCTTTGACAAGTTATGCCATACAACGCTAATCAAGAAAATGGACAATCTTGGATTTAGCTCTAAGTTTCTAAAATGGATATCCTCATATTTAAGTAACAGACATTATAATGTAGTCTTCTTAAATGAACTTTCAACTAATTTTGTAGTCAACTCCGGTGTCCCTCAGGGTAGTCACTTAGGACCAATTTTATTTATATTATTTATTAACGACTTAGCTTTGACCATTAAAAGCTCTTCAATATTAATATATGCAGATGACGTAAAAATTTTTAAAAGCATTAAATCACAATCTGACTGCTTGTTATTACAGGAAGACCTTGTTCTTTTTCGGGAGTGGTGCAATCTAAACCGTCTTGTCTTAAATGTCGACAAGTGTAAAAGTATGACTTTTACACGCAAACAAAAACCCTTTGTATTTAGTTATATGTTTGATCTGTCACCGTTAAACAATGTCTCTGTATTCTCTGACCTTGGTATAATCCTAGACTCAAAACTAACTTTCAACTTTCACTTGGACTATATAACTAAAAAAGCCAATAGAATGCTAGGATTCATAAAGAGATTTAGTCGCGACTTTCAGGACCCTTATGTTTTAAAACTTTTGTTTGTATCGTTCGTAAGGCCAATACTAGAATACGGATGTGTTGTATGGTCACCATATTACTCAATTCACATAAATAGACTTGAAGCAGTTCAAAGAAGGTTTATGCGTTTCTGCCTACGTTTCTTTTCTTGGTCTCCAAATAATATTTGTCCTCCTTACTCTCATAGACTTGCGTTAGTTAAACTTCCCTCTATCACCCATTATAGGCAATACCTTCAGTTTTGCTTTATTACTAATGTGATGAATGGCTCTATACTATCTCCATCAGTTCTAAGTAGATTTAACTTTAGTTTCAGTCGTACAAGCATAAGGCTGCAACAACCTTTACAACTACCTTTCAGTAGATCAAACTATGGTGCCAATAATCCAATAAATCAAATGGTCTTAATCTTTAATAAGTATTATTTTCTTATAGTTTCATAATTTCAAAAGCGAATCTTTCAAAACTTTATTTTATAATGCCTTAGCATAAATGCAGGCTTTTATTAATTAATTGTAGTTCATGATAATTTTGTACTTTGTAATAATAATTGTTTAGATATAGATATATGTAGTTCATAAGTTTGTAAACGTTAGTTATTAACGACTTAAATAAATAAATAAATTATAAGATAATATTTTAAAATAAAAGACTTTAATTTTCTAATTTTTCTATTTTGATTTTTTAAATTACTTTTACTGAGGCAGACGGCATAACAAATAAAAACTCTTCGTGTAAACTCCTTCAGCAGTTTGAAAATCTTTGATATTTTCTCCGCTTCTGTTTCCACCATAAGAGCTTCTGTCACTGGTAGCTTGGTAGCTGTCAGTATTGCTGATAGATTATTATTGTCACCAGTCCATTGTTGAAGCAACATCAAACCATTTTCATCATCAGATGCCATTTTTCCATTTCTATCATATAAAATTTTGTATCTTCGATTTGAAGAATTTCCTCTCGTATCTGTGATTTGATGCCTTTATTTTTTGTCGTAATCTCGGTTCTTAGTTTCATAAGCCGCCTTCTTCGTTCCCTCGCTGCCATCGGGTAGTCTTTGTGAATTGTGGTTCCAATTCCTTGCAATCGTGTTTTCACTCGAAGTACTCGGTATACATCTTCCCTGTCACACATGTTAACAATGAAGTTAGAAGTTCTGCCCACAGAATTAATTTGCCGTGCTGAAGCTACTGTGGAGTTGTAAGTCGTTTGAAGAAGATCTAAGCATATGCGTTTAGCTTTCTCTACCGCATCGTGGCCATCAATCGCGGGCAAATGCACCACCAAGTTCTTTTCATTTGTCCTTTTCTTCAGCATCTCTATTTGCCTTTTGAGCAAAACACAACGAGACTCCATTTGTTGAAGTTGAGTTTCCAAACGTTTGTTGTTTTCTTTCAAAGTACAAATTTCCACGCCTATTCCTTCTATATCTGTCTTTGTCGCTAAGTCTTTCAATTTCTCATCCAATAGTTTAGCCATAGGACTTTGTATAATTTTTTCTAAATCTGCATCTTGCAGGTTGCCTACCTCTCCATTATTATTTTTTCTTATCCGTTCTTGCTGTGATTGTGTGGAACGAGAAGTTAAAGGTCCTGGCGACACTTCAGAAAATAGTCTTTTTGGAGGGTTTTCATTGTTGCAAGCTGTGGCATTGCAGCACCTTGTTTTTCTTTTATTTGAATGAGAAATTTATAAAAGAAACTCACCCACTTTTCTTTATTTTGGACACTTTCAAGTTCGCTCTATAATTTTACTCGCGATTGGTAATTTTTCGAAATGATTATACACTTTAATTTTAAAAAACTTTGATGGAGCTCTAATTTTTTATTTTACTTCCGTAATTGCACAGAGTTGCCCTTCTGATTGAAAGTGCATCCGCCACTATATTTGTTTTATCTGGTTTATAGTGGATCTCATAATTGTATTCATCTAGAGCAGCCTTCCAGCGCTTCATTTTTGAATAATGATTCTTATGGCTTAATGCATAAGTGTGTATTTCGACTTTGGCGGAACCGTAAAGGTATTTGCGGGGGGATGTTAATGCCCAGATTACCGCCAACACTTCTTTTTCATTTGCAGCGAAATCCTCTTCTCGTTTGCATAGAACACGTGAAATAAAGGTAATAGGCTTGTTATCCTGCGATAACACTGCTCCGATCGCATAATTATATGCGTCTGTAGTTAATTGGAAATTTTTCTTGAAGTCCCGATAAGTTAAAATAGTTTCGTCTGAAACCAATGCGTTCTTAAGTTTGTCAAATGCCTGGATGGCTTCTTCATTAAGGGTGATAAGTTTTTTACTGGATAAGTTCTTGGACAATCGTCCATCTCCCCCTCTTAAGAGGTTCGTTAGCAGTTTTGCTACTTTAGCATAGTCCCGAACAAACTGACTGTAGTAGCCGGGGAATCCTAGAAAGGATCGAAGATCTTTAAGCATAATAGGGTTGTAAAATTGCTTCTACTTTTTTCGGGTTGGTTCTCATGCCATCTGGTGAAATGATGAAGCCTAGAAACTCCACTTCTTTTTTTAAAAAATTCGCACTTGTTTAATTGATTTTTCATATTTGCGTCCTCAAGGGTTTTGAAGACTTTTTCAATATCATTTAGGTGAGTCCGTTCATCTTGACTAAAAATAATGATGTCGTCTATGTGGACGAAGCAACATTTGCCGATGAGTTTATGGAGGATATCGTCGAGTGTTCTTTGAAAAAAATGGGGCATTTTAAAGCCCAAATAGTAGTCTGGTGAATTCATATTTTGCATTATTTATTGAGTTTTCTCGATGTCGCATTCCTTTTATGGAATCTGATGAAACTCGCTTTTCAAATCTAGGACAGTAAACCATTTATTTTGTGTTACGGAGCCAGCAAGACTAACTTACCTGGTCAGTCCAAGAAAGTAAATGTTTTTTCTGCAAGCCAGGTCCTCCTTTTTTTTTTGGAATGGCTTCTTTGCCCTCTTGCAACATTGATTATAATTTCTGTAAAAGAAAAAAAAAAGCATTAGTTTAGTTTTTTTAATTTAATTCCTAAGTAAATATCTTTTTATTGAATTTTTAATTATTTTGAAATTCAGTTTTTTTTAACAAATTCTTTTTTAGTTTTAAACCGTTTTTTTTTTAGTTCCATTTTGCTTTTCTCCACTTTTGTGTGGTAGATTTTTTTCTCTCTTGTTGCTCTAGCAAAGTTTTTCTTTACGATTTTTTTTAATCGATTTTAAAATTTCGTTTGTTTTGTTTAATTTTTTTTTGAAAAAAAAAAAAATGGCAGAGGGTAGCCATCGAAATCTGCGAGCCTCTGCTCAACACAAAACGCTCAAATGAACGACATGGACAAGACTTATGAAGACATTACAAACATAATACGAAACATGAGCGTTACGAACAACACTAACCCCAACATACTGCAACAAACTTATACGGAAACTAACGCAACAAGGACGGAGTCATTTGATGACTCACACCTACAAAACTATAGCAACGAAAACAGAACATACCCTACACAAACGTTTACCAACGAACACGACAAATTACTACAAGAAACACAAGAACTTCAACGAGAACGAGACTGACTACTAAGACAACAACAGGACAGAGACATGCATCATCCTGTAGTTGGAGAGGATAGAGATGGACCTTCCACATCCTTCTCTCTGACTACAGAAGATTTCTACGAACGGATGCAACAAATTGCCTCTGTGACTGTCAGAGAGAGTCAAACCAAGAGGCTTGGAATTCTGGCAGAGGGTTTAACCGCCGTCATGAAGCTTGTCGACAAGAATATGCAAGCAGTACATTCCAAGCTAAATACTGTGGAACTCTCTATGGCAAGTCACGGGGACAATACATTTAAACGAGACATCGGACAAGACAACTTCTCAACAAGATAACTTTTACAACCCACACTCTCAACAAGACATAAACAATACTTCAAGACAGAACATTAGAGTCAAGAACGACCCAAGACAAGACTCAACATTTGAACGAAACACTAAATTAAAACAACCACCTAGACAAAATACAACTTTTACGGTTCGTACCAACAAAACTTTAACACTACATACAGACAAGACAATATGCACGAACAAACTTACGGACAAAGTCCGATACACGACATACACAACAACAAACCGACCAGACGAACTTTCCACTCGGAGGTGGTTCAGCCGACTCAGCCTTTGCCACATCCATCGAATCAGCCCTCTTTTGTGAACATCAATCGTAGGGTTGATGTTCATAAATGGGGGATACAATTCGATGGATCGTCGAAGGGTTTGTCGGTTGAGAGTTTCCTCTTTCGAGTGGAAACCCTACAAAGGAAGAGCGGACTGAGTGATGAGCAGCTGTTCGCAGATTTGGTGTCAATGGTTCGGGCGAACATTAAGGACCGGGTTGCAACTTTAATTTTTGGGTGCAATATTAGTAGTTTAAGGGATTTGAGAGACGAATGAAAGAGGGCAGAAGATTATTTGGCTGCTAGAGATTTAAAAATGAAACGTTTTGTTCATGAAGTAGATCTAGATGGTGAAGGGATCTCTCGAATTATAAATCAGGGAACTAGTGAGTTTGAGGGTGATTAGCGGATAGCTGCAATAGATAGAAATAGACATGAGAGAGTAAAGACTAACCCCTTTGCGAACAATCAGCAGAGACAACCAGAGCAAAACAAAAGGGGTTACATGACCGAGAGTGTTGAATTATGCTTAGAGTATCCTATGTTTATAAATCAATTTCTCCTATTCGATGTTTTTAGTACTCTCTTATTCTCTTTCATTTGCATTGTACTTGTACTTATGTATTACTAAATGAATTTATACTTAATAAACTACTTCTTGTTGAACACTCAAAGTGATAAGTTGTCTTTTTCCTTTGAGATTAAACAGGTTATGGGCCCAGTCATAACTAATTTGAAATTATAATAAAGTATAGTACATACAAGTTGTATATACATAGAAGTCAAACCGGTTATTTAAAGAATATTGCCACAGTTATTTGCTCAGTCGATTTTACCGATACTTTCTTTTCCATCACGAGATAATTTTTTACTTGCTCTATAGGGCAAGTATTGGTTTCGTGCAGAAAAAAAAAATCGAGGTTTTAATCAAACATGACATTACGATGATAGAGAAGCCCATAAAAGTGGTTTTCGCCATACCGTCCGTCGGTCTGTCTGTGCGTCTGTGCGGATGTGCGGATGTGCGGATGTGCGCTTTTTCACGTCATGCTACAGCCTAAACGGCTTGACGGATTTTCTTCAAACTTGATATATAGCAGTTTCAAGAAAAACGGTTGTCGAGATTTTTTTTATTTCGTCTTAGCCCGGCTCAAACTTGTACCTTTCAAGTAACGGTTTTTTTCAATTTGAATTTTCTCGAAAACGGCTCTAACGATTTTGATTAAACTTAAAATTTAGGTAACTTTAAGCATTTCGAACAAAACTGCGTTTTTTGTTTTTGGCTCAAATGGTCGTAACGAAAATCAGGTTTAAACGGCTTTTTTTCAAATGGCCATAAGTTCGCAACGGCTCGATTGATTTGACTCAAACTTCGTTTGGCATAGTTCTTTATAGTGTTCTATATGATGGCTTTATACATTTTTCAGTGAAGCCTGTCTAAATGGTAGCTCCCATACAACGAGCCGTTCACTTTTAGCCAACTTTTTTTGGTTTTTTCTAATTTGCTCAAAAATGGCTCTAACGATTTTGATAAAAATTTGTGTGTTATATTCTTTTAGTGTTCTTAAGAGAACTGCGTTTTTAGTTTTTGGCTAAAAATGCAAATAACGGAGATCTGCTCTTAACGGCTTTTTTTCAAATGGCCATAAGTTGTCAACGGTTGCATCGAATTCACTCAAACATTGTTTGGTATAGTTCCTTACAGCTTCCTACCAGATGGCATTGCTTTTTTTCGGTTTCTCTTTTTTAAATGGTGGCTCCTATACAAAGAGCCACTAGATTTTGGCCAATTTTTTCGTTTTTTCAAATTTACTCAAAAACGGCTTCCCCGATTTTTATGAAACTTTGTATGTAACATATATAGAATACTTCAAAGAAAACTGCATTTTTAGTTCTTGGCTACACATGATAATAGCGGAAATTGCTTTTAACAGTATTATTAATTTGGCCATAAGTGGACATTTGTATCATTTATAACACCCAAAAGATAACGTCTTAATTTTAAATATTAAAGGTTTCTTAACGTTAGCTCCCGTGTATCGGTTTTTCCAGTTTCAGTCAAATTTTTTTAGGTTTTACCAATTTTTTCAAAAATGAGTTCTTCTCATTGGTCGAAAAGTTTGTTTTCATCGTACTATTGCACCCACAGAGCAAGTACGTGCGACCCAGTCGTGCATTTTATTTTGTATTAATTTTTTATTACCATGGATAGCGAGCTATTAAAAATTGGAAAACTTCTTAGCAGTGAAAATTGGATGGTATGGAAGTTTTAAATGAAGGTGCTTATGAAGGCATCCGATGTTTGGGACATTGTTACTGGTGTTACGGTGAAACCAGAGGATGCATCTGAATTGGTCAAATGGACTAAGAAGGACAAAAACCACTGTTACATATCATGAATTACGAAAATTCTTCAGAAATGTGGGCAAAGCTAGGGAGCGTGTATGAGCAGAAATCAGAGACGAGTATCCACTTGCTGCAGCAGCAATTCTTCAATTATTCGAAGGATCAAGATGACTCAATTGCGGTTCACATCTCCAAATTGCAGAAGATCGCTCAGCAGTTAAAAGATCTGGGTGAACAAATCTCTGATAACATGTTAATCACAAAGATTCTGATGACGCTACCAGATAGTTTCGGGCATTTATTTTACTTCTTGGGAGTCCACTGAAAAAAGCGAACTTAATCTAAAAAATCTCACTTCTAGGTTATGTATGGAAGAGTCTCGTATGGGAATCCAAAGCGGTGTGTCGGTTGCTTTCTTGGAAAAGACAGAAAAAGCACGTGGTGGTCGTTGCAGTGGAAGTGGTGGCAGTGGTGGAAATAGTGTTGCGGTGAATAGGGTCAGAAAGCGCGGAAAATGTTTCATTTGCAAAAAAGATGGTCACTGGAAAAGTGCCCCAAGAGAAGGGTTAGACAAGGACAGGGTAGCAATGATAGGATAGGTGATGCCTTCGTTATCCAGAAGAGTTATTCAGTAACAGCAGAGAGGGATAGCTGGTTCTTAGATTCGGGGGCCAGCGATCACATGTGTTTCAGGAAGGACTGGCTTCGTGACTATGAAAGGTTTGTTGAGCCTATGGTCATACGAGTAGGAAAAGGTGATGTGATAAAGGCTGAGGGGAAGGGAATGGTGGACATTGAAGGGGTTAGCGGTAAATTGTGGACAAAAAGGTGTTTGTCAAATGTCTTATTCGTTCCAGATATAAAGTTGAACTTATTTTCTACTAATTCTACTTTGGACAAAGGGTTTAATATGGTGGCAGACAATAATCGTTGTGAGATCAGAAAAGACAATGAGGTTGCTAGTAAGCTTTTTAGACTAGCTTTTAATGTAATTTTTACAAAAGATTACAGTGCATCAAATACGGCATTAGTTTCGACCTTGGAATCCTGGCACCAGAGATTATGCCAACAAATTGTTGATCGTGTCAAAAATGTGTTGGCCTGTCAGAGTATAGCATTAAGTAATGACAAAGATTTCTTTTGTGAGGCTTGCATTTTCGGGAAACATCATTGAAAACCTTTTGAGGCAAGCAGCAATCGAGCTTAATTGCTGGGTGAGCTTGTGCACACAGATCGATGCGGCCCTATGCAGGAGGATTCATATGGGGGTGCTCGTTACATGCTTTTATTTCGAGATGACTTTTCCATTTTTCGCAGGGTCTATAAAATCTGAGACGGATGTACCAAGATTTATTGAGCATTATTTGCAACAGTTTTGTGCAGAGACTGGGCACTCGGTTAAGACGTTACGCTCAGATAATGGCCTTGAGTTCATCAACAAGGATGTGGAAGCCATTTTGAGAAGGCATGGCGTTTGCCACCAAAAGAGTGTTCCCTACACCCCTCAGCACAATGGTCGAGCAGAACGCGATATGAGGACTGTTAAAGAGTTGGCCAGAACTATGATACATGCAAAGGGTATGAGCTATACATTTTGGGGAGAGGCTGTTGCGACCACGGTTTATACACTAAATCGTACGGGATCCTTTCCAGAAAATGGTAAGACACCTTTTGAGTTGTGGTTCGGAAGGGTTCCAGAGATAAAGCACTTTCAAATATTTGGAATTGATGCATATATTCATGTGCCAAAAGAAAAGAGACGCAAGTGGTGTTCAAAGGCAAAGAAAGGCATATTTGTTGGCTACGAGGAAAATTCCAAAGGTTTTCGAGTGTGGTTACCTGAATGCAGAAAAGTTGAGATTTCAAGAGACGTTGTATTTCGAGATACGTCATCAAAAGTCACCATTTCTAATAATGAAGAAATTGAGAGCAATGAGAATGCATCAAAAGAGGAACCAAAAATTTTAAACTCAGTGGAAGAAACTGAATTCGAAGGTAAGAAAAAAAGAAACCTGAGAGCCATGAAAAGGAACCTGAGAGCCATGAAAATGAACCTGAGAGCCAAGTAAAGGAGAAAAGTTCTGGACGTGAGGAATTGCAGAAAAAGGATCATCAGTTACGTTCTAAATGTTGCACCCCATGCGCTCATAAAGACGGATTTGCTTTTATAGCTGATGCCCAAGAATCGCAGTGTTTTGAAGACATTGAAAAGTCACCAGCAAGAAAAGAATGGCAGGCAGCTATGGACGATGAAATTTCATCACTGAAGAAAAATCACACCTGGGATCTTGTGCCACTTCCTGATAATAAGTCACCAATTACGAAGAAATGGGTCTATAAAATTAAATATGGTGCAGATGGTAAGATTGAACGATATAAGTCTCGCCTGGTGGTAAGAGGTTTCACACAACGTTATGGTATTGATTACCAAGAAACATTTAGCCCCGTGGTTAAATTTACCTCCATTAGATTGATTTTAGCCCTCTGTGCAAACGAGAATCTCAAGCTACGACAGTTCGATATTAAAACAGCGTTTTTGTATGGCGGTTTGACTGAGGAAATATGTACCAACTGAGAGGCTATGACGATGGAAGCGCGAAGGTGTGTAAGCTGCAGCGGAGTCTATATGGGCTGCAACAAGCGTCAAGATGCTGGAGCATCAGATTCACAGACTTTCTTAACAAGTTTGATTTTAAAGTGAGTGAGGCAGATTCCTGTGTTTTCATCAGTGTGAAAAAGGGACGAAAGATGATATTGGCCATATATATTGACGATGGTCTGGTGGCAGCTGAAGATGAAGGCGATAAAGACACACTACTTATGTATTTGAGTCGGGAGTTTGAAGTTAAGGCGTCAATGGTAAGCTGTTATCTCTGTCTGGAAATCAAAATTACTGAAAATGGTAATGTGCAAGTGAAACAAACAGCATATGCAACGAAGGTGCTATTAAAAATCGGTATGTTAGATTCAAGGTCAGTAACAACGCCTGTTGAAAACAAAGTTACTTCGACTGACTCTGACGCTCAACTTGTGTCCAACTATCCTTTTCGTGAAGCAGTGGGCTGCTTAATGTATTTAGCTGTCGGTACAAGGCCTGACATTGCCTATGCAGTAAGTTTGGTTAGTCGCCATTTAGATGACCCTAAAGATTTTCATATTGTGGCAGTAAAAAGAATATTTAAATATTTTAAAGGAACTCTTGATTATGGTCTCATTTTTAAAAAGATTAAACAAATACATTGCTTTACAGATGCTGACTTCGCTGGTAATCCAGAAACAAGGGTATCAACTAGTGGTTATGCAATATCTTGGTGCTCCCAACGTCAGAAGTGTGTGTCTTTATCTACGACCGAGTCTGAATATGTGGCAGCATGCGAAGGTGTCAAAGAGTTGATATGGGTACATCGTTTATTTTTGGAGCTTGTTGGCAAGGAAGCAGTTACACCAACACTCAACATGGACAACCAGAGTGCGGTCAAGCTGATGAGAAATCCGGAGTTCCATAAAAGAACAAAACATATTGAAGTTAAGTACCATTTCATTCGTCAGAAATATGATGAAGGGTTATTCACCTTACATTATGTACCAAGTAATCAACAAACAGCTGATATATTTACTAAGCCTTTTTTAAGAGATCGTTTTGAATTTTTAAGAGAAAAGTTAGGAGTTGAAGATTAAATTAACATGCATTGTATTGAAATAGATAAATAAAAGTGGAAGAGTACCCTATGTTTATAAATCTATTTCTCCTATTCGATGTTTTTAGTACTCTCTTACTCTCTTTTATTTGCATTGTACTTGTACTTATGTATTACTAAATGAGTTTATAATTATTAAATAACTTCTTGTTGAACACTCAAAGTGATAAGTTGTCCTTTTCCTTTGAGATTAAACAGAGAAGTTGTCGAGTTGGGGCGCATGCTCATCCTCATTTCATACCTTGACGTGTTCAACTTACCACAATCCAACCAAATTTCAAGTGAAAAGCCTCCATCAGAGACAACTTGAATACGATGAAACTCGTAGAAAAATTTTCGACGAAGAGATAGTTTCTGAAAGAATTAAGCGTAGGAATTATTTAAAGATATCTAGGCTAAGGGAAAAATGTGCAATATTTAGACGAAGAAAGAGTCAAATTGAAGCTTCAATCTTGACGATTTTGGATGACAATAGGCCATATGTTAAAGTGCAATTGGGGGGTGTAGAATTTTAAGGTTTGTTGGATAGTGGAGCGTCTGTTACATGTCTGGGGAAAAATGCAATAGATTTTGTTAATAAGGAAAATATTCAACTTACGAAAATGAGAAATGAGATAAAGACTGCTGATGGGAACCATCAAAAGATAGAAGGTAGATTCACCTCGATTGTCTCGTGGGGTGGCAAATCCCATGAATTGGAAGTTTTCGTTGTCCCTAATCTTCAACAACCTCTATATCTGGGTGTAGATTTTTGGAGTAGGTTTGAAGTAGCTCCCAATATCGTCGGCGAGCTTGCCGTACCTCCGTCATCGAAGGAACAGCCTGCTTTTCGTGACCTTTATCTAGCACAAGCACAACAGCTGGAGAGAATCAAGTTACTGTTTCCCTCTTTTACTACACTTGGGCTGGGTAAGACAAGCCTAGAAGAGCATATAATTGAAGTGGATGACGAACAAATTCCCATTAAGCAAAGGCACTACCCAGTTTCGCCAGTCGTACAGAAGCTCTTGTACGAGGAGCTAGACAGAATGTTGGCGCTGGGTGTAATAGAGGAGAGTAATAGTGCTTGGAGTTCTCCAGTAGTTTTAGTGAGAAAAGGTGGCAAAAGCAGACTGTGTCTAGATTCACGGAAGGTTAATGCTAGGACGAAGAAGTTGGCTTATCCTCTTCCTCATATTGAGGGGATAATAAGCCGACTTCAGGATACTAAATTTATCTCCAGTATCGACTTGAAGGATGCGTTTTGGCAGATCCCTCTGGAGGAGAAATCAAGAAAGAAGACAGCTTTTACAGTCCCTGGTCGACCGTTATATCAATTCACGGTTATGGCGTTTGGGTTATGTAACGCTGCCCAGAGAATGTCTAAGCTTATGGACAAAGTCATTGCTGGTCGTCTTCGGCAGAATGGGTTTGTCTATCTCGATGACCTTTTGATTTGTTCTCCAGACTCCCAAACGCATATTCAAGTACTGGAGGAAGTTGCCGTATGCTTGCGTCAAGCTGGCTTGACGATAAACGTCAAAAAGAGTAAATTTTGTTTCAAGGAAATCAAGGAAATCAAGAAGAAAGGACAGACTTTTGAAATGACTGACGAAGCACTGACTGCATTTCAACTACTCAAAAAGAGTTTAGTTACAGCTCCCATACTGACAAATCCAGACTTTTCTAAACATATTTATATACAATGTGACACTTCAACTTCAGGTGTAGGGAGTGTGATCTTTCAGATGGACGAAGAGAAAAATGAACGACCCATAGCATTCATGTCTTAGAAGCTTAATTCCGCTCAGCGGAATTAAACAGTGACTGAACTTGAGTGCTATGCAGCCGTTTTATCGGTAAAGAAGTTCAGGGCTTATGTGGAGGGCCTTCCATTTACTATCATTACCGATCACGCAAGTTTAAAGTGGCTTATGACTCAGAAAGACCTTGGAGGACGTTTAGCCCGTTGGAGTTTTAAACTCCAAGGTTTTGACTTCGTGATCGAGCATAGAAAGGGTGTCCAAAACGTAGTCCCTGATACTCTCTCAAGAATACATATGGAAGAGATCACGACCGAAGATTTAGTACCAGAAGTTGACTTTAACTCACCATATTTATCTTTTGAGGAATATGTTGAGCTAAAGAAAATAATAGAACGCGACCAAGGCAGACTTCCTGATATTTGTATATCAGACGGATTTGCTTATAAACGAACAGACATAAGAACCGGCGACGCAATACAAGACGACCGAGCATGGAAGCTATGGGTTCCTAAAGAGTTGTGTGAAGGGCTGTTGATAGCAGCACACGATTCACCTGCGTCGAAACATGGTGGTATACCGAAAACCCTGTCAAAATTACGGCACCAATATTTTTGGCCGGGGATGGCCACCGATGTTCGGAAGTGGCTACGACGTGTGACACATGCAAAAGAAGTAAGTCTGTCAACATAACGACTCAGCCGCCGATGGGACAACAGACAATTACTGAAGGACCATTCCAACGCCTATAGATTGATTTCCTTGGACCGTATCCAAGAACAAAACAGGGCAACACGCATATCTTTATTGTATTAGATCATTTTATTAAGTATGTATTTTTGAAAGCAATACGAAAAGCAACGTCATCTGAGGTAGTGAATTTTCTCGAAGAAAATATGTTTCATGTATTTGGTGTTCCAGTATATGTCCATTATGACAACGGAAAACAGTTCGTTTCTGAATTGTTTTCCAGTTTCTTAAATCGTAATGGAGTTAAACATATACGTACTGCATTTTACTCTCCCCAAGCAAACGCTTCCGAGAGAGTAAACCAATCAGTTTTGTCCAAAATTCGATCCTACCTTGGTAGTGATCAAAAACACTGGGACTTGCATGTTAGTAATGTAGCATTTCCGTTGAGAAGTGTCTTCCACGATGCAATAGTAATGGAACCATACTACGCTATTTTTGGAACTCCTATGATTCAACATGCAAAGTCCTATGAGCTTCTCCGGAAGCTTAACTTGATTAAAAAATCAAAAATTGAACTAATCAACAGAGACGATCGTCTAGAACCTATAAGAGCCAAAATTTTTGAAAATCTAAAACTTGCTCATCAAAAAAGTACAAAAGTGTACAACACTAGAAGTAGGGATGTGCAATATAAAACTGGACAAGTAGTTTTACGCAGAAACTTTAAACAAAGTAGCAAGGCGGTGTAAGTGACCTCACGGCCACTCAGCCACTTCCACCGAGACTGTTACGGAGCCAGCAAGACTAACTTACCTGGTCAGTCCAAGAAAGTAAATGTTTTTTCGGCAAGCCAGGTCCTTTTATTTTTGGAATGGCTTCTTTGCCCTCCTGCAACATTGATTATAATTTCTGTAAAAGAAAAGAAAGTATATTAGTTTAGTTTTTTTTTAACTTAATTTCTAAGTAATTTTGCAAAAAGAGTAAATTTCGGTTTTCGAAAAATTTCCATGTACAAGCACAGGAATTTTTCCGAAACACCGTGTGACCAGTAATTGAGTTATATTTCCAAAATTATAACTGGAAAATGTTCTCAATACTTTAAAGAACAAATTTAAGTTATAATGTTGGAAATAAAGATAACCAAAAGCTCTAAATTTTAACAATTCATACTCACCTTGTTCAATTTTCTACATCCCTCGTTGTTTATGTTTTTTTTTTTTTTTTTACAGTTCTTATTTTATTTGTTTGACTTTATTGTTTACCTCTTCAGGTGCGCATGCGAAAGTAGATACCTTTTTTCCTCGCACCTGAATGAAAGGGGGTCAGGTAAACCAGATTGAATTCGCTCAGTTTTAAAATAAAGTCAAAATGAATTTTAGTGTTCGCAGAAAGGGCGAATTTAAGGGAAATTTCTCGATTTACACTTAGACTTGTTAAATGTGAGGAAATTGTGTGGTTTTGTTTAAGATATTTATAAAGTATATGTTTGTGTATGTTATGATGGAAAACATCATAATTAGTGCAATATGTAGGTATGTAAGTTAATTTTTAAGAATATCTGCCAGGGGGTAATTGCAATTTAATGATAAGGGTAGGAGATGCTACCTATTATTTTTTTTGATAGATATGGATTGAAAAAGTTATCTCACTCAGATGTAGAGGAAACTATTTACTTACATGAAAATGTAGACTGGGGTTGACCTTTGTAGGATTTCATTGTCATACCAAAGTAAAATCAGAGAGTAAAGTCCAACGCAAACGGCCAATTGTTCATTTGAACTATATATACAAAATTTAAAAAGCATTTTGACGTGATAACGTCTAATAAATCGGTTTGGAATATATGGGCAGCACGCACAGAAAAATGTCACAGTCACAGTCACAGTCACACTGACGTTACCTAGCTGCTTTGATAGCCTAGAAAGTCGTTAAAGTGGGAGTGGAGGGTGTTGGATGGTTGGTTGGTTGTGGTGGGAGTGTGTATGGGACAGGCGGGGGGTGTGGGTGTTGGGGAGTATTGGTAGTGTCGGGAAGAGGAAACATTTTCAAAAATGGTGGGTGGTTGTAGAGGTTTGGTTTGAGACAAAAATTGTCAAAACTAATGGGTGGTTCCTTTGTGGCTGTAGGTGGGATGGGTGTTTGGAGTTGGGGGTATTTGGTATGATTGGGGGAGGGGGGGGGTGAATTGGCAAATATGGTGGTTGGTTGGTTGGCGGTTGCAGGTGGTTTGATTGGTTGGCAGTTTTGGTGGCGATTGTTGATTTGATGGGGTGCGATGAAATAGTTGTCAAAAATGGTAGGTGAGTGGAAGGTGGTGGCAGGTGGGGTAGGTGGTTGGATTTGGGGGATTTGGTGTTGGGATGGGGTTGATGAAAAAATTGTCAAAAATGGTTGGTGGTTGGTTGGTGGCTGTGGGTGTGATGGGTGGTTGGCGGTGTTGGGTGAGTGGCAAGTTGTTGTAGGTGTAATGGGTGGTCGGATTTGGGGAGAGGGTGTAGTGGAGGGAATTGTCAAAGGTAATTTTACTGGCGGGGGAAATTGTCAAAAATGGTGGGTGAGTAGCAGGTGGTTGTAGGTGAAGTGGTGGAATTTGGTGCATGTGGGGAATTGTCAGAAATAGTGGGTGGGTGATTGGTGGCGGTTAGGAAGTGCTGGCTTTATTGTGTAGGGGAGGAGGAGAAACATATTTTCAAAAATGGTGGGCTGTTGGTTGTATGTGGGGGTGGTAAGTTGGTGTTTGGGTTAAGGGGTGAACAAAAAATGTCACAAACGGTGGGTGGTTGATTGGCTGTTGTAGTTGGGGTGGGCAGTTGGCGGTGGTCGTGAAGGAGGGAGTAGGGAGGGTGATTAGGTGTAGGGGGAATTGTCAAAATGTTTGGGTGGTTGGATGGTTGGTTGGTGTTGGAAGATTTGGTTGGGGGGGAGGGGGGAGGCAAAATTGTCAAAAATGGTGGGTGTTTGGTTGGTGGTTGTATTTGGGGTGGGTGGTAAGGCAAAAATTCTCAAAAATAATTTGTGGTTGGTTGATGGTTTTAGGTGGGGTTGATTTGATGAGGGGCGACGAAGAGATTGTCATATAATATAATTGTCAAAAATGATGGTCGAGTAGCAGGTGGTTGTAGGTGGAGAGGGTGGTTGAATTTGGTGTAGGGGCGGGGGGGCTTAATTATCAAAAATAGTGGGTGGTTGGTTGTAGGTGGGGTGGGTGATTGTTAGTGGTTAGGAAGGGGGGATTTATTGTGTGGAGGAGGAGGAAACAATTTTCAAAAACGGTGGGCTGTTGGTTGATGTTTGTATGTGGGGGTGGTAGGTTGGTGTTTGGGTTAAGGTGTGAAAAAAATAAAAAAATGGTGGGTAGCTGTAGGGGGGTTGGGAATTTGGTGTTTGGAGAGATACAACCTACACATGAACTGTTTTGCTTATTGGTTATCACGTAAAATTATCGTCCGTAAACCGACTTTACAGACAACCAAGTTTTTTTTTTTTAAATTATAAGATTTGAATATGTTTTCGGAGAACATCCAATAAAATCTTCAAGTTGAGATAAAAGGAAGCAATTGGTAAAGCATTCAAGTGTTATTTGCGTGTATGTATATATTGATATTTAGAATTATTTAAGGAGTTTTAATTGAAAAAGTACGACGATTCGTTACCTCAACGAAGTAGGAGAAAATTGCACAAGGATTCAAAACTATACGTTCTTTTGCAGAGGTATGTAGTTTTTTGTGTGAAAATTTTCTTCAATACCTAAGGTTTGGGTTCTTTTTGCCGGAATTGTCAAGCTGCTATTTTTTTTTGTTGTTCGTCACCGAAGACATCCTCAAGGAAGCTTTCTTTTGATAGATCAAAAGACAAGACTTCGTTGGCACAAAGTCCAAAAATCTTCGGGATTTTCGTGTATATACTCTATATATATATATATATATTATTTAAATCACTAGAGGATAATTTACGTGTAAATTGCGGATTTGTGATAGTGCTTCGCTGAACAAAGGAAAGAAAAAAAAAGAAACGAGAAAGAAATATTAGAACTGAAGTGAAATTGAAAAAACTGAAAGAGCTCTTAAATATAACTTTTTTTTTTGTGTAAAAGATTAAGCTAGTCGTGTAAAAGATTAAGTTCTCCTTTTTTTTAAGCTCAATATTTTTTTGTATATTAGTTTTAAAAAAAATCCGAAAGGGTGAATTGTAAACCTTCCTCCAACTAAATAAAAAAAATTCAGTTTGGGCGTGGCTGACGCCCATTTTTCATACAAAACCATCAATATTGTTTTTATAAAATAGTAATTGTTATATTAAAGCGAAAAACATAAAATTTTGTGGGTATTACTTGCACATAAACACCTTGTGTATGAAATCAAAAAAAAATGATTTTGGGAGTGGCTCACGCCCACTTTTCACTGAAAACATAAAAAATTGTTTTTGCAAATAAACGGTACCTATTTATAATGAATCCGCAAGCATCTTGCTTCTCTTAGTAGAAACTAGAAATTTTGTTTATGAAAAGAAATTTTTGAATTTTAGGCGTGGCTTATGCCCACTTTGCGTACAAAACCATCAATATTGTTTTTATAAAATAATAATTGTTCTATTAATGCGAAATACATTAAATTTTGTGGATAGTGCTTGCACATAAACATCTTGTGTATGAAATCAAAAAAATTGATTTTGGGCGTGGCTGACCCCCACTTTTCACTAAAAACTTAAAAAAATTGTTTTTCCAAATAAACGGTAATTATAATGGACCCGCAAGCATCTTGCGTCTCTTAGTAGAAACTAAAAACTGTATATGAAAAGAAATTTTTGAATTTCGGGCGTGGCTTACGCCCACTTTTCATGAAAGAACGAAAAATGTTGTTTTAAAAATTTAAGGTACTACAATATTCAATTAAAACATTTTTCCCTTCCGTTCGTTACATGAAAAATATTTCTAAATTTTCTTGTGTAAATTTTTTCAATACGCCCACTTTTAAATGCGTGATTTAGATAAAATACCTTTGTTCATGTAAGATCGCTTAAAAACTACTCGATTCAGCTGTAGTTTTACACATATGCCTAAATACATGATCAAAGTTTAGTTAGTGCCTTAAATTTTTCTTAAAAATTTTTAGGGCACGCCCACTTTTAAAAGGCGTTTCAGTCAAAAGTCGTAATAGGCATTAATTTTTTAATGTTTTTTAACTATCGGTCGCAGTTTTGAAGTAAGAAGATGAACACTTCGGTTTGTATACCTTGTTTACGTAGCAGAGTGTAGTTCAAGAATTGTTAAAAACACACATAATCTATTTCCTATCAAAATCTAATTTCTAAAAATGTTAGTTTTGTCTTGTTTTGTTCAAATCGATCTGCAAGCTTAAAATTGAACGATGAGCTCATATAGTGATTACCCTGGCAATAAAATGTCTTTTTTTTCATGCCTGCAAAAGAAGAATTTTGTTTCCGATACTGGAACAGCGGCTGGCTGCGAAGGAGGCGAACGCATATGCATATACAACATATAAAAAATGTGGGAATAGGGTATCTAACAGTTCATTGCAAACGTACTGTAGCTCTCGATTATGTTTTATAATTTTTTTTTATATAAAAACAATAGCTAAGGGTGTGTGAAGGCGTACAAAACCGTCCGGATGCAGATCTCTGGTAGTATGACTTGACATACTAACTGTACGTAACAAACAGTTTGCGACTGGTTGGTCATTTTAGGGGTTACTTCCGAGCATCGGCCATGGAAGTAACGTTCGGAAGTATCTTTCAGATACTTGGGTGGCCTTCGTCAATAACATCTGGCGAGCGCTTGGAATTCGGTAGTACGGTATCTGAGGGAAATAAAAAAAGTAAAGTGCTTTAGTTTTAGGGTTTAGATTAAGGTAAATTTAAGATTTATGTTAGTTCAAATTCGTACCAACGAATTTGACTTTGGTGGAGGTATTTTGGCTTTAATTTTTTATTATGTGGTGATGGGAACTAATTTTTTTTATATTTTTAATTTAATTTTTTTTTCATTATTCATTATTTAAGGTAGGTTTAGTTAGGTTAGTTCAATCTTAAAAGCACTATACTTACATGTTCTTTCAGGTAGCGTCAAAGTCCTTCGATTTGTGGTAACTTTTCATACCTTTTAACGTAGCATCATTTTTCTTCCAATCTCTTCTTCCTTTCCTATAACTTTCTTCTTTTTCTGGCACGATAATTTTGATTGTCGAGCAGGAAGAATAAGTGGAAGCGGCAAAGAACCACCCCATTTCCGTCGAGCATAGCCGTGCAACGACAAGCGTGCCGCCGCCCTTCTACTTTCCGAAAGTAAGTCCTCCGTCGAGCAACATCTGCCCTAATTGCGATAACAATATCAGGTATTGTATATCGATCGGCTTTTGTTACCGTGTTTAGTTTACGGTAGTCGATGACGAGTGTGTAATATTTTTCGCCAGAAGCATCTATTTTTTAGGGACTATCCAGACCGGTGAATTATATGGGGATCTGGAAGGTCATATTATCCCATTGTGATGAGGCGGTTTACTTGGGCCTCGACTTCGTCCTTGAGGGATATAGGGTAAGGATAATATCTTGTGTAGACAGGAGTGCCAAAAGTGGTCCTAATTTCGCCTTTGACAATTTTTGTATAGCTTAGTTTTTCGTCAGCCCCTTTGAACAAATAATGATATTTTTGAATAAATGGTTGGAGAGCTTCCTTTTTATCAGAAGTCATATGGTCTGTTCGGATATTATATGAGTTAATATCTTCAGCAATATAATGTTTTATCTGGACTTTAACAGTATTTTTGATGATCATGTAGTCTTTGTTGGTGTAAATAACAGCTTCTATTTCCTTCAGACTGTCATGGCCAAGGATACCATGAAATGACTTGAGTTTCGGTAAAAAAGAGAATTTAAATTTTGTGTTTTCAAGAAAAGGTTTATGTAGGTGTGGTGACTTATTTTTATGCTGCCAGCCACAGAGTTGGCATTTTTGGGACCGGTGAAGGTCACATGTAGTTTTTGTTTGAGCCGGTGTCTATTAGGATTTTCAAAATTTCTCCGCTCTTCATTCGACACTCAAATTATGGGAGTGAAGAGCTTATTAACCTAAAAAATTTATTTCTGATAGTTCATATTCGCCATTAGTAGTTATATAGTTTTGCTTTTCTACTTGCTCTACGTATTCTGCGTTAGAGTCTGTTCGAAATTTGCATCTTCTGTTTCATAATTTTAGCTTTCTTCGCTGGTTTCTGTATTAAAATTTTGTTGGGCTCCGTAGTTTTGGAATCTCGACTGAAAACTATGGGGTTCTGGCTCAATTGCGTTTGCAGGAAAATTTCTAGAAAAGTCTGGACGAGCCTAGTTCGGATATTGTTCAAAACTATTTGGTTTCGATTCTGTGAATAATTTTGTTGAGGCTGTCTTTGGTTTGGATTATTTTATTGGAATTGTCTTTGATTATTGAAATTTTGCCTCTGACTTAGATAGTTGGGTGGAACTTGATTTTGATTGGAATAATTTGGCTGGGACTGAATTTGATTGAAAAAGTTTGGCTGAGCCTGTCTTTGGCTAAAGAAATTTGGCTGAGTCTGTCTATTGTTGCCATTTGGGTATACTTGATACGGATTTTGGTTTTGCGGATGAAAATTGTATCTAAGAGTTTGATTAGGAAATTAAGTTGTGTGCCTTCCTATGTCTATTTGTTTTTTTTTGGTAATTAGCTAGTTTGAAAATAACTTGACCTGTTATTTTGATTTTCTAGCTTAGGGCACAGGTGCAGAGCTTGTAGAAGATCGCTTGAATTGCGAATAGCAAGCAACCTGGGTAAGTCGCCTTAAAGCCCCCGGATAAACGTATCCAGAGCCTTATCGCGATAAGTTTGAGTCAATAGGTTCATCGATTCTGAGCTGACGTTAAGACATGCCAGTTTACTCAGAATCAGAGATAGGTTTGAATAGACTCTCTGGTAAAAGTCTAGAATTGAATCAATTCCTTGTACCATGGATATCATTTGGAATTCTAGCGATCCCATTTCACGTTTGCCGGCGTAGTGCATCGCCAGGCAACGAGAAATGCTATCCCAATTTAAGGGGTTATTATATGATTCGAGGGCGGCATCGACATTACCGACTATTTTATTCCGAATGGTACTTAGTATTCCAAAATATTTCGGAGTATTTTTCATTGGAGCATATAATTGCAGCACGTGGTCGACACTTTTCTTCCAGGAGCTGAATTCGCCTGGGTCGCCAGAAAAGTTCCGGAGGCATTTAACTACATCCGGGATTTTGCCGATATCGGACAATTTATCTATAGAGAGGTTCTATCGTCTGGTCAGCGCCAGAAAAGGAAATTTGATTTGGAGAAGTTATATTGTGCCCTTGCTGCTGCAGCACACTGGACGAAGGAGGCAATTAAATTGCTCCAATATGTGGCTTGAGCTTGGGGGTCACTGCCTTCCGCGTTAAGCGTTGAAGGGCATGTTTGTTTTTTTTTTTATTTTAAGATGATTTTTAGAGAGAAGAAAAAAAATATAATAATAATATGCAAATATAAAATGAATCTATATATATAAAAATGAATTGGTGTCTGTTTGTACGCGCCTAACTCGGCTGAATATCATCCGATTTGCATTGGGATTTTTTTGTTGGGTTTGTATTAAACCAGGTAAACAGATAGCGGAGCCGAATTTTTAAAATTTTGGATGGTAAGTTTTAGAAATCGTTAAAACACAAAATTGCAGAACAAATATCGACAGATTATGACTTTGTTCTTTGTACAAGCATAACTTGGCTAAATATTATCCGATTTGCATGAGGATTTTTTTGTTGGATTTGTCTTGAACCAGGTAAACACACAACGGAGCCGGTTTTTTTTTTAATTTTTTTTTTTTTTTTTTTTTTTCGAGTTTCTTCTCCACATGTGCAAGTGACCCGTTCGTTAGAGCTGCTCTACTCGAAAATGCTTTGCTATTATATTTGGAATGCGCCATCATTCAAAATAAAATCGCAGCTCCACTGCATTAGTTCAAATCGGTGGATCGCATAACAAATGATGACGAAGCAACAAACTATCCAATTGAATTTTTGAATTCGTTGGATGTTCCCGGTCTACCACCACACAATTTGCAACTCAAAGCCGGCTCTGTCATCATAATGCTGCGCAATCTGAACCAACCAAAACTATGCAATGGAACTAAGTTTACAGTCATCCAAGTAACAATAATCAAAGGCAAATTCAAAGGCGAAGAAGTTCTCATTCCAAGAATTCCTTTGATACCAACCGACTTGCCATTCGAGTTTAAGCGGATTCAGTTTCCCGTTCGACCCGCATTTGCCATGACAATTAACAAATCGCAAGGCCAATCGTTACAAGTGTGTGGCCTTAACCTTGAATTCCCTTGCTTTTCACATGGACAACTGTACGTGGCGTGTTCGTGTCGTAAAGCCATCTGCATTGTTTGTTTATGCACCGGACAACAAAACAAACAACGTTGTTTATCACAAAACGGTTGCAGTGACCTAATCATTTCTGTTTAAATAAAAGTAATTTTAATCAATTTAATAACAATTTTTTAATTCTTTCTTAAGAGAGGCTCGACTTTCGAAAGGGACATTTAGTCAATTTAAGGCAGAACGAAGTTCGCCGGGTCAGCATGGGGATTTTTTTGTTGGGTTTGTATTAAACCAGGTAAACGAATAGCGGTGCCGAATTTTTCAATTTTTGAACGGTATTTTTTAAAAATCGTTAAAACAATGGAACTAAGTTTACAGTCATCCAAGTAACAATAATCAAAGGCAAATTCAAAGGCGAAGAAGTTCTCATTCCAAGAATTCCTTTGATACCAACCGACTTGCCATTCGAGTTTAAGCGGGTTTAGTTTCCCGTTCGACCCGCATTTGCCATGACAATTAACAAATCGCAAGGCCAATCGTTACAAGTGTGTGGCCTTAACCTTGAATTCCCTTGCTTTTCACATGGACAACTGTACGTGGCGTGTTCGTGTCGTAAAGCCATCTGCATTGTTTGTTTATGCACCGGACAACAAAACAAACAACGTTGTTTATCACAAAACGGTTGCAGTGACCTAATCATTTCTGTTTAAATAAAAGTAATTTTAATCAATTTAATATCAATTTTTTAATTCTTTCTTAAGAGAGGCTCGACTTTCGAAAGGGACATTTAGTCAATTTAAGGCAGAACGAAGTTCGCCGGGTCAGCATGGGGATTTTTTTGTTGGGTTTGTATTAAACCAGGTAAACGAATAGCGGTGCCGAATTTTTCAATTTTTGAACGGTATTTTTTAAAAATCGTTAAAACAAAAAATTGCGGAACAAATATCGCCAAGTAATGACTTTGTTCTTTGTACAAGCATTACTTGGCTAAATATTATCCGATTTTCATGAGGATTTTTTTTGTTGGATTAGTTTTGAACCAGGTAAACACACAACGGAGCCGGTTTTGGTTTTTAATTTCAATTTTTTTTTTCACTAGCAAAAACAATAAAAATAAGCTAAAAAAATATAAATTGACAAATTTTTCGATCTATAATTCAAAAAAAATTAAATAAACGTAAAATTAGTTGAACTTCAATATAGTCCGTAAATTAATTTAACTTTTTAACTTTTAAATAGTATTTTGTTTGGTGACCAACACAGTGTATAAAGGTATCCACTAAGTTACGAAGTGCGAAGTGAAATTTAATGGATTAGTGTTAATTTTTTTTCTTTTTTTTAGAATATTGTGATAACTAAAATTGAGGCTTTAATTTTATCGATAACGAATTTTAATAAGGTATTTTATGAACGACCTATTTGTGTGTAATGCAATTGATATAGATGGTTATGCTAATGATATTGTCCCTGCAGGATTTTTCTATAAGTGTCACTATGCCGCCAATAAGACGATCAAACATTGGAGCGCGCAATAAAAACACGAGACGAGTGGCTATTCTGCGTGCGAATGCGAATCAAGAATCACAAGAGGAGATAGCCGATCATATGGAAGCAGATCGCGTAGGAGTCATTATGCCACCAATAAGGCAATCAAACATTTGAGCGCGCAATAAAAATACGAGACGAGTGACTACTCTACGTGCAAATCAAATGGATGAACAGCATGCACATCGGAATGAACAAGTCCGTTTACGAATGACTAACATGCGTGACGCATTTTCACAAGAGGATATAGCCAATCATATGGAAGCAGATCGTGTAGCAAGAGCCACCTGTCGTACAAATGATGATCTAGATGAACGTAACTTTATTCGACGTAAAGAGCGAAGGACACGATCGCCACCTTATAATTTAAATCGAGCTGCATTCAGATATGATTCCACACTAACGTACAATGATCTTCCGTGCGTTAATATTGGGCCATTGAATGTCGTCTGTCAGCATTGCAATGCATTGAAGTTCTCGGCGGAAACGCCTGGGTTGTGTTGTGCAGGAGGAAAAGTAAAATTACCTGTTTTGGCCCCGCCACCGCAGCCATTGCGGTCACTTCTGTATGAAGATACAACGCAATCACGGCATTTCCTCGCGCACATTCAACAATACAACGGCTGCTTCCAAATGACGTCTTTTGGAGCCACTGCTATCCAAGAACGTGGTTACAATCCCACCTTTAAGGTAATGTCGTCAGAAGAACTTAAACATTATGTCCAGTGTGGATAAATTGTCACATTATCCTTCTACTATTCAGATCCAAGGACAAATCCACCATCGTGTGGGAGCTCTTTTGCCGCAATTGAACGGAGCGGTCCCGTATTTCACGCTTAAAGGGTTGGCCACGCTCCTTAATTGTGGTTACATTACGGTATAACCTCCGTTAAAAGGGGTTAAAACTAAATATTAAGGTTCAATACGCAACTTGGGTAATCGACATGTACGTTAAGATAGAAACAGAACGCCTAAATTTCATCAAAATAAATTGCGTTCGGAAGAATACATTAACTTAAGAGATGCCATACATTTGGATGGAGATGCAGCAGCAGCAAACATCGGCCGGTTGACTATTCTCCCAGCAACATATGTTGGAAGTCCGAGGCATATGCACGAATATGCGCAAGATGCAATGACATATGTGCGGCATTACGGACGCCCCGACTTATTCATAACATTCACCTGCAATCCAAAATGGCCAGAAATTACGCAACTCTTACTTTGCATACAAACTTCGAGCGACCGCCACGACATCAACAGCCGCGTTGTTGGATGTATTCGGTGGAATGGCAGAAGCGCGGATTGCCGCATGCCCACATTCTGCTTTGGTTGACTGAAAAAAATTCGACCAGACCAGGTCGATTCAATCATTAGCACCGAAATACCCAGTAAAGAAGCCGACCCGGAATTGTGTGAAGTCGTAACTGCGCAGATGATTCATGGGCCTTGCGGAAATCACAATCCAGATTCGCCTTGCATGGTCGCAAATAAATGTTCTAAGCGATATCCACATTCCCTCCTGGCAGAGTCAATCACTATCAACGATGGATACCCATTGTATAGGCGGCGATCACCAGATGACAATGGCAGAACAGTCGCAATGAAAGTGAAAGGGAAAGATGTCTTGGTGGACAACACTTGAATTGTTCCATATTGTCCTCTTCTCTCTAAAGTATTTAAAACGCACATAAACGTTGAATACTGCAATTCGGTGAAGTCCATCAAGTACGTTTGCAAGTACGTCAACAAAGGAAGCGACATGGCGGTTTTTGGTCTTGAGTGTCCAGATAAGAATGATGAAGTGTCGTGCTATCAATTAGGGCGTTATGTGAGTTGAAATGAGGCAATTTGGAGAATATTTTCCTTTCCGATACACGAACGCCATCCGACCGTTCAACATTTGGCGGTTGACTTGGAGAATGGTCAGCGCGTATATTTCAGGGAAGAGAATGCAGCTCAGCGAGCTGAACAGGCACCAGCAACCACGTTAACAAGTTTCTTCTCCACCTGCGCAAGTGACCCGTTCGCTAGAACGCTGCTCTACTCGGAAATGCCTCGCTATTATATTTGGAATGCGTCGTACAAAAAATTTCAACGTCGAAAACAAGGGCAAGCTGTTGCTGGATATGTGGATGTGTACTCAACTGATGCACTTGGTCGTATCTATACTGTTCATCGAAAAAATAACGACTGCTTCTATCTGCGATTGCTTTTGGTCAATGTGCCTGGTCCAACTTCGTACGAGAACCTGCGGACTGTTGATGGTGTGCTGTGTGCCACATTTAGAGAAGCCTGTCAGCGGATGAATTTGCTTGCCAACGATAATCAGTGGGACGCAACACTTGCCGATGCTACAGTTTCTGCGCCTGCGACTCAAATTCGTACATTGTTTGCCATCATCATCTCGACATGTTTTCCATCGAACCCCCCCATATTGTGGGACAAGTACAAGGACAACATGGCTGACGATATTTTGCATCGAGTTCGAAGAACAACATCAAATCCCGAACTTCAAATGAACGAGGCGCTGATATTGATCGAAGACATGTGTATGCTCATGTGCAGCAACCTGTTGAGTAAACTGGGAATGCCAACCCCCAATCGCTCAATGAACGATGCATTTAATAGAGAATTGCAACGCGAGCGAGAATTCGATCAAGACGCTTTGACAGAATCAGTTCGCACAAATGTCCCACTGCTCAATCCCGAGCAAAAGAACTTGTACGACTCTTTGATGAAGGCGGTTGACGACGGTAACGGTGGCATATTCTTCCTGGATGCACCTGGTGGAACTGGCAAAACGTTTCTCCTTTCCTTGCTTTTGGCTTCAATTCGGTCAAGATCCGACATCGCACTTGCGGTTGCCTCTTCTGGAATAGCGGCCACGTTGTTGGAAGGTGGTCGCACAGCATATTCAGCGTTAAAATTGCCACTGAATCTGCAGTTGAATGACGAACCAACATGCAATATTTGAATAAATTCAGCTATGGCACAAGTGTTGAAAACTTGCAAAATTATCATCTGGGATGAATGCACAATGGCACACAAGCGAGCATTGGAGGCTCTTGATTGAACAATGAAAGATTTACGGAACAATGTGAGACGCTTTGGAGGAGCAATGATATTGCTAGCCGGTGCTTTCCGTCAAATTTTACCAGTATACCCGCGATCAACGCCTGCAGATGAAATCAACGCTTGCCTGAAATTATCTTATATCTGGCGATACGTAAAGAAGCTGCAGCTGACGACGAACATGCGAGTTGCGTTGCAGAACGATCCATCAGCCGATGATTTTGCAAAACAACTGTTGGCAATTGGAAATGGTCAAATTACCGTTGATGCTGCAACTGGCCTGATTTCGTTCCCGCTGAATTTTTGTGAATTCACATCATCGAAGGAAGAGCTCATCAGTAAAGTGTTCCCTAACATCGGTCACAATTATTTAAACCACGATTGGCTCAGTGAACGTGCGATATTAGCTGCGAAAAATAAGGACGTCGATGATTTGAATTTCATCATTCAAAATATAATCGCATTCGTTTTAATCGGTGGATCGCGTAATAAATGATGATGAAGCAACAAACTATCCAATTGAATTTTTGAATTCGTTGGATGTTCCTGGTCTACCACCACACAATTTGCAACTCAAAGTCGGCTCTGTCATCATAATGCTGCGAAATCTGAACCAACCAAAATTATGCAATGGAACTAGGTTGACAGTGAAGAAACTCATGAACAACGTCATCCAAGCAACAATAATCAAAGGCAAGCTCAAATGCGAAGAAGTTCTCATTCCAAGAATTCCTATGATACAGAACGACTTGCCGTTCGAGTTAAAGCGGATTCAGTTTCCCGTTCGACCCACATTCGATATGACAATTAACAAATCGCAAGGCCAATCGTTACAAGTGTGTGGCCTTAATCTTGAATTCCCTTGCTTTTCACATGGACAACTGTACGTGGCATGTTCGCGTGTCGGAAAGCCATCTGCATTGTTTGTTTATGCACCGGACAACAAAACAAACAACGTTGTTTATCACAAAGCGTTGCAGTGACCTAATCATTTCTGTTTAAATAAAAGTAATTTTAATCAATTTAATATCAATTGTTTAATTCTTTCTTAAGAGAGGCTCGACTTTCGAAAGGGACATTTAATCAATTTAAGGCGGAACGAAGTTCGCCGGGTCAGCTAGTTTATAATAAAATGTAAGTTTGTTCTCTTAGCAACTTTAAATTTTCTTAGAGAAAAGCGATGCTAATAATGACGCCGATAATTGCTGATAATTGACTTTTGCTTTAACACGTTGACTGCCACCGTACAAAAAAAAAATATCACCAGAGTGCCAACAGGTTTTTTTTTTTGTTCTAAACGTTTCTCAGTATGTTTTGTTTTAATATTGTGTCTGTGGCGACATCTTACACTTCAAAACAAATTAATTAATTTTTCTGCTCTTAATGTACAACATACAATGTTTCTAACATTTCATGACATTTCATTTTGTTTCCTTTATTCGCTTTGAGATAAAAATGTATAAATACAGGCGTTTGATCGATGGACGCTCTCTTCTTCCTTCGATCTACGTTCAAACTAATTTAACCATAAAATTACATTTAATTAGTAAGTAAGTTGTAATTATTGTATAATAAATTGGATTTTGACTTAAGCAAAGTTTTTTTAATAAAACACAAAATTCCATAATTGGTGACCCCGGTTTTCACAAATAATTACAACATTTAACAAAAAATGGCAAACGGAGATGATGGAAATAAAACAGAACCCACCGCACCTAATTCACACGAGCAAGAGCATCCATCAGAGACTATCACTCGTGTTGCAACTCGGATACCTCCATTCTGGCACGAGAATACACAGATATGGTTCGCCCAAATCGAAGCACAGTTCCAAACCGCTAAAATTCTAAGAGATTCCGCCAAGTTCAACACAATCATCGGAGCAATAGAGTCTCAAGTCCTAACGCAAGTCTCTGATGCGGTGCTACATCCACCTGCCGAGAATAAATACAATAACCTAAAGGCAGTAATAATTTAAAGATTTGGTGACTCCGAACAACGAAAAATAAAAAAACTACTTTCAGAAGTAGACCTCGGAGATAAGAGACCATCACAGCTTCTTAACGAGCTCAAGGAACTAGGAAGTACTCAAATAACCGACGAATTCCTCAAATCGTTGTGGTTGCAACGTTTGCCAGTTCAAGTTCGTGCAATATTACAAGCTTCAAACGAGGAGACCATTGCTCTGTCTAAGCTAGCGGATAAAATCATGGAAGTTGGTGACTTCTCTCACCCCTCACACATAAATGCAATACAACGAATTGAAAGTCACCAAATTCGTCATCAAGCGAAATCTCTCTAGAAATCTCAGTAGAAGTTCAAGCTCTCGCCGTCCTTTTTTAGCCATAATTCGCGCTCAAGGTTAAGAAAAAACGAAGCATACTGTTGGTTTCACAATATATTTGGCAGCGAAGCAAAAAAGTGTCGCGATCCATGTAGTTTCAAAAATGAATCAAAAAACTAGATTCGCCTACGTTGACCAGCGGTCCAGCAAGTAAACAACTCGTTGGTCAACAGGTATTAAAATTAGTTGTTTACGACACGTCGTCTAAACAAAAATTTCTCATCTATAGTGGGGCGGACATTTCTGTTATACCACCTTCGTATCGCGACCGATTTTCATCTTCTAAAACAACACTGTTCGCAGCAAACGGCAGCAGAATAAAAACTTATGGTGACAGAAGATTGACATTAGATTTGGGGCTGAGACGAGCTTTTTCATGGACGTTTATCGTAGCTGATGTAACATCGCCCATCATTGGCGCAGATTTTATTAGGGATTTCGGAATAATAATTGACCTTAAACGAAAAATCGAATCAAAGACCAGCTGTTGTCCAAGTGTTAATGAGGTAATACTAAAAGCCTTCGATACTAATCAACCATTTGCACACATTCTAGGGGAGTTTGAAGAGCTGTTTTCAAAGACAAATAGACAACCAGCGAGTACATCGACAACAACTCATGTTATTGAAACAAAAGGCCCTCCAGTTTTTTCACGTCCGCGCCGCCTAAGCAATGAAAAACTTAAAGCAGCCCAAAAGGAGTTCCAATATTTGATGGAACAAGTCCTCTGTCGCCCGTCTAAGAGCAACTGGGCTAGTCCCTTGCACATGCAGCTGAAGCCAAACGGAGACTGGCGTCCATGCGGTGACTACCGAGGCCTGAACAACGTCACAATTGCAGACAAGTACCCTATACCATTTGTGCAAGATTTTCGGAACATCCTTGAAGGCAAGACGATATTTTCTACAATAGACTTGGAAAGAGTTTTCCATCAAATACCTGTAGAACCCAAGGATGTGCACAAAACCGCGATAACCACGCCATTCGGTTCTTTTGAGTTTGTCTATATGATGTTTGGTCTGAGAAACGCCGCACAGACGTTTCAAAGGCACATGCACGAGGTTTTGAGAGGGTTTGAAGACTTCGCATTTTCCTATATCGACGACATTGGCGTAGCATCACGGAACGAAAGAGAGCACGAACAGCATCTACTGCTTATTTTTCAGCGATTGAAAAATTATGGTCTCAAAATCAACCCCTCAAAGTGCATACTTGGAAAACCCGAGATAACGTTTCTCGGCCACCAAATCAATGGTGAAGGTATTAAGCCACTCGAAACCAAAATCAAGGTAATTTCACATTTCAAGAAACCTGTTCTAACCAAGGATCTGAAAAGATTCTTGGCTATGATTAATTTTTATAGGTCTTTCATACCTCATGCGATTCACAACCAAATGATCTTGCAAAAATTAATCAAAGGAAACGTCAAAAGCGACAGAACTAAAATAGATTGGACAAACAAAGCAGAGGAAGCATTCGAGAGTTGTAAAAAAGACCTAGCTGACGCCACACTTCTAGCTCATCCTGCGTTAGAGGCCTCTATATCCATCAGTACCGCCGCGTCAGATATAGCTATGGGAGCTGTTATTCAACAAACCCAAAACGGGATTGCGAAACCTCTAGGATTCTTCTCCAAGAAGCTAACAGACAGACAGCAGAAGTATAGTGTCTACGATCGTGAGTTACTAGCCATCTACGAAGCAGTGAACCACATTCGACATCTCCTCGAAGGTCGAGAGTTTTGCATATGGACTGATCACAATCCCCTAACCTTCGCGTTTAGGAAATCATCGGAAAAAGCTTCTCCTAGACGGCTTAGACAGTTCGATTTTATCTCGCAATTCAGCACGGACGTGAGATATATCGACGGTAGTAAAAACACAGTCGCCGACACATTATCCCGCATAGCACAAGTAAAATCAGAATTTGTGATTATAGACGCAGAAACAATCGCTGACGAACAATCGAAAGATCTAGATTTTTTGTATCTCGTTAGGAATGACAAGTTTGTCTCAACATCACTAACTGTCAAACCTTTTGTCATTACAGATAGCAAAAACCCAATCTATTGCGATACAAATACTCCAAGAATCCGACCAGTCATACCTGAATCGCTTCGAAGTTCCATTATAAAGCAGTTGCATGGACTATCTCACCCCGGCAAAAGGTCAACGCTAAAAATGATTCAAGAACGCTACGTTTGGCCTGGAATGAGGAAAGATGTTACTGCAGCTGTCAAGAACTGTATGTCATGTCAAAAAAAATAAGATCCACCGCCACAACCAACTGGAATACGGATCGTATTTGCCGCCAGAAGCCCCTTTTGACCACATAAATTTTGACCTAGTCGGTCCACCGCCATCATCCCAAGGTTATCGATACATACTTACTTGCAGAGACCGTTTTTCAAGGTGGACCGAGGCTTTCCCACTACCTGATATCACGGCCGAAACCGTAGCAAGATCTCTGATTGCAGGCTGGATATCCCGATATGGTGTTCCTCTTCGAGTCACAACCGATCTTGGACGACAGTTTGAAAGCAACATATTTAAGGAATTAACACGCTTCCTCGGAATAAGACATTTAAAGACGACACCGTATCATCCACAATCAAATGGCATCATAGAAAGGTGGCATCGAACGCTAAAAACAGCCATCCGGTGCTACGAAGCAGACGATTGGTGCAGTGTTTTACCTACAATTTTACTAGGATTGCGTTCCACGTTCAAATATGACATTAACTTCACCCCGGCCGAGATGATGTTTGGAACGACACTACGATTACCTGGCAATTTCTTTGGAACTCAACGAAAAGATAAAGACGAAACCGAATTCGTTAAAAACTTGCGTCGCACGATGTCAAAAATTCAACCGTCTCCTCCAGCTCACCACGACAGTGCCAAGGTGTTCATTCAACCCAGCATTCGAACTGCTACTCATGTTTTTGTCCGGAATGACGCTGTCCGAATCCCTCTTCAACCACCGTACGAAGGCCCGTATAAAATTCTTGAGCGAAAAGAAAAATATTTCAAACTGCAGATTAGAAATCGAAAGGTAAATATTTTTATTGATCGACTTAAAACGGCTTTTATACCAACAGCTTTAGCAAAAGACAGCAGACCCAAACACGGAGATAATATTCAAGAAAACGAGCCCAATCAACCAACTTCATCGACATACACTACAAGGTCCGGAAGAAAAGTTCGAATACGAAATCCTATCTATCTTTTTTTCTACTCTTAATGTACAACATACAATGTTTCTAACATTTCATGACATTTCATTTTGTTTCCTTTATTCGCTTTGAGATAAAAAGGTATAAATACAGGCGTTTGATCGATGGACGCTCTCTTCTTCCTTCGATCAGCGTCCAAATTAATTTAACCATAAAATGACATTTAATTAGTATTTGTTTCAAGTTGTAAGTGTTTTTTATGTTTTTAAAAAGTGTGACCACCGGTGCGTCACATTGCCCCTTGTGTTAAGTGTTTGTGTCTAGTGCCACGTGACCCACCGGTGGGTCACATCAGCACTCAGGTGCTGATTCCAGCGATTCCGATGAAAATGTTCTGATGGATGACGTAGAATCAGAAAATGAAGATTTTTTCAGTCTTATGGTAACGGATGATGTATATCAACTGATTGTAACCGAGACTTACCTGAACGCCCAAAAGTATATGGAAAACAATACTATTACTCGAAATTCTAGAGCGAAAAATTGGAAGGACACTGAAGTTTCAGAAATAAAAAAGTTTCGTGGTATAGGTATGTACATGGGTATCGTGAAATATCCATCTATATCATTATACTGGAGTAAGGATAATTTTTATAAAAATACATTTATCCCGGAAATAATGTTCAGAAACCGATTCCAGTTGCTTCTGAAATGTATTAATTTTGCCAACAATTCAGCAAGTGAAAGCAACCGTTTGGGAAAAATAAGTGGCTTATTAGAAATGTTGGAGCAAAATTTTGTAAGTACTCAAGCCCCAGGAGAAATACTGGCTGTAGACGAGTCAATGATTCCTGTGCGTGGAAGACTAAATTTTCGCCAATACAATCCGGGAAAAGCTCACAAATACGGAGTCAAAGTATACAAACTCTGTGACCCGAGTGGATATACATATACAAGTTGTATTTACGCCGGTGGAAACTATTCTTACGGTCAGAGACGTAAACCAACGATTTCAACTTCCCACAGCACTCAAATCGTCATAGATCTAGCAGAATGCTATTTGGACAAGGGTAGAACAATTGCTACGGACAATTTTTATACATGTGTATCCCTTGCAAAATGTTTGCTCAGCCGTAAAACGCATCTTATTGGTACTCTTCGAAAAAATAGAGCTGCAAATCCAAAAGATGTTGTTGTAGCTAAACTTCCCAAACACGAAGCTATTGGCCGGGAGTGTGTTTCTGTGATGGTTTCCAAATGGAAAGATAAACGCGATGTTTTGATGTTGAGCACAAAACACGGTCTGGAGAACGTTCAACCGGGAAAAGAACTCAAGATGGCCACGATATAAAAAAGCCTAATTCTTGAGTACAGCCAAGCCCAGCAAGGAATTGATGTGTCACATCAAATGGCTAGTTATTACACAAAATTGCGAAAAACAATCCGCTGGTAACATAATATTGCGTTCGAGTTTTTACTTTCGACAGCTGTTGTAAAAGCTTTGGTTATTTACAAGAAATACAAAACATACAAACTGGCCCTTTTAGACAAGTCATTTGTGAAAGTCTTCGCGGCATAGGGGTTCGAGAAGCTCAACCTGTAAGTATAACAAAACACCTTCTGAAGGAATTCGAAACGGTTGACAGAACCAACAGAAAAACTAGAAAACGATGCTTGAACTGTTACAATGAGATCAGTAAAACAGAAAGAAGAGCTGTCGCTCAAAAAAAAGCTAAAAAAGTCCGCATATTGCAGTTCGTGTGAGGGAAATCCAACTTTCTGCATCGAATGTTTAAAAAAAAACATTATCTTTCTCTTATTATTATATATTTTTTGAAGTCAATTGATTATTTTTATTTTATTTTGTACATAAAATTAAGCTTAAAAGCTAAAAAAATTTTGCCAGAAATAGGCCAATAAAATTCTGAATTTTGAAAAAACTTAAATTTCTTCTTCTGTACTATCAAGAACGGACTTTTTACTAGGTGCCAAAGAAGAAAAAAATTCAGCTTACTGGCAAGCCACATTGAAAAACATCTATTGGAAAATGTACTGACTATGACCCACCGGTGGTTCACATGGCCTCCTGGGAAATGTTTGCGTGACCCACCGGTGGGTCACATGGCAGTCAACGTGTTAAAATCTGTTATTGATTAAATTGGGTTTCTATTTGAATCTTATTATCGACAAATAATATTTGAATGCTTAGAAGAGGTACACTGTTTTTCATAAATGGATTGAATTAATTATTAGATATACTAATATTTCACTTTTATCATAAATAGTTTCTTACGCTATTAGGTGCCCTTTTTTTCTCCCAATAGTTTTTAGTTTAATGGACCGCTTTGGAACTTTTGAATGTCACTGTCACTTTTTCGATTGGTTCCAGGCTTTTATTTATCAACCGATTCTCACTGATGTTTACTGGAGGAAACCCGTACGCGTATTTAAGAAATGTTAATAAAGTTACCGTACGCTTATTACTCGCCAGAGAAACTACTTGAGGACACTTTTTTTTACCGGACGCTCATTACTCGCCTGAGGAACTACTTGAGGACACTTTTTTTTAATTACCGGAGGCGCACTATGATTTCAGGACAACACTTTATTTATTAATTCTTATTTTTCGCGTTCAGTTCCCTGCTCGGGTGCCAATTAATGTTTTTCCTTTTTAAATGTTATAAAAAAAATATTTTTGGGTTTGTTTTATTTTTTCTGGAGAACCTCTTTATTCGAAATGTAAATTAAATCTGACTTAAACCTTACAAAAATGTTTGTAAAATTAACTTGCAAGAAATGCGTCGTAAGCTTAACTTTTCGCCGTTTTCGTTGCTGCTGGGTGCACATGCACCAGTGCCAGGTAATCGTAGCTATTTCTTATCTTCTATCCGCTTAGCCATTCTGGCGTGATTTCAAAAATTAATACAAATCTATCTCACGGGAACCATACACTTTACCGGGATAAAAAGTATCCTTTATGCTATTGCAGACTATAATCTATCTCTGTGCTAAATTTCATCTAGATCCGTTCAAAATTAAAACAAATCCATCCCATGGGAACCAACCACTTTACCGGGATAAAAATTATCCCATAAGCATGGTAACTTTCACATTTATAATATAAGTAGAAATGAGGATTATTAAAGAGATACTGATTGTCTTTATTGTTCACATTCACAAGATGGAGTAATACAAAAACCTTAGCATTTTTTAGAACAAAAAAGAAAGAGATACAAGAGAGATGCAGAGATAATGAAGAAGATACATAGAAACATGAAAAGAGATGCTTTCAAAAACAGACTGAATGCGCTCGATGAGTTCGTTTGATACTTCAACACTCCTCCTCAAACGTGCTCGCTAATCCGCATCTCTTTCTGAGATCCTTGATTCTTTCTGCTGGTAGGGTCTTTGTTAGGAGATCTGCCACCATGTTTATACTTTCACCGTAGACACACCTTACTGTTACATTGAGTCTCTCATGGATGTGCATTCTCTATTCTCTTTAGCATATAAGTATACTGCCTTCTGCAGTCAGTCTTAACTCATTCGTGTACTGGTTCAGATCTGATTTATTAATAAAGACTTATCCCATATAACCTTGTGTTTCTGTCTTATATAACATTGCGCAGTCGGTATAGACTTAGAAAAATTGTATTAAAAGCCAATAAGAGAAGTTATTTGAGTAATTGTAAAATTGTCAATTTAATGCCAATTACTTTAATTAATTAATAATAACCTTGTGTTTCTGTCTTATATAACATGGCGCAGTCGGTATAGACTTAGAAAAATTGTATTAAAAGCCAATAAGAGAAGTTATTTGAGTAATTGTAAAATTGTTAATTTAATGCCAATTACTTTAATTAATTAAAGTTTAAACATACCCATGATGGATGGTATATGTTTAATGTCCTACCTTTAGGAGTAAAAGTTGCAGCTGAAAAATTTCAGAAGGTGAAAAGCAAACATTTCGGATCACTTGAGGGAACTTTTATATACATTGATGACTTAATTGTAGGTGGTAGAACACTTGAGGAGCATGACAATAATCTACACAGGGTCATAGAAAAGGCAAAAGAGCTAAAGATTAAATTCAATTGAGATAAAGTGCAGTTCAGGGTTCAAAAGGTAAAAAATATCTAGGGCATATTTTTTCAGCCCCAGGTGTAATGCCAGATCCTGATAGAGTGAAAGCAATTGAAGGAATTAAAAATCCAAAGAATCAAAAGGAGCTTCAAAAGATTTTAGAAACGGTGAAACGGTCCTTTTATTCCACGACTTTCCGACTTAATTGCTCCGTTTCGTGAGCTACTAAAGAAAAACGTAAGTTTTATGTGGAATGATTATTTTTTAAAGGGTCTTAGGGCAAGTAGAACAGTCAATAGCAAATGCGACAACTCTTCATTCCTTCGATCCCAAACTGCCCACGGTTATACAAACAGATAGATGCCTCCAAAGATGGTTTAGGTTGCTGCCTGTTACAGAACGGGAGGCCAGTTTGTTTTGCTTCCAAGAGTTTCATGATTTTATTTATGGTCAGCGAGTGACAATTTACACCGATCATAAACCGCTTATATCTATAGTAAACAAATCTTTAGGCAGTAGCTGCTCGGTAAGACTGCAAAGAATGAAAATCAAGCTCATAATGTATGATTTAGATATACGATATATACCAGGCAAGCACTTACACATTGCAGATCTACTGTCACGTAGTTCGGGTACGGATTCAGAGGTTAATATAAAGGAAATAAATACAGAATATATTTACTCAGTATGCTTAGGAGAAGACACAAAAAATCTGTACATACAGGAGACTTTAAAAGATGAGGTGCTGAAATATCTAAAGATATATTACAGAGATGGCTGGCCTACGTTAAAAAGCAAGGTTCCAGACGACCATAGGTTTTATTGGAGTATAAAAGATACAATTTATGAGGATAATGAGCTTTTATTCTATGACGACAGAATTATGGTTCCAAAGTCTTTAATTTCTCACGCGTTGGAACCTTTACACGAGCATCACTTCGGGATAACAAAAACTATTAAACTAAAAGCTTATATTATTGGCCGTTCATGAGTAGATATATTGACAATTTGATAATGAGGTGTCCGATTTGTGAAAAATTTAGAGCAGCAAATCCACCGAACAAATTATAAGCATACTGTTCCGGAGTTTCCATATCAGAAGGTAGGATGTGATATTCTAGAATTTAAAGGAAAAAAACTTTTTGGTAATAGTTAATTATTTTTCAAAGTGGTTCGATTTGAAACAGCTGGAGAGGAAATCAGCATATTGTGTTGTACAAGCTTTAAAAGGAGCTTTTGCCACACACGGGATCCCAGAAGAGATTATTTGTGATAACCAGCCTTTTAATTCTTATGAATGTGGTCAGTTTGCAAAGAAATGGAATTTTAAATTAACATTTTTGAGTCCATACTATCCAAAATTAAATGGTATGCCTGATAAAGTGGTTGGCATTGCAAAGTCAATGTTAAAAAAAGTAGGATAAGTGGAACTGATTTAGAGTAAATGTTGTTAGAATATCGCAGCACTCAGATTTCCCAATAAGACTACACACCCTCTCAATATTGTTAATGAATAGAATTCTGCTTACAAAGCAACCTATTGATAGATCTATATTACAATGTTATATATTAGGTAAAGATTGTAAAGAAAAAATGCAACAATATAAAAACAAGCAAGAGTTTTATTATAACAGAGGTGTTAGCCGCTCCTTTTGGCTAACACCTCTGTTAGTCCAGGAGACAATGTTCTATTTAGGAAGGGAACGACTTGGGAACCAGCAAGAGTGGAAGCAAAAAGTGCAACTCCGAGGTCTTATGTCCTACTAACGGAGGACAACACCATTATTAGTATAAACACAGAACACATACGCAGGTCACACAATTCTCCGAAGCTTAGGAGTTTAGACAGTTGTGAAGAAGACCAACCAACAATAAAAACAACAACGAAAGATGAGGAAACATGTGTAAATCCAAGTCCACAAAATGCGAATCAAAACGAATGCCCGTCACCTGTAATCGTTCAGCAACATCACTACCAAGCTCGTTTCGTTAGAATAGGTTAAGACCCCGCATACTTTCAAGCGTCATAGATGTGGATTAAATAATTAATTCCTTTTTATTTGTGTATGTTTTTAGCTAAAACATAAATAGCAATGAATGAAGTATGTATCTGTTACTATTATTATTATTATGTTTTTTTTTTTTTAGAAAAAGGGAGATGTTACATTGATTCTCTCATGGATGTGCATTCTCTATTCTCTTAAGCATATAAGTATACTGCCTTCTGCTTGTGTTTCTGCTTGTGTTTCTGTCTTATATAACACCTTACAATAACTCTGGCGATAAAGTCTTTGATGAAATGATACTTTGTATTAATGTGCCACTGAACTTCTTGTTGGCGATTCATTTTAAACAGCTTTGATTATCCTCTATAAACGCACTGGTTCCTTTTAACCTTCGTTCATATCGTTGAGTAATCTTTTGCCAAGGCAATGAACTCAGCTTCCGTCGAAGAAAAAGCTACGCAACTTTGTTTTCTGTAACACCAACTTAACGCTTCACCGAAGACTTTGAAGATGTACATACTGTTAGATTTTTTTCCCGTGCGATCCTCTGCTCAGGTAGCATCCACGTAACCAAAAAGGTAAGAATTGTAATTTGTTTCGCCTAGGCCTAATTTAAGATCCACTGTTCGGTCCAATCTTCTGATGAGGTTTGAGAAACTTTGCCAGCGAGAATCGAGAGTAACTGCAAATATAGAGCAGACATCCGATAAATTACTGGTACTTCACGTTTTCTGATAGTAAACATGGATCAGATTTTCCTTTACCATAGCTAGGTTCCAATGGCACATTTAAGTGGTTAGCATATTTCAGACCCATGTCTTTAACAATTTTATTTATGTATTGTTACATGAATAGTGTTTGTCTCAACTACAGTTTTATGAATGGTTTTTGTTTCTACTACAGAAATATTACTACATGGTTTTTGTCTCTACTACATGCTGAATGCTGAATAATTCTGCTGAATGATTCTGCTGAAATAACAATGGGGAATTTGAAAGCTCTGAAAGCTTTCAAAGCATCTTGACAATTCCGAATGGTTCGAGACTTAGACTGTTCGGGAAACTTTGATCCCAAGTATAAATAGGACATTTTATTCGGAAATGGACAGTTTCATTTTAACCGTGGTAACGAATAAATGGTGAATAAATAGTGGTGCTAAGATAAAGAAATAAATAAAGAGTTTGAACTTAGATAAAAGTGAGTTTCATTTATAGAGATAGTAGTGGTGATTGAAAAGTAAAGGAAAATAAGTTTTATTTTCGAACCCAAGACTAAAAACATTACAGTGGTGTCAGAAGGGAAATAAAACTTAAGTGCATAATTCATTTGGACTAATAAAAGTGAAAAGTGATAAAGTGACTATGGGTCAACTTGTAAATGCCCTTAACTTGATTGAACTTAGAGCAGTGTTAAAGAATCGGGGTCTTCCTACTGCTGGAACCAAAATTGACCTCATTATTAGACTGCAAGAAAATATGACTCAGCAAAACGAAAATCCAGACACATTCCTCGTGGATGTTGAAATTGAAGAGGGACAAGAGCATGTAAGTAATTGTTCCGACTTGTCCAATATGATGGCTCTTCTTCTTGAGCGTTTGCAAGAGCAAAGAAACGAACAAGAGAATCTTCTAGAAGAGCACAGAAACGAGCAAAAGAATCTTCTGGAAGAGCAAAGAAATGAACTCCTAGACCGTTTTGAAAACCAAGAAAAGAATCTGGAAGGCCAGAAAACCCTCCTGGAAGGTAAGTTCTCTGAATTTGAAAGCAAGTTCGTTGCTGCTGAAGAGCGCCTAGACAGCATCGGACAACAAATTTCAACTGTAGACGCAAAGTTCCAATACAAATTCGACAATATGGCGAAGGAATTGGACAAGGTAAGAAAAATCAAAATCAGAGAAAGTTCTGGGGACTGCATGCGAAAGAAGGAAATGCATCCGCCAACCTTCGATGGACAAACTTCTTGGTCGATCTACAAGAGACAATTTGAAGCAGCTTCGACAACAAATGGCTGGGACAACGAAGAAAAGTTTGTTGCACTCACACTTGCTCTCAGAGGACCTGCTGCAGAACTACTGCAAACAATACCAGCAGAGTTACATGGCAACTTCAAAGCTCTTACTCAGGCGATTGAAAAAAGCTTTGGAGATGGCCATATGCAAGAGGTTTTCCGGGTACAACTTAACACCAGGGTTCAGAAAAGAGGTGAGACTCTTCAACAGCTCCAAGCAGACATCGAACGCCTCGCTCATCTGGCATATCCAACGGCGGGTGAGGAAATTATTAACCAACTTGCTGCTGAAGCATTTGTCCGTGGCTTAGCTGATATCAACCTACAGTACGAACAGCCGGAAAACGGACACTTCCTGAAGCATTAGCGTTCGCTCTCACCATGGAAGCAGCAGAACAGGCTTCTCAGAACATTCATCGGGTAAGAGAAGTAACTGTAGAGGAGTGCGCTTGCCAGAGAACGACATTCCAGAGCAACTCCCGTGATGGATCTCTTCGATGTTGTAACTGCAACAAGACCGGACATCTCCAGCGCCAGTGTCGTATGCCATTAAGAAGAGGAGTTTGTCAACATTGTGGCAGCAGGAAGAACAGCCAAGAAGAGACTCATAAAAACACCTGCTGCAACTGTTTCCCACCCGGGAAACGAGTAAGAACCAACTTCACGGGGCAGAAGCTGGTTCCGGGTATCGATGGCCCCAGAACTACGATCCAGGTCTCGCAGACTAAACGAGACAATAAAAGTCTGACAACGGAAGCAGCTATAAACGACAAAAAATATGTGGCAACTATCGATACCGGTGCCACCGCTTCCATTGTAAGAAGAGACGTGGTGAAGATGACATGGCTACACAACACGAATAGCTACTGTCTGAAGACGGCAACAGGTAAGTCAGCTACAGTATATGGGGAAGTACAACTAGTGATCTGATTGGCAGAACTGGAGTTTTCACATAAATTCCTAGTGGCAGATATTTGCGATGAGTGCATTATCGGAATTGAAAGCACATGGAGTAATTCTGGATATCGGTAACCAGGTTCTGAAATATAGAAATGTCGAGATTCCGATGATCTATGGTAACGAAAACTCGTCAACCCTGAGAACTGTCGTCAAAGAAGACCTACGCCTGCCTCCCTCTTCAGAAGTCTTTGTTTGGACAAACATAAAAGGCAATTCAGGGAACCATCGATACCTGTTTGTAGAACCGGACTCTGAACAATGTTCCCAAAACTACATCTTGGGAAAAACGCTTGCCGCACCTAAGAACAACATGGTGCCTGTAAGAATAGTGAACATCAAACCTTATGAAGTCAACCTTAAAGCAGGAGAAGTTATTGGACAATGTGGTCCAGTCGCAGCAATAACAAGAATCACCGATGAAGAAGTACGAAATCCTGTAGAAGTCAAATCTTTAAGGTCCAAAATTCTCAAATCCTGCAAACTAAATCAACAACAACAACATGTTGCTGGAAGCCTTATTCATGAGTTTGCTGATATTTTTGCTTCAAAGGATAAACCATACGGAAGAACACAATTGATGCAACATCGGATTGATACTGGTGAAGCAAGGCCAATCCGTCAACCTGCAAGGCGCCTTCCACTAGCCAAACAGGCGGAGGTTACGGATATGATCTCAACGATGCAGAAAGAAGGTTTGATCGAGAATTCCAAAAGCCCTTGGGCATCACCAGTGGTTCTAGTCAAAAAGAAGGATGGAAGCACCCGGTTCTGCGTGGATTACCGAAGGTTGAACGATGTCACAAAGAATGACAGCTACCCTCTACCCAGGATCAGCGACACTCTGGATGCAATGGCAGGAGCTCAATGGTTTTCAACTTTGGACTTGAAAAGTGGGTACTGGCAGGTGGAAATTCACCCAGAAGATCGGGAGAAAACCGCATTTTCGACAGGTAATGGTCTATGGCACTTCAAAGTTATGCCCTTTGGCCTGTGTAACGCTCCAGCAAAATTTGAGCGTTTGATGGAATGCGTTTTACAAGGGCTTATTTGGAAGACATGCCTGGTTTACTTAGATGATGTCATCGTTTTTGGAAGAACATTTGACGAACACTGCAAGAACTTGAGAGAAGTTTTCCGGAGGCTTCTAGAAGCTCATCTTAAGTTGAATCCAGACAAAATTCACCTTTTTCAAGTGAAGTAAAATATTTAGGGCATATTGTCTCATCTCAATAGGTTCAAACCGATCCAGAGAAAGTGGAAGCTGTGAAGAACTGGCCAACTCCACAAGATAAACATCAGCTGAGAAGTTTCCTTGGGTTAGCCACATATTACAGGCGATTCGTGAAAGACTTTGCGGGAGTTGCGAAAAGCCTGCACCAACTCACAGAGAAAGGAAAACCGTTCAAATGGTCAGGTGAGTGCGAGAAAAGCTTCCAGGAACTAAAAACACGCCTCTGTAACGCTCCAGTTCTGGCATATGCTACTCCTGGGAAACAGTTCATCATCGATGCAGACGCAAGCAACGTTGGAATTGAGGCTGTTTTGTCCCAAGTTCATGATGGCCAAGAAAAGGTAGTAGCATATTACAGCAAAGTGCTCTCGAAGACAGAAAGGAACTATTGCGTGACCAGGAGGGAACTTCTAGCTCTGGTACTAGCTAAAAAACATTTTCATAAGTACATCTATGGGCAGAAATTCCTCCTTAGAACAGACCATGGAGCGCTAAGGTGGCTTCTGAACTTTAAAAATCCCGAAGGACAAGTAGCAAGGTGTATTGAGAGGTTGCAGACATACCACTACGAGATTCAACATCGAAAAGGAAAATTACACTCCAACGCAGATGCATTATCCCGACGACCATGTAAATCGAACTGCAAGCATTGTTCACGTCAGGAAGAAAAGGAGTCCCTAGTCACTCAAAGAGTGAGAGTCGAGCCCATTGCCGGCTGGAGTAAAGAGGAAATTAGGAATGCTCAACAAGAAGATTCTGACATTGAACCCATCCTTGCATGGAAATAGCACGAGGAGAAACCACAATGGGTTGACATTTCCGATAGAAGCGCGGTGCTAAAAGCCTATTGGGCTCAATGGAACTCTCTCCATGTACAAGAAGGTGTACTCAAACGGAAGTGGGAATCCGCAGATGGCAAGTCCTGTGTGATGCAGGTAGTTGTGCCTCGGTCCAAAGTCAATGAAGTTCTCCGTGAGATGCATGATGGCACTTCTGGAGGCCATTTGGGAATTAACAAAACACTGGAAAAGATCCGAGATCGTTTCTACTGGCTTCATGCAAAAGAAGACGTCGAAAGATGGTGCAGGAAATGTGACACTTGTGCTGCTACAAAAGGACCAGGCAGAAAAATTCAAAGTGCGATGCAGCAGTACAACGTTGGAGCACCCTTCGAAAGAATTGCAATGGATATTGCAGGTCCTTTTCCTGAAACCAACGATGGAAACCGATATATTCTCGTGATCATGGATTACTTCAGCAAGTGGCCTGAAGCGTTTGCCTTTCCAAACCAAGAAGCAAAAACTGTTGTGGATCAGATTGTCTTCAATTGGATAAGTAGATTTGGTGTACCTAAAGAACTCCATTCTGACCAAGGGAGGAACTTCGAGTCAAATATCTTCCAACAGGTTTGCTCACTCCTTGGCATTCATAAGACAAGGACAACACCGCTGCATCCACAATCAGATGGAATGGTAGAACGGTTTAACAGAACGCTTAAAGAACACCGCATTACCGCATTCAGAGAGGTGTTAGAGGCAAAATGAAAGTTGTTCACAGGGACCGACTATGCCGCTACAATGGCCGGGGAAGTGATAGACTTGTTCGGGACGAACAATCTTAAGAAGGGGGCAATGTTACATGAATAGTGTTTGTCTCAACTACAGTTTTATGAATTGTTTTTTTACAGAAATATTACTTTATGGTTTTTGTCTCTACTACAGTAAAATGCTGAATAATTCTGCTGAATGATTCTGCTGAAATAACAATGGGGAATTTGAAAGCTCTGAAAGCTTTCAAAGCATCTTGACAATTCCGAATGGTTCGAGACTTAGACTGTTCGGGAAACTTTGATCCCAAGTATAAATAGGACATTTTATTCGGAAATTGACAGTTTCATTTTAACCGTGGTAACGAATAAATGGTGAATAATTAGTGGTGCTAAGATAAAGAAATAAATAAAGAGTTTGAACTTAGATAAAAGTGAGTTTCATTTATAGAGATAGTAGTGGTGATTGAAAAGTAAAGGAAAATAAGTTTTATTTTCGAACCCAAGACTAAAAACATTACAGTATTCTGTTTGGCTTATTAGGAAATGTCCATTGCTATTGCGATTTACATTGAGACCCAGATATTGTTTGATGGCCCCAAGACTTTTAAGTTCAAACTTGATCCCCAACGACTTGCTAACATATTCAATAAGTTGTATGTCCTTAATTTAAATTAAGAGGTCATCAACATAAATCAAGGTAAAAATCCAAGTATTCTCAATCTTTTTTGTATATAAGCATTGGTCAATTGAAGTTCTCCTAAAACCAATGTCGATTATTGCTTCATTCCATGGCCTCGCATACTGCTTTCACCCTTAAATACTCTTTTTCAATTTACATATTTCATGATGCTTACCTTCAATTTCAAAGCCTGGAGGTTACTGCATATAAACTGTTTCCTTAAGATCGCCGTTGAGAAATGCAGTTTTTGCATCAAAATGCTGCACGTTCATTTTTCGAAGTCCCGAAACTGCCAAGAGAACCCTTAGGCTAGGCGCGCACTATGCGGCTGGGTCGAGCGGTCAGGCCTCAGCGGGCTATGAGCACTTCTAGGAAGCATGCAATTACGCTCATTTAGGCTCGCGCAAACCAAAGCGGCTGCGATTGCGATGGCGTCCTAGTGGGTCACGCGATAACGCGATATTTTTACTCACGGCCCAGCTGTCTTAAATATTATTGTTAGTTGAATTTAAATCGTTTAAAAGACGTTGACTGCCATGTGACACATTTAATAATTAATATCTAATTATTCCCACAAAAATGGATGAGGCCTTACTACTTTATTTTAATTGACGAAGAAGTGGCACCACAACCGTAAGGTTATAAAAGTAAAACACTCATAAACTTATTTTGCTTATTTTTCATTATATTTTTCCAGAAGCAAAAGAAGAATATAGTCACACAAAATCAACTTAAGGCGGGAGTTTCATGAAGAATTTCACACACTTTTCGAAGACCTACGAGCAGACATGAGACTTGTTTTTTGTGTACTTCAGAATGAACCCTGAGTGCTTTGATGAGTTGTTGGAGCTAATAAAATTGGATATAACAAACAAATATACTTACTTTAGAAGACTAATTAGCCCGGCAGAAAGTCTAGCAGTAGCAATAAGTTTGTAAATTGATGTTTTAAGTAGCTCTTAGGTACCCTGTGTGCTTCATAACAATAAAAACATGATTTTATTACCATGTTTCTTTCTTAATTGATGTGCCTATTGGACGTTATTCATCGGCCCGACATTTTTAAACTAATTTAATTACTAACATTTAAATAATTAATCCAGTTCCTGGCCCATCTATTAAGCTTATTTCATGTAAGCCCGTGCAGTCGCGGCGTGAAAGCGGAACAAACATCCCACCCTCCAAACATAGGTACAAACTTTCGCTCTTTAGCCTCTCACTCTCACACGTCACACAGGAACTTTGCATTCTTCTGGGATAAAAATTAGCCTGTGTTAATCTATTGTTACCATTTTATATACATATACACTAGTATTAAGAATGATTAGTAATTTCTGTTGCAGGATGCTGCATCCTAGGTGCTGCTGCTACCTTCTCCATATTTTAAATGTTTGCTATTAGAATCCAAGTTCTGGTTCACTGGAGGGCACCAAAGTCAAACGCCGTTAAGGCGTGATACCTGAACTAATATTCAAACTTCAAACATACAATATTTCACTTTTTTCATATTAAGTAAGATTTATTGTTATTTAAATGCACTAAGGAATATGTGATGTATATATATACGTAGTACATAAAATAAATTTGTTGACGAAATAGGTGACCCTGGAGCTTAGCATTCTAAAAATTCGATGTCTTCATCATTTTCTCGAAGTCTAATGAAACCTTCCCCTTCTTCAAGTGCAGATAAATTTCTTTCTTCTAGAGGGGGGCATGAGTACTCATATGTTGACGGTGACATAGTTGAAATACTTTCCATTGAGTTTCTTTATTTTTCTTCATTTAACTTTTCTATCTCAGCGTTTTAAATTAATTGGGATATTTTAAACTTGAGAAGAGCTTGTCGCCAATGAAACAACTTCATCATTTTTGCGTAGCCCTTAAAGAAATAAGCAATTTCGTGTGTAGGAGCATCAGTTTTCTTTTCTAAGAATGAAAGGACTTGCTCAATAGCTGAAGTTGTCTGTGTGTCTTTGTTTTTGCGCTTCGACACCGGACACAAAAATTTGTGGGCCAGAAATGTTGCTGTTTCATTTAGTTCTTCAGCTTCTGTGTCGCCGTTAGCTACTACACTACTTGCTTGAGGTGGTATTGATGAAGCGTTGGATTGAAAGTTGGCAAAGGCCTAAAAGGGTTTTAAAAAATCCATCTGGTCTACCCAAGGCCAAGTTTTGTATCGGTCTATTTTCTTCATTTCTTGGCCTGTTTGTGTTTTTCAGACCTTACAAACTTGCTGTAGCAGTTCCCTAGGTTTTTCCATTTTCTTTTAACAGTATCACCAAAAAAGAAAAATCCAAAGACTAAATAATTTTACTTTTTAATCAGATGTTTTTATACATTGTTTTAGGGTTTCTCGCAACAGGGGACACTTTTGAGTCTATAGGCGACAGTTACCGAATGGGTTTAACAACAGTAGTAGCAATAGTTTTAAAAATTTGTTCTGCAATTTGAATCCGGTTGCAGCCTTTGTTTATGTTTGAGCCAGAAAGGAAATGTGGGAAGAAAATATAGAAGGATTCAATACCAAGTGGCAGTTTCCTTATTTTTAAGGCTGCATCGATGGAAAACACGGTAGCGTAAAGTGCCTAAATTAATCTGGATCCAATTATTTCTGCTATTTGCAGAAATTTTAAGTTGTGCTAACGGCAATCGTGGATCACGATTATAAATTTATCGCAATTGGTATTGGAGGGTATGGTAAACACAGCGATGGAGGGATTTTTGAACAATCCATCATGGGACGAAAACTCCTCACCAAAACCTTTGAATTGCTCTAAGAAAGGCCTTTGCCTTTCCAGCAACGTTCTTTGCAGAACGTTGCTACCCCTTGCGTTCTTCTCGGCGCTGAAGCCGAGAAAGAATATCTCATGCATCCACACTCACACCGCCAATCAAGATCAGACACTAGAAAAGAAAAATTCAACAAAAGGTTATGTCGAGCTCGTCGTGTGGCGGAAAATGCATTTAGGACCGCCGCACAAAAATTTCGCCTACTGCTTAGACCAATTGAATTGAAAATTGAAACAACTATAGCTGTAATTAAAACGGTATGTCTCCTGCATAATTTTTTGCACAACCGAAATTGTGACCTCTCAAATTTGACGGAAGAAGAGGAACTACCAGCACTGCCGTTTGAAAACCTTGAAGCTGATGGATGAGGACCAACAACGCGAGCCTTTAATGTTCGGGAAACATTCACAACATATTTCGATATTTAGTTAAAAAAAAAACAAAACAATTACATAAAGCGAAAAGTGGATAAGAGGTTCGTTATTTTTGCATTTAATTTAATTATTTATTTTAAATTTATTGAATTTATATTATTGACTAGCAAGCCCGGCGAACTCCGTTTCGCCACCAGATGGCTTCGTTTTTTGTAACATTTAGTTTAAAGATTAAAAGACGAAGAAAAATGATTTTTTTTGTTTTATATTTGAAAAGGAAAAATTTTATATCATTTCACAACAGTAATGAATTAATTTCGATTACAAAAATGAAGTGTAATTTAGTTGAACTTCTCTAAGTGAAAAGTGAATCCAAAGTAAATACTGAATCGAATCGTTATACGTGTCCGCAAATTATCGGTTTCATTGAAGTGCTCTTTGGTAAACCACATTTTTTGTTTTTTGGTCTGACGTTAACACAAACAAAGCGGATGGTTTCCCAACTCGTGAACACGCAACGTAAAGCTGCCCATGTGAAGTCAAACGGAAGATCAGTCGGAATCATTGGTATTCAAGGAAAACATACATTTTCACCTGCGTACTTTCCGTTAATAATGGCTGCCTCAATCAAATTCGGCATGTCTTTTCACCGCAAGTCGAGTACCGTTGCAAAGTCGTGGTGGATTCAAATTACGCAACATCATAATAACTGAACCAACTTTGAGTTGCAAGTTATGTATTGGAAATGCTGGTAACTCCAGAGAGTTCAAAAACTCCGTTGGATAATTTACTACATCATCGATTTTTGATTATTATTATTCATCATTATTCTTTGCGGCGAGAATAATTGCTCGTTGACTTAACCAAGCATAATTCTGATAATTATCACTAATATTTATTATTTATTTTTATTTGTATATATTGTTTATTTTTCCAGAATAAGTTGTTTCATTACAAATATTTACATATAACAATATTTAAAGGCATGGCCTTGGCCGTCGCCCTGGTTGGCAATTAAAATTTATAACAGTTGCAAATTTTGAAAAAAAAAAATTTATAAATTAATAAACTATACAAAAAAGATACATATATCAGAACAATTTGTTGGATTGGAATATTAGAATACTTCTTCGATTATTCTGCTTCTATATTGAAGAGCTCTTTTGCAATAGAATAATATCTTGTCCCAGCTTTCTACACCATTTAGTATATTAACTGTCCTTTCCATCGGCAATATATCGACACCAAAGTAGAGCCTTCTAAATTCCTTAAGTATTGGACACACAGCGATAAAGTGGAACATATCCTCACGAGTTTGCATATTGCAAAGAGTGCAGAGAATTGGAAGGTCCCCTCTATGCGGAACATAATTTAAATTTAACATTTCAACTCTAGCTTTTAGAATCATGGATATTGTTTCAACGCTCATATCTTCTTTGAAATAGTTTCTTTTTTCCAAATTGTAATTAAGCTGGCTGTAGTAAGCTCTAAAAATCGAAGATCGAGCTTCTTCTTCAAATCCTTCTCTTAATTTTTCATCCAAGCTTCGTAGAAAAGCATATAAATTTTCTCTCCAGCAAGCAACATTGTTTATTGAGACATTTAGATGTATGCCATATTTCTGCCCTAAGTTCAACCATTCTTTAAAAAATAGGCTGTTGGTATTCACCGCATGTAATATGACTAGCTTTGGTAGGCGGGAGTCCGGTGCTTATATCATTTTGAGCACATAATCGAAGTGGAGCTTTATAGTATTGATGAAAAGTGGGGCTAGTCCCGTTTCTAAATACAGCATATAGTTTGGGGTATTGTTAGAAAGTTAAAATAATCGCTTCAGGAAATAACGAAGTAATTTGTCCGTTATCGTACCATCGATAGCCCCAGACTTGACTGTAGAACATCACTGACCTAGAAGTTGCTTCAAACACGTTATACTTGGCAGCTAAACTCAGATCCTTTGCGCACATACAGTTTTTCCTTGATTGGAGCAAAGCTCCTCCACTCTTGAGCGCTCTTCGCCTTCAACCACCAACGGCATGCGGACAACAAGATTATTTTCATTTGCCCTATATTTCAGGGCTTGCATTTGTTCCTCAAGCTTACAGCACCTCTCCTCCGTGGCTTTGAGCCTATTTGAGAGCACCACATTTTCCGTACGCAGCTCAGAGATTTCATCGAAAACCCTCTGGATGTCACTCGTTTTGGCAACGTCTCTGAAACTCTGTGCAAGCAGATTTTCGATAGCCGCCAAAGTAATTTGCTGTTCTCCAGCGGCCATGCTTAGATGTGGCACAGACGATTTGGGATTTCTTTTCGCAGGGCTTTGTTTCTCAGGGGAAGTCAATACAATATTTCTTTTATTCATTTACTCAATTGTGAGATAATTTGAGGTTAGTTATTTTACAATGGGATTAAGGGATGAAAAACTTATGCTAGGACTTACAGCAGCTCAAGTGATGAATTTTTTCGCTTTGTTAAATGCACTGTCTCTTCGGAAAAAATTTTGTTTCCTTTTCTTTTTTACATATTTTAATTTTCAAAACTTTTTTTTGAATTTTTCCTTAAATTTTTGTTTCTCTCACTAATGTTTGGGAAAACATTTTCATTAATAGCTAATTAAGAGTCTACAAATCGGCAAAAGTCGTTGGTAAGAGTAATTAATCCAGATGTCGCATCAACTGGGACTTTTCCATTTCCAACAGCTAACATTTGTTTTGAAAATTGTGCAGCACGTTGATCATTTTGAAGTTGAACTCTCATATTAAAGGTTAGCGATAATGTTTGTTCGTTATTTCACAAGGGTGATGCCTTCAGGCAAGCATTCAATTCATCTGCAGGCGTTCCACGGGGAATCACTGGCAACGTCTGCCTGAAATCGCCTGCCAACAATATCATCAAGCCGCCAAAGATGTTGTTATTTCGCCGAAGATCCTTCAGTGTGAAGTTAAGTGCTTCAAGTGATTTCTTATGTGCCATTGTGCACTCATCCCAAACAATGAGCTTGCATTGCATCAACAATTTTCCCATTGCACTGGATCGGGAAATATTGCATGTGGGAGTATCAATTGTGTTTAAATTGAGTGGCAACTTAAGCGAAGAATGTGCAGTACGACCGCCATCTAGAAGAGTCGCCGCAGTTCCAGATGATGCTAACGCCAAAGCTTTGTCACATCTTGATCGAATAGTGGCTAAAATCAATGAAATGAAAAATGTTTTCCGTGTTCCTCCAGGTGCGTCCAGGAAGAATAGACCACCAGTATTATTGTCCACCGCTTGCATTAATGCTTCGTATACTTCTTTTTGCTGTTCATTCAGCAACGGCAAATTATTTTGAACGAATTTCTGCAATGTATCAAAATTGTATTGCAGCTCTCGATTTAATTCTTGGTTGAATGCATCGTGCATCGATCGATTTGGCGCAATCATTCCTACTTCAATCAGTAGCTTGTTTGTAATAGTCAAGTATTGATCCTCAATCAGAATCAATCTTTCATTGTAGATTTCAGCGGTTATTTGCATGTCGGGATTATTCGTTCGAATGCGCAGGCGATGCAAGATATCTTCACATATGTCGTCTTTGTACTTGTTTCATAACTGAATTGGTTGTGAAGGGAAACATGTGGTGATGATAATTGCGAACAGCGTTCGTATTTGGTACGCATTTGATGAAACAACTAAATCTTATTATATAATAAATGTAAAAAAATTGCAGATTTATTAAACTCCCCTGAAGAAGTCAGGAAATCTGACGAAACGTTGGGAAAAATAATGAACTAAATTGTTTTAATTGCATTACTTCACACATGACCAAGAAAATCTAAATTATTAAAAATACAAAATAATTGGTCGAAGTCATCATTGAAAAGTAAATCCGCATGTGTTAAGTCCCAATGAGAATCGTTCTCCAGCAAACCCAATAGTTGCATGCTTCTCGATATGTTTGGCTTTGGTGGCCATTCACAGTTTTCAAATGCGCAAATGATTTTGGTCCACGTACATTTACCAACAGCTGTCGCAAATAAAAACATTCATCATTTCTAGGATAAACAGTATACATGCGACCTAGTGCATCAGTGGAAAACACCTGTGGCCAATCTGGAACTGGGGTTCCTTGTTTGCGACGTTGGAATTTCTTTGTTGATTGATTCCAAGTGTAATACTTGGGCATTTCAACGTACATCAGCGTCGCTGCGAATGGATCTGCTTCACACATTGCAAAGAAGCTAGTCAATGTTGTCGATGGTGGTCTCTCAGCTCGTTGTGCCGCATTAGCTTCAGTGAAGTAAACTCTTTGTCCATTTTCCAAATGCACTGCTAAATGTACAACTGTGGGATATCTTTCATGAATATGAAATGGAAATAATCGCCACAGTGCTTCGTCATTCGAATTTTCCGACGCAATACCAAACACAGCCATGTCGCTGCCTTTTGTGACGTAGTTCCACAAATATTTGACTGATTTGGCCGAATGACAACTCTCAACGTTCGCATGTGTTTCGAAAATTCGTGTTAGCAGCGGGCAATATGGTACAATGAATTCATTTCCGATCTCAGTCTCTTGATTTTGAACTTTAACTTTGATAGTTCGACCATTATCTTCTTTTAAACGTCGACGATAAACTCGATATGCATCGTTCCCTGTGACTGTTTCAGCAACTAACGGTCGCGGATATCGTTTTGTTCACTTGCCATGCAAGGCGATAACGGATTAAATGCAACGCACGGTCCATGCACCATCTGTGTTGTCACAATGTCGTGTAGATGGGGATCAGTGACTGGAGCAGGAATTTTAGCTGATATGACGTCATCCACTTCATTTGAATGTAATTTTTTCAGCAACCAAATTAGGATATGAGCATGCGGTAGTCCACGCTTCTGCCATTCCACCGAGTACATATAACAACGTGTGTCACCAAAAACTCCATACGTAGTAAGCACATCCATCATAACCTTGAGTTTTTGCTGAAATACTCTGGCGATTATGTCATGGCGATCTAGCGGTTTTTGGCCCAGGTCCAACTCACGTTCAATTTCCGTCCACTTCGGATTGCATGTGAAAGTAATAAATAAATCCGGAGTTCCATAATTTCGCACGTACGTCATAGCGTCTTGAGCGTATTCGTGCATGTGGCGTGGGGTTCCGATTTAAGATGATGGGAGAATCATCAGGCGTCCAATATTCTGAACATTACCATCTGAATGAATAGCATCACGCAAGTGTATATAGTCCTCAGATCGTAGCTTTGCCTGATTGAATCGGATGAACGCTAAACGTTCGGTCTCGACTTTGACATACATGTCGACAGCGAATTCCTAGAATAGCCGACGGCACTTCAGAATGACATTCTCCTCATGTGTACGAAACATCATACGATACGCACAGTAATTCATTGCGCTTAGATTTTTTTTCGTTGATACGCCTAAAAATGCAAAATTAAATGGATTGTTAATGGAAACCAATTATAGCAATAATTAGTGTGTGAATATTGTACCTGTAATTGAATCGACCATCTTTATCGTGATGTCGTATCCGTCTTGCCCTTGACAATAAATGATTGGATATTGTAACGCATCGTACAAACGATGTGTCTCGTTTACACGATGCATGGTATTGCTTCTTCGCTGAACGACAATATCTCGTGATGTAGTTGGATCGCCAACAATAATTGCAGCAAAATCATCAACGATGGGTGCATTGAATCTTCGCACATGTTCACCTGTTGGGTTACGATCCGCTCTTATGACAAATTTTTGCGTATCCGATGGCGTTCGTTCCAATGCTGTTTTGAACATATTAACCACAGCGTAATTAGCGTGAAAAAATGTTTGCAACTGTTCAATAATTCGTCTCTTTAACTGTTGTGTTCCCTGTATATTGCATCGCACATTCAGCTGATCCACCATCGACGAAATGAAATATATTTGCAGAAATTGATGCGGTTCATCTGGTGTTGGCACCATTGAACTATGCAAATGATATATTTTTCCTTGTATCTGTGATCGCAAACAATTAAGATAGAATAATTAATTTATTTATTTTTGAAGAATACGGTGTGACTTCTGATCGTGTGATGGTGTAGGGTGTGGTGTATGTATAGTTGTTTTGTGTTGCAATTGATTGTGTTGGTGTGATTGATTGGTGTGAGTGATTGGTTGTGTGTGTTGTATCCTTTACCTTGCAGTCGGCATGAAGCCGCCTTCTCGAATGATATTAGCTCCAAAGGAAGTCATGTGAAAGCAGTTATTGTATTCAAGGATGTGTTGAAGAAAATGGTTGAAATCGGGATCAGTTCCATAGAACAATGGTTTCAGTGGCTGTGGTGGTGTAAGTAATGGATCCAGTTTGACTTTTCCACTTGCGCAGCACAATGCAGGCGTTTGTCTTTTGAACTTTAACGCATTGCAATATTGGCATACAGTCGTCATTGGTCCAATATCTAAATTGTCATCATCACTGTAGTTCGCAGTGGGATCATATTGGAATGCCAAGCGATTGTATGATGCCAATGATCTTTGTGTGCTCACGCGTTGTCTCAATCGGGCATTTTCTCTTATTATATTTTGTTGTTCTTCGCTTAAGTTCTGTGAATACACTTGTTGCTGGCTTGCATGTCGATGTTCGCACGTCGTCCTCTCGGCATTTTGAACTATGGACAGACTGGTGAATTTAAACTCAAATGCACGATCCATATAATTTACACAGTTCAACTTACCACCTTAAGGACAAATGCCTGCTGTTGAAGTTGAATAAAAATTTGCACAATACGCGTAATTTATTTGATGGTTTCCAATTTAACTGTTAGGAAACGAATTACTTTAACCTCAATTTCACAATTTCACAGTGAACACAATACCGGCTTTAAGTAAGCGTTTGAAAGAACGTGCGCATAGTAAATGTCACATGAAATTAAATGAGCAGAGTACAATGAGTAGCTGTCACACAATGTTCACGCACCGGCGCCATCTACTTAAAATAAAACGTACTTATTTTCGGGGGGGGGGGGGGGGTACTCACACACCACGTACTGGCGCCGTTGTAGTATTTGCTATGTATCAGAGATGGCGCTGTATGTGAAAAATTATTTTCCCTACCTGCTTTTCTCTTGAAATTTTTCCAGAGTTTTCTTTGCTATAAACCTCACGGAGCCCGAGACCTTTACAACGAATGCAAAAGCGTGGAAATCGGTTCGTGCGTTCTGGAGTTATAGCGTCAGGAAGGAAACCCCGACTTATTTTTATATTATAGAAGATTACTAGCTGACCCGGCGAGCTCCGTAACGCCCCTTTTTTTTGAATATTTTCGAAATTCCTAAGTTTTTTGTTTAACTATTTACAATGTACCTATGCCTCAGCTAAACACGTTTATACAATAGCAGGCTGGAGAAACTTAACACTTCCAGTAAATTAAAATCAATTAAATTATCGAAAATTGCCGTGATTGATGTACCATCTACCATCTCCATCTTTTATCATCTACCATCTTTTACCATTTACCACCTTCTACCATATACCATTTTGTACCATCGAGAGGTCTCTTTCCTATCTTCCTATTCCTTCTATCCTTGCTCGCACATATTAAATCATTATAAGGGTATTCATATTCAGTTGAGTGCGAATGCATTATAAAAAAAACCTTCTTCTAAAATCAACCATCTTCTACCATCGACCATCCTTTACCACCAACCATCTTTTACCATTTATCATCTTCTTCAGTCTATCATCATCTATAATCTACTGGCTTCTACTATCTTCTACCATCTTTTACCATCTTTTACCTTCCAACATTTACCAACTTATACTATCAACTACCTTCTTCTATCAACTGTTGTCTACTATCAACTGGACACAGGAGTGGCATCACTGGTGTTAAAGTGCATAGTCAAGTATTAACTAAGGTCTGTTAAAAAAATTGTTTTATATTGTAAAAAAAGGAACTAATTTCACGAATAAAAGTGCAAACAACAAAAATAAACATTACGAAAAGAATTGATCGAAAGAAATTAGCAGGCAAGTTCTGAAATAATCCTTTTATTTAAAATATATAAAATCACTTCAACTGTGACAAAGAAAATATATCTATTGTCATTAAAAATTGAAACAAAGAAAACTGTTTACATGTTTAAACGACACGTAAGCGAAACTTCACCCGAAAAAACAATGTCAACATTACTGAAGAGGGACAAAAAAGACTCAGCCGTCCTGGTTTCCCAGATGTCTATTAATGATTTGAAAAGTATTTTCGATGAGAAACAACAGCATCTTGCCACGAAATCGGACGTTGAAGAGGTTCGCTTGGATATACTTTCGCTTAAGCAGGAAAATGAGGCTCTGAAAACCCATGTTCACGATCTTCAGTCAAAAGTGGAGTATCTGGAACAGCAAATTATAAATATCCAAGAAACTAACCACGATAAAAATCTGATATTCAAAGTAGAGGCAAAGAGCCAAATTGACCAAAAACAAGAAGTTGTCGAAACATGCAACCAGCTGTCAGATGGAGTAAGCAATATCTCCCCAGAAGAAATTATGGAAATAAAAACAAGGAATCCAAAAGTTAAAAACTTTATTGTGAAATTTAAAAACAAAGATAATCTTTACGCGGTATTAAACAACGCACATAAACTTAAAAACAATAAAATATCCATCCAGAGAGATTATCCGCCAATAATTAGAAAACGAAGAGCACAGCTTTTAAACATCCGAAGGCTAATCAAACGCGATCGACGAAATTCGAAAGCAGTGGTGAAAGGCGAAAAGTTAATTGTCGATGGATTGGAATATACATGGGATGATACCAAAGGATTAAAACACGGCGCACAATCTGGTTTTGTTAAATTAACCGAGATGTTGAATTTGCCTCAAGATTTTTTTCAAAGTTGTTTACAATTGACGACAGCAGGTGGTGGCGGATTTGAAAATGACATTGACAGAACTTTGACAGAAGGTATTGTGGATCCTGTGGATGGTATTGGGGCATGCTCACATGCAACCCTGAGAGAATAGCACAGGGATGTAATAGATAGAAAAATTATTCAAAAAACTAAAAAACAAAACACCAATATAAATAAAATAAATATAAATAGTTTCTTTAATGTCTGTATCGTTGCATATAATATTGGTGGATTAAATAATAAACTAATATTTTCTGATTTATTTAATGAATTGTGTAAAGCTGATATAATTCTGCTGTCGGAGACACATGTAGTAAATGATAATTGCTTAAATTATGAAATATATTTCCCAATGCATAAATGCTATTGGATTCCTGCAAAAAAGACTGCAACCAGGGGCAGAGCAAGTGGAGGAATGTTGGCTGCAATCAATGAAAATAAAATTTATAATTCTGCAGTAAAAATCAATGAAGAAGTAATGATTATTGAACTAAAATTATATGACAAAAATTATTTTATCATCCCAGTTTACTTAAACTGCAATAAGTGGCAAAGCGATTACGAGATACTGTATGATATGCTGTGTGAAACTAAAATTCAAGATGTAATGGTAATTGGTGATTTTAATGCAAGAACAGCAGATAAAGAATCAGCTTTCAAGTTGGGAGATAGAAAACGAAGTTCGAAAGACCAAGTCATAAATACAGAAGGCAAAAAAATACTAGATTTTTGCAACGATTTTGGGTTAAGCATTTTAAATGGAAGCGTTGATGGTGACTTAAATGGAGAATTAACGTTTATTGGTAAACAGGGATGCTCAACGATTGATCTTTGTCTTATCAGTGGAGACTGGATTTCCATTGTAAAAGAATTCAAGGTGGAAAAAATTGCCTATTCGGATCATCTTCCAATTATGGTAAAATTTGGAATTGAAAGCATCCACGGCAAACCTGAAAAACAAACTTCATCAGATATACCTAAATTAAAATGGGTGTCTCGTTGCGAAAACAGCTATAAAACAAGTTTAAATGACTTATTGGAAAGTAAAATACTCAACTGTAAATTTACCTATTTACCATTAATTGAGTTAGAAGCAATTATAAAGGATGCAGCAGCGGTTATGCAAAATACTGCAAAACTTAAAAAAAAGAAGAGTGGTACGACTATACATGCGAAAAATTAAGAAAAAAATCACTGGATTTGCTGAACTCACTTAGAAAGTGCAATTTAAACTCAACTCGCATAGAATACGTGGAAATAACCAAGCAGTATAAGCAACTATGTAAAGAAAAAAGAAAAAAATATGAAGAAAACCTAGCAAAAAAGTTAAGCCAATGTAAGGACTCCGCAGAATTTTGGAAATTAACAAAAAAGATAAATGGACAGGAATCATCTTCAAAGTCCTCGCAAATAGAAATTTCAACATTAAAAGATCATTTCAATACATTGCTGAGCACACATAATGACCAGTCGTCATGGAGCTATGCAAGACCAGCTATCACGAATAACATATTAGATGAAGAAATAACAATATCAGAAGTCGAAGAAATTCTAGATACACTTAAAGATCGTAAAATGGCTGGTTCAAACGGTATACCAACTGAATTTTTCAAACATTCGTCTGTACTACTAAAAGAAAAACTTACTCAAGCACTTAATGTGATCTTTAATTTTGCTGTACATCCGGATTGTTTTGAAGAAGCTCTCATTTGGCCAATTCATAAGAAGGGTGACCCATGTGAACCAAGCAATTATAGAGGAATCTCGTTCTTAAACTCAAGTTTGAAAATTTACACATCTCTTCTTAATAATAGACTTAACAGGTGGGTTAATATTAATAATAAACTGAGCGAATACCAATCCGGTTTCCGAAAAGGCTATTCGACAGTGGATAACATTTTTGTGCTAGGATGTCTAGCCCGCTCAAAGCTAAGCCAAAATAAAAAAATTTATGCTTTTTTCGTTGATTTTAAAGCTGCCTTTGATAAAGTGGACAGAAGAGCACTGTTTTATAAACTCTACAATCTTGGTATTTCAACCAAATTTGGAAGAGCATTGGAAAAATTGTATCAGCAGACTACTGGACGCGTATTCAATGGAACAGAAACATCTCAAAACATTACAATGAATTGCGGAGTTCGGCAAGGATGCAATCTTAGGCCGTTGCTATTTGGGCTTTTTCTGGATGACATTGTGGAATCCCTTCCCTGTGGTGCTGAATACGGAAACATCAAAATAAAAGTTATAATGTATGCGGATGATATTTTAATTTTGGCAGAATCTCCAGCTTCTCTTCAATTAAACATAAACAGGCTTTTTGACTACTGCAGACGATGGTGCTTGGAAGTAAATACTGAGAAATCAAAAGTAATGGTATTCCAGAACGGTGCAGGAAGAACTTCTAGAGAGGAACACTGGAGATATGGCGAAACCGAATTGGATGTAGTGAAAGAGTACCCTTACTTGGGAATGACGATAACATACAATTTAAACATGGATAAACATCTCGAAGCTAAAGCTAACGTAGCCAAGACGGCAATTTGTGCAAATTGGAAAAAAATATTCAAAAATAAACTTGTTTCAACTAATGCTAAAGTCCAAGTTTTTGATGCAACTGCTAAAGCTATTCTTTTCTACGGAGCACAAACCTGGGGTGTTAAAAAATTTGAGACAGTGGAGAAGTTGTTGCGTTTTTTCTTAAGGAAAATTTTTCTTTTACCGGTGAATACGCCAAAATACATGTACTACTTGGAAACAGGACTTCCAACGCTTTTCGTTTCCACACTGAAGTTAAATGCTGATTACTTGGTGCGAGTAATAAAGATGGAGGATACGAGATTGCCGAAGCTCGTGTTTATGCAGGCCGTACGTCGAAAATCGCTGTTTTACAAAGATTGGGTTGATCATGCAGCTAATTGTGGATGGAATCTAGACTTAGTCGATGCAGATGCAGAACACTGGAAAACGGCTCTTTATGAAATAATTCAAAGCATCGATGAAAACGAGAGATATGCATTCATAGAACAAGCAAGATCATCAAACGTAAGAACATTATATAACAAGCTTAATTACAATTTAAATGAAAAAAATTACTTCAACGTGGACTATCCAATAAAAATGATAAGCAGTATTTTCAAAGTAAGGGGAGAACTATTAAAACTCAATTATATGCCGCACAGGAATGATTTGGAAGGTATTTGCTCTCTTTGCAATATGCGAGTAGTGGAGGACATTTACCATTTTATTGCAATATGTCCAATGTTGATGGAGATTAGGAGAGTTTTCTACGACAAAAATTACCTGCAATATGAAGACATTAAACTTATTCTAAATGGAGAAGACTGGTTACGGCTATATCAATTCACTTCAGAAGCGACTTCCTACAGAAGCAGAATCATAAATGAACTTTTTTAAAAACTTCAATTAAATTTATACTTAATTTATATTTATTTTATATTTAGAAAGCTTTTTTTTTTAAATTAAAAATATATTTAAATTCCGTTTTAACTAAACTAAAAGTTGCATTAAAAAAAAAAAAAAAAAAAAAAAAAACAACTACATTCCGTTTTTGCTAAACTAAAAGCCATTTTTTTGTTTAATCAAATTCGTTTTAACTAAACTAAAAGTTCAATTCTTTCAATAAATTCATGTTTGTAAATTGAAATTATACAAAAACCATGTATGTAAATACTCAAAAAATTAACAATTATCTTTTATAATCGTAAAAATATTAAGTAAAAGCAAATATAAAAGAAGTCACTCGGGCAGACGGCAGTAATGCCATGTCCTACTTTATTCAATTAAGGAGCAAAAAATGTAAAGAAACTTTTTTAACATTATGAATAAAACTATCTATCTATCTATCTATCTATCTCTATCAACTATCTTCTACATCTTCTACCCGCTACCATCTACCATTTTCTATCTTCTGCCATTTTCTCCCTTCTAACATCTAACATACTAAACAATATAACAAAATAGAGTTATACAAACACATACTTTGTTTGTGTATTTAACGATATTTTTTACTTCAAAACAAGAAAACAGAACACTAATAGCTATATCAAATGCCGACTGATAAATAATTCAAATAAATTAACGAACTCTGCACTCCGCATTTTAATTATTCCAATTAGTTGAATTATCAAAACACGTTATGTCCTTAATGACGTACCATCTATCATCTACCAGTAATCTTCTACAATCTTACCTTTTTGCATCTAGTATCTTCTACCATCTAACGTCTGCTACCATCTTCTACAATTTTATCATCTTCTATCATCTAGGATTTTCTACCTTTTACCATCTTCCAACTTCTATTATAAATCATCTTCCAAGTTCTAAAAAAAACATCTACCATCTATCCTATATCAAAAAGTGTTTCTTTGCAAATGCTTTTTGAAGTAAAAATTTTTTTATTTGTGTTTTTCTGGCCTATATGGCGTAATTTTGGGGTAGTTCAAAATTGTGGTGATGTAGTGAGTTAGATGAGCTGATGAGTAACTCAGCATGGCCACAATCAAGATTATCTGGCAAAAACACTTGCGAGATCTAGCCGTTTTTGTACCCCTGAGAGGCATATGGCCAAAGAAACAGACTTTGTGTGAGAATTTTCTTAAATAAAAAGAAAAGGTGGATGAAGAAAGTAGCAAGGGATCCACTTGAACCAGGAAACACAAACATTTGCAACATCGCATCTGTAGATGCTGAGAAAAAAGGTTATTTCTGTTTCTGGCTATATAATACGTCAATTTGGGGTAGTTTAAAAATTTTTTTTTTAAATACCTAATAGGCATAAACTCCAAAAAGCTTCTAATAAATCAGTTTTGGTGGTTTAGTTAAGTTTTACCACCAAATATTCTGTTCGATAGTTTAAGTTGACGTTGTATCTATGTTGTTAATTTCGGGAGACTAGACAGTGGTCCTTGGTGGTGGAGGCCTTGGTGGCGGGCTTCCACCACCTTACCTATCGAACATTATATTCGGTGTTAACCAAAGCACCAAAGCGCCCATCTTATGGGATACGTTCTGAGACTTGAAATTGAATGAATTGAATAATTTTTACTCACCATTTAATTCTCCAAAAGATGCAGCAATGGCGTCCAAGATTTTGTCCTTTTTTATGTTTCTATACTCTAAATGTGATATATTATACAGTATATATGCATCTCTCACTTTTTCAAAGAGTTTTTCTATTAAAAACGTTTTCAATTTTTATAAATTTCTTCAAGTTTCAAATCAAACAATAAATAATATATGTATATAATATTGTGAATTTATTTGAGAACATTAAAGTTTCATACATTTTATTGGTTACAAATTCTTTAAGCAATGGCAAAAGCCGTCAGCCCGATTGACTAATTTAATACTAAAACATAAACATTTTATAAAATCGTGTTACATACGAAATAAGAATTGCAATTTTAATGATTTGAATCATAAAACAAGTCGAAATGTTTTCCTAACTAGAATTCAATGAATTGGCTTCTATAATGAAGGGCTTCCGTAATGTAGTTATATAAAGTGTTCCAGTTCGACCCAGTTCGAGATACTAAACTCCAACACCTCCTCTCTTGAAAGCTCAGAACGGTGCCAGTGACGTCCTCTCAATTCCTGCAGCATCGGACATCTTCCTAAAAAGTGGTACACACACTCTTGTTCTCTTAAATTACATAAGAAGCACCTCAATGGTAGATCCTCTCTGTGTGGTTGGAAGTTTAATGGAAGCACTTCACTTCTTGCTTAAAAAATGGCGCTGATTTGGTGAATCCTGTAATTTTCGTTAAAGTAATTTTTTTCCAGTAAACTATGGTTAAGTAAGTACCTTATATATAGAGCGACTCGACGAATTTTTCGCTTTCGTCTCGAAATTCTAATGAACCCTTTCATCCAGTTTTTGAATAATGTTAGGCAACGATATATAGCAGCTTCTACTATCATCTAATCTAAGTGATAAATATACATGACACTCTACACTTAATTGTTCCCATTTGCGGGAAAAGTTAGCTTTCCTATTGAGAAGCTGGAGCATAACAATTTTGGGAAGTCGGTGGTTCGGCAAATCTTTAATTTTTTGGATGCACTTGAAGTGTAGCTTCAATGCAAACTGTATAAGAAGAGGAAGGCCCGTTTCTACGTAAAGCATATATGTAGGTCGGTGAATTAGCAGGTAAGTTACACATGAGGTCCTTCCAAAACGCATACTCGCAGCAGAAGTAATAGAGCCATTACAATTCGGCAACCTAAGCAGAGATGAATTTAATTAAAAACGACCAGACTAAACAATAACACAAACGATGATCAAGACAAAGGAGTTCGTAGGATCCCACAAGAAGATAATCAACAAGCACACAAACGATGATCAAGACAAAGGAGTTCGTAGGATCCCACACGAAGTTAATCAACAAGTGCAGAGATGAAAACTAGAAGATACAAAAAGATGCAGATTCAGATTCACACAGAACGCGAACGAAGACGGTCGTTTTAATTTTAATAAATCTTTTTTTAAAAAGTCTACCAGAAGAATAAAGAATTTAATTGGCGCAGTCGGTAGGATTATGAAAAAAAAATCTATTAGTGCAAATAATAGAGAATATCACAATCTAGTGATCGAACCATTCCAAACGAAAATTGGAACACGGGACGTATCGAAACAAAAAATTTATTCACTATTTCCAAACGAATATTGGAATATAAAAACCGGTGGTGTATATATAAAAATCAAAAATTTTTATAAAAAAATAAAGTTCAGTTCAAGTGTAGTGACTCAAGTTTTGCGAAGAAAATAAAAAATCTTCAAGCAAACATATGTTACGATTTCCTTAGAGGAAGCATAGAAGAACTAAAACTAAAACACCGGTGAATAGACGAAAAAAAAAAGAACACTATAAAAATTAAAACCACAAAAACAACATCAGACAAATAATGGCAACCGTCGAAGTTCCACAAGTTCCACTTACACCAGCTGAAGAGAAGGAACAGGAGTTCCTGTTAAAAGAACTGATACATGTACAACCGTACAAAGGACAAGAGGACAATTTGGCTCTTTTTATATCATCTATAGACTACTTAAACAACCAGATCAATGGACGAAACAACATCATAAAGGCAACATTCGCTATCCATGCAAAAATACAAGGAGAGGCGGTACGAGCAATAAATTGTCTTCCACATCTGTCACCGTGGAAAGACATTAAGGTAAATTTAATAAGATTATTCTCAGTTAAAGAGAGCTATATTAAACTATCACAAGAAGTAGGTTCTATTATAGAACATAATACAGTAGAGTTATATAAAAAATTAGACTGCTTATTGCAAAAACTACAAACCAAGACTCAATTAGAGCCAAATCTAATATATACACAAGCAAATAATGAAACTTTAATTTTAGAAGCATTTAAGCATAATTTAAGCGCTTCCCAAAAAGCAATTGTAATTTCTTCAAATTGTAAAAACATTGTCCAGGCCTACGATCTTTAAGAATCGAACGGCATGCTTGAAACAAACAAGAATTTTAGTACAAAACACCCAAATTTTAATAATAATTTTAGATCAAATAATAATAATTGTATTCCAAAACAAAACAATTTTGTACCTCGGGATAATTTCCTTAGAAATAACAATAATAATTTGCAAAATAATTTCCAAAGGAATCATTTGGGCATGAATTCAGCTCAAATTCGACATAACAATAATCAAATATTAGGAAATTATAGACCAAACCCATTTAGACAATATGGATTTGGATTTCAACACAATAATTACAGACATCAAGTTCATAATAATAATAATCCGCAACAAAATAATAATTTTAGACAGGTTCAGAATAATAATCCCCAATATAATAATAATAATAACAGTAGGCAAGTGCGACAAGAACCAATGGAGGTCAATCGCCTCAGTGAAGAACAAGTGCACAATGAAGAAATAAATTTTATTCAAGAGGGCCAACGACACTTCCTGTCGTAGAACTTAACGTACTAAACGAAAAAATTAAAGTCTTAGTAGATACAGGATCTACTATGACCCTCCTTGACAGAAATATAATTAAATCCTGCAAAAGAATAAAATTAGATAAAGAAATAAGAGTTAATACGGTTAATTCTCACGTTTACATAACCGATCAAATAATCACTCCCTTAAGGTAGTTCCACACTATCCCACAGTGTAGTACGACATGTCAGAAAAAAGTGTGAAGGAATGTGTGATGGTTTTACATTCAATCCTAAAAAAATATTTCAGATCTAAACACATGTCAAATCGTATGAGATCTGCGCTGTCATATTCTGTTTCCACACTATTATACACCGGTTTCATCACACATTTTTGACATGTCGTATTACACTGTGGGATAGTGTGGAACTACCTTTACCTATAGAATTTAATGAAAAAGCTACCATGGAATGGAAGTTAATGAACTTTGAGAATAAAAAATTTCATGCGATCATAGGATCGAACTTTTTAAATGCTATAGGGGGTATAATAAACATGAAAGACAAATACGTTGAAATAAATAATAATAAAATACGTTTCGTTAATTTTGACATTAAAGAAAAAGAATTAATCAATGAAAATGATCAATGTCCTTTTTTTTATAATGAAATTAACATAATGGAACATAATTCATTAGAGGTCCGTGAACTTTTACACGAGAATTTAAATAAAGAAGAGAAAAGTTTATTGCAAGAATTTTTGAATAAAAACAAAGATTTATTTTATAAGGATGGGCAAAAGCTTAGTGCTACAACGCAGACCACTCACAAAATTAGAACAAAAAATGATACACCAATTTTTACAAAAATTTATCGCTATCCCAAAGCACATGAGATAGAAATAAATAACCAAATTTCGGAAATGCTAGAAAATGGTATTATTAGAAAAAGTATTAGTCCGTACAATTCCCCAGTCTGGGTTGTACCTAAAAAAACTGATAATTCAGGTAAAACAAAATGGCGTATGGTAATAGACTACCGAAAGCTAAATGAAAATACGGTAGAGTATAAATATCCACTACCAAACATAGACGATGTATTAGATAAATTGGGTAGAGCCCAATATTTTTCTGTTTTAGACCTTGCAAAAGGGTTTCATCAAATCCTGGTGGATCCCAAAGATATTGAAAAAACCGCATTCAGCGTACCTAATGGTCATTACGAATTCTTAAGAATGCCATTTGGTTTGAAAAATGCACCTTCAAGTTTTCAATGCATGATGAATGAAATTCTTGCTGGTTTAATAAATAAAATCTGTGTTGTCTACATGGATGATATTCTTATATTCTCCACGAGCTTACAAGAACACATAATAAATTTAAACCAGGTATTTCAAAGACTTAGAAAATACAACTTAAAAATACAAGTTGATAAATGTAAATTTTTAAAAAGAGAAACAAAATTTCTTGGTCATATCATAACTGACAAGGGTCTTTTACCAAATACTGACAAGATTAAAGCAATTCAAAAAATTAGTATACCTAAAACTACAACAGAAATAAAATCATTTCTGGGTTTAACGGGTTATTATAGAAAATTTATACAAGATTTCGCTTGCACAGCACAGCCAATGACAAAATATTTAAAAAAGGGTACTAAAATAAATATTAACGATTCTGAATATATTAAAGCGTTTGAAACTTTAAAAAAAAATATAATTACTACACCAGTATTAGCATACCCTGACTTTAAAAAAGAATTTGAGCTCACAACAGACGCCTCAAATTATGCAGTAGGAGCTGTCTTGACACAAGATAAACATCCTATAACATTTATTAGCAGAACGCTAAACGAGCATGAAAGAAGATATTCTACTACGGAAAAAGAGCTCTTAGCCATCGTATGGGCAGTTAAATACCTTAGGCCATATCTTTACGGTCGAAAATTTCAATTAAAATCTGACCACCAACCCTTAAAATGGCTCAAAACAAAAAGTTTAGGAAAAGACATTTCAGGAAGGTTACAGAGATGAATACTCTCTCTTGGAGAGTATGATTTCGATATTAACTATTTAAAAGGCTCTCAGAACACAGTAGCTGATTATTTGAGCAGAGAGGTAAAAGATAACGAAATTAATCACCTCGATAATGATGAAGAATTAGAAACCCAACACTCAAAAGAAGAAGAATTGTTCGACCATTTTGTAATTGTAGAAAAAGCCATAAACTCATATAAACAACAAATCGTAGTAAATACCAATTACCAAGGTAGAAAATTAGGAATTGGACGCCTTACTGAAAAATGAAAGTTAATTGAACTTTATCCCAAATTAATGGATTCTCCAAGCTTTGAGAGAAAACTTAAAAAATTACTTGTACCAAAACAAACAGGTACATATTGTGAAAATGATAAAATATATAATATCTTACAGCAAAAATTAATAAATCTGTTTGACAAAAGTTTCATATAATTTCATAGATGCAGCTATTTAGCAGAAGAAATGAAAACAGTGAAGGAAACTGAAGACAAAATTAAATTGTATCACGAATTAGAGACCAGTCACTCTGGCATAGAAGAAAATTACGCAGGAATAAAAAGATACATTTATTTCCCAAAATTAAAAAACATTGTAACTACTGTTGTAAATAATTGCAACATTTGTCGTCTAAATAAATATGATAGGCACCCTGTCAAGCCAAAGTTTAAATTGACTGAGACTCCTAGCGATGTTAATCAAATTGTACACGCAGACTTATTTTTCTTAAACAAACTTATATTCCTTTCTACTATCGATAAATTCAGTAAACGTGTGACGTTTACTTCAATTCCTAACAAAAACATAGAAAGCATACATACAGCTTTATTGCAGTATATTTCTCAACATGGGAAACCTCAAAAATTTGTTATGGATAATGAATTTGATCAAATTTCTATTAACGCCTTATTTAACGATTTTAATATAGAAAGACACTTTACAACACCTAATTCACACACTGGGAATAGCCCTATTGAAAGAGCACATAGCTCAATTTTAGATAAAATTCGCTGTTTAAAAGATGGTAAACATATATCAGATCTAGAAAAAATCAACATAAGTTATAAAGCCGTATATTATTACAACAATGCTATTCAAACACTAAGTAAAAAGAAACCATTTGAAATCCAAGAAGGAAGAGTACACAAAAAACAATTACATACAAAATTTGTCGAGCATACAGAAAAAAATATATCTAAATTGAATAAAAAAAGAGAAGATATTAAAGAGATTGAAGATGTAGACTACGTAGTGAATCCTGGTAGAAGAGATAAAATATTACCGAAATTTAAATTAAAAAGCACAACTCGAGTCCACCCTATAAACATTCAACGCAAAAGAAAACAAACGAATAAAATCTCAGAAAATACGTCAGACGAAGGACAAAGAAGTTCTTCAGCAAATGTAAGATCAGTAACGCGAAACTCTTCATCGAGTGAAGATTCCGAAAATATTCCTCTAGCAAACCTTAAAAATAAATAAGAAAAAAAATATATTTCATATCGCACCATGTATCTGTTAAATTATAGAGTTATAACTTTACTAATCGGATTTATAAAAAGTGAAATAACAATTGAAAATATGAACATTAAAGAAGGGTACGCAAAAATAAGATTGGATAAAATAAAAATAGTAAAAGACTACAAACACATTTTACATAAAATAAATATAACTCAGATTAATAATGTTCTGAATGATATAGAAAATAATATGAAAAATTTAACTAAAGTGGAATTTCCCGAGGAAATATTCGAGGAAATTGAATTAATAAGATCGGAAATCGAGAGTGTCACACAACACAGAATAAAAAGAAGTTTGTTTAATCTAGGTGGAAATGTGTTAAAGTTCTTGTTCGGGACAATGGACGAAGAAGATAGGGTTAATATTGAAAAAAGATTGGAAGCAAATGAAATAAACAATCATAATGTAATAATAAACTTAAACAAGCAAATAAAAATTAACAACATGTTTCAAAAACAGATAAACCAAATTCAAAGTGAATTAAATACATTGTACAAATCTACAAACTTTATTAACTTTAACCTTACTGGTATGCTTTTTGTGCATAGAATTATTGTATTAGAAATTCGCGAAAAACTTCGCAAAGTGAAAGAAATAATTGAAAAAATACAAAATAATATTTTGGCTAGTAAAATTAATATTATGGTTAATTCAGTGTTAACTAATTACGAAATCAATGAATATAATATTACTTTTGAAAAACTTAGTAAGATAAAATTATCTACAGCATTATATAAAGAAGAAATAATATTTATAATAAGCATTCCAGATAACATTGAAACATTTACAAAATATTACATAACAAGTATGCCTAATTTGAATAAAGAAGAATTGTTAATTAAAAGTGATTACATTATTCAATACCAAGACAGAGAATATTTATACGAAGAAAAAGAATATAAAAACTTAAAGCCATACATGAACTGTCCACACTTAAGAAATTGCAAAAAGCAAATAAACCTAAATAATAATATTATATTAGAACTAAGCCGAGGCATATTATTAAAAAAACTTGAAATTTTAAGCTAAATAATACTTGTAATGACAAAGATAAAATTGACATCACTAATAATGTTCTTATAAATTTTGAAAATTGTGTTTTAAATATAAATGAAACTCTGTACGAAAATAAAAATGAAATTGTAGAACAAGCTATTTACATGAACAACCCAACATTGTACACAAATTTGTCCGATATATTTGAATATAAAGAAATAAACTTTGAAGACATTGATAACTTAAACCTAATTCAAGAAAAGATCACAAATATTAATATTCACAGAAATATAACATACTCAATAAATTGTATTATAATATTGTTAGTCATTGTAATCGTAATATAATTATATCTATAAGAAAAAACTTCTCAAAAATTGCTCCGGGAGAAGCAACGACTTAAAGGGGAGGGGAGTTACACATGAGGTCCTTCCAAAACGCATAATCGCAGCAGAAGTAATAGAGCCATTACAATTTGGCAACCTACGCAGAGATGAATTTAATTAAAAACGACCAGACTAAACAATAACACAAACGATGATCAAGACAAAGGAGTTCGTAGGATCCCACAAGAAGATAATCAACAAGCACACAAACGATGATCAAGACAAAGGAGTTCGTAGGATCCCACACGAAGTTAATAAACAAGTGCAGAGATGAAAACTAGAAGATACAAAAAGATGCAGATTCAGATTCACACAGAACGCGAACGAAGACGGTCGTTTTAATTTTAATAAATCTTTTTTTAAAAAGTCTACCAGAAGAATAAAGAATTTAATTGGTAACCTGAACAGCTGTTTGAGAAAAAATCTTTGCAACATTTCCACTTCTTCGTATTCTTCGAAGCCCCAGACCTGACATGCATAGCACATGACAGACCGAGCAGTTGCTTCATAGAGCTTGTACTTTGCTGATACTGGAACATCGATTCTCCCAAGAACATTTCTCCAGGTACAGCTCAACGCTTGCTTCGCTTCCTTAAGTTTGTTTTGGAGATTGAGTTTAAATGAAAGTCTTGGTGTAATTCATTAACGATCTCCATATGATCATCATCAAAATACCAATTTTCTTCCCTGGTATATCTTCCCGAATTATTTCGAAAAACCATTATTTTAGACTTGCTCGAGTTTAAATTTTAAGCTCCATTGCTCGCAATATTCTTTAAGTCTATTTACCATCAGTTGCAACATATTTGGTGTTTCCGCAATCAGGACGATATCATCTGCAAAAACTAAGCCTTTAATTAAAGTTTCGCTAAAAGTTATCCCTCCAGGAAGGTAAGACAGCAGGTCATCCTAAAATAGACAAAAGAGCAAAGGGCTTAGTTGGCAACCTTTTTTAACTCCAGTCTCCGTGTCAAACCATTCAGACATGTGAACTCCATCCCAAACTGCGATTTTATTGTTTTTATATAAGCTGCTTATTATGTTGAGCATTTTTGACGACATTCCTAGATTACTGAGTTTCAAAAGAAGGGCTCTTCTATCCACTGAATCGAGAGCAGCTTGAAAATCAATAAAAAAGGCACAAGCTTTCTACGCTTTTCCAAGTATATTTTCCCAATATTGGTCAGAACAAAAATGTTACCAACTGTTGAGTAATTCTTTCTAAATCCAGCTTGATACTCGCTTAGAAGACCTTTTTCTTCCACCCATAATGTTAACCGATCTAGTAATATACTCGTAAAAATCTTCAGCAGAGTATCAAGGAACTAGATTCCTCTATAATTTGATGGATTATTCGCATCGCCTTTCTTAAATAAATAATAATAAATTCTTCTTATATGAATCAGACTTTCCCTTAGTAAACAATCAAATTCATCACAAAGCTGTTTCTGTAATTTTTGAGTTTTATGAATTTAACCAAGAATTTTCAACTGAATATAATTGTTTGAACTATATCAAAAAGGCAGATTTCACTGGATTAAATAATTTCTTCAATTCAACTGACTGGGCACAAAGATTTTGCAATAGATCTCTAAACAGTATGTACATATGTCACTTTTAAAGAAGTTATTTTTGATGGCATTGAACAGTTTGTCCCAGTTTTTAATAAAAAATTTTCTTTTAAGCTTCCGTGGTTTAATAAAAGGCTAAAAAAATTTGAAAATGTAAGAAATAAGGCATTTAAGCGTTCAAAAACATCAAATAGTTCAGAGGATCGTGCTCGCTTTCTTCAGCTTCGGAGAGAATTTGATTTTTTGAACAAATTTTTGTATCATCAGTACATAAATGCTACTGAAAGCAATATAAAAAAGAATAGCAAATCCTTTTGGGTCTTTCTGAATTTCAAACGTAAAACTTCATTTTTGCCAACAGCAATGGAATTTGATAACGAAAAGTCAGGCGATATTCAATCTTCTTGTAATCTTTTTGCAAAATACTTTCAATCGAATTATAATACTGATGTTATTTTAAATATTAATGACTTTTACTCAAATATTTCCCCTATCACTGATTTCGATTCAAAGTGTTTTTTTAGAAGAAGCCGTTCTTGATGGTCTGATTGAACTCGATTCAACTAAAAAGATGGAGCGGATAAAATTCCCCCGCTCTTATTGTCAAAATGTGCCTCGTCTCTCTGCTACGCTCTTAAAATTATTTTTAATAAATTTTTATCATCTGGTGTTTTTATTGACGATTGCAAATTATCGTTTGTTAATCCAATTTACAAAAGTGGCCTTAAACAGCTCGTTAAAAATTACAGGCCAATATCAAAACTTTCCGCTGTGCCAAAGTTATTTGAAAAGTTAGTGACTCAGAGGCTATTTTTTGCTGTTAAGGAATCAATAACGTCAAAACAACATGGATTTATTAGTGGCCGATCAACTTCGACTAATTTTTTGCCTTTTTTCCCAATTTTGTTTAAAATCTATGGAAGACAAAAAGCAAGTCGATGTCCTATACACAGATTTTGTTAAGGCATTTGACAGAGTTCACAATGAACTATTATTGCATGAACTTGAAAAACTGGGACTCAATACGAATTTTTTGAAATAATTGAGGTCCTACTTGTAAAATCGTAGACAGGTCGTCCAGATTGATGGTTTTAAATCAATTTGTATAGAGGTGGAGTCGGGTCTACCCTAAGGTAGTCACTTGGGACCACTTATGTTCGATTTGTTTGTAAATGATATTCCTGGCGTTTTCAATTTTGTGCCTGTTTGATGTTTGCAGATGACGTTAAATTGTTTAGTCAAATATCTTCAGATAGTGATTGTTTAAACTTTCAAAATTATATTGATTTATTTTAAATTTGGTGCTCGTATAACCATCTCGAACTCAACACATCAAAATGTAAAATTTTTAGTGCTTACAGAACGTTAACTCCGTTAACTTTTACTTATAAATTTGGAATGGAAACTCTCAAGGGTCAGTGAGGTGAAAGATTTTGGTGTTATCTTTGATTGCAAACTCACATTTTCTGCCCACATCGATTTTATTATTTCGAAAGCTAATTCTATGCTAGGTTTCTTCAAACGAACTTCAAGCGTTTTTAAAGATGAGTATACTTTGAATGCAATTTTTTTTTCATTAGTGTTGCCTATCTTAGAGTATTGCTGTGTGGTTTGTTCCCCATTTTACGAAAATGCTATTGCAAGAACAGAAAGGATACAAAAAAGGTTATCGCTATTCGCGTTAAGGAATTTGAGATGGTCCGGCGGAATGCCTGCTTACTTTTCAAGATGTGCGTTATTAGATTTGAATACCCTTCAAAGCCGCAGACGAGCTCAATGCGTTCTTTTTATTAAAGACATTTTAAGTAATTGTATAAAATCTGAAGAACTACTTGCGCAAATTTCTTGGTATGTTCCAGAAAGAAATCTAAGAATTCGTAATGATCTGTTCTATGTTCCCATTCATCGTACAAATTATGGTGTAAATAATCCTGTAACTTGTTCGTTAACATTGTATAACTCTATCTGTAGTGAAGTCGACCTTTCTATGAATAGGGATAATTTCAAAAATATTGTTAAAAAATATTTCATTCTTGAGTTGAGCTAGAACAAGTAAATTATAATTAATGTAAATACCAACCTTTTTGCTATCAGCAGATTGTTAAGTCAAATCCATTGATGAATAATAAATAAATAAATACATAAATGACTGAAATATAATGCTTTTTTGGAAACTTTCTGGTACTAAACCTAGATCAAATACATATAGAACCCTTCGGTTATTTTTAAGATAAAAGATTCGGGAGCGTTTTTATAGAACTCAGCCGATATTCTTTCCTCCCCTGGAGCCTTGTTGTTCTTGCTTGATCTGATTGCCTGTTTGACATCATCCAAAGTTATCAACCGGTCGAGTGATTCACATCTTAATTGCAGAAGATAATAATGGTAGCTGGGTGCAGAATTAACGTTCAGTAAACTTTTGAAATGAGCTGCTTAGTCGTTTGCATTGACAACAGTTCCTTTAATGCAACGTATTCCATTTAAATATCTTAAAATCTTCCAATAAGCTTAAGTATCCCTTGCTTAGCCCAGTTCGTTTATGCGAGCGTTTATAAAACTTATTCTTTTTTTACATAGTTCCTTGTAATAAAGAGTATTACTGACCTGATGCATCCTCTTTGCCACGTCGGTGTTCATCCTTCTTACTAGCTTTAAGAACCTGAAAGACTTCTTCCTCGCTTTTCTACAATCCATATCAAACAAAGGTTCCTTTGGACAGAATTGCATCTCATTTTGCATTGGTTGCGCAGCCTGTTTAATTTGCGAAACACAGTAATTAGACAAATTTTCGGGAAGCAGGTCTACAGGTAGAAGTTGATTTGACTCCCTGCTAAGTCTTTGTTTATAAATGTCCCTTTCACTCCCTTTCCATTTAAGTCTTGCAGGCAAGGGTATTTCGCCTATTATCTCTGAGTATGCATTTAAATTGATAAATGTAACCAAAAGCATATGGTCAGAATAAGTTTTTTAAACGACTTTGAAGTCCGTAGCCAGTTTTAAAGCAGAACTTTTAACAAGACAAAAATCAATTGTAGAGCTACTAGTTCCCCTTATAAATGTGAAGTTTCCTTCCTTGTTGCTTTATATACGCCCGTTCAAGACCACTAGACCAAAGTCGTCACACATTTCTAAAAAATTTATGCTCTTGTTGTCCGTAGATTTATCCTTTGCAATTCAAGATGCTGCGAACCTCGAGTTAAGTAAATCATGGTTTACGTTACTTGCGACTTGCGCCTCTCCACTCCTTGTATTACAGTCACGAATTATCATCATATTTTGTAAATTGTTCGTTACAAGGAAGTTAATCAAATTTTCAATATCGCCCACCCATTTGTTGCAATTGATGTAAACTGGAACAATAAGGAGTTTTTCCTTGATAGACCATTCAATAATAAATTTGTTCAGCTATTTTCAGAGAATTTACAATTTTTTTTTAATTCCGTATAATAATAAACCGCTTGCTCTTCCTCTCAAATGCGACCTTGGTGCTGGTATCCATAATGTGGAAATTTACTTTCATACAAATAGATTTGGTTTTCTTCAATAAAAGTTTCAAGTAAAAAAAAGATATAATGCTTTGATACATATTCAAAAAAATCATTAAATAATAGCTTATTTTTAATTCCTGATACATTATAAGCAAGTATTTTGAAAATGTTTAAACTAATAAAAATTTAAAAATTTAAATTTAATTTATTTGGCAAAGTCTGCACATCTCTATGGACCTCTGCGATTGTAGTAGACTTACTGCACTTCTTTTAATGAGCGTACTGAATGCTGCCATCATGTGTTGACATTTCGTTGACGTTTAGCAGCGGGTTGAGAACTGAGTTTCCTCCTTGAGTATTGCATTTTAATGTTTTGCAATCGTAGAAATATATATTGTCTCCAATTATTAACTTCTCTCCCGCTATTTTTGCTCTAATATTCGGATTATTTCTCGTGATTTGCGACCTTAATTTAAGAATATTCCTACGTCTTTTTTTAGCCGGAGCTTAATAATCTCTGTGTATGGAGATTCCTGTAGATCGAAGTTTACCAGCCGCTTGCAAAATTTTGGTTGTTGAGTAAGTAATAGATTCATGAATGACAGCTGCGATATGGCGGGCAAATGGGGCATGGAGCGTTCCACAAATATCGCTTTGGTGTGTGCCATTTGTATGGTTTACATGTGCATCATCTGTTTGGTGATCTTCACCGCCATCGCAGCCGCTTTGGTTTGCGCGAGCCTTAAGGGTGCCAGCGGCCACACTCCAGCCGCGCCGCCACCAGAAAACATCGCGGCACAACCTTCAGATGGCCGCTGCGGCCACTGCTTTGTTTGAAATTCAATCAGTATGCGCGCACTTGTCATAGCGGCCACATTTTATAACAAGTTTTTCTCCAGGGGAGATACACTCCCGAAAACGACTGAATCCAGAAAAATGTGGTTTAAATATGTTTAGTATCTCTAGAAATTTTTTATTAGAAATTTTCAAATAGTTAAAAAATTTGATTTCATGTTGGGCTACGTCAGAAAAGTAAGTATGATATATTCCTTTGGAAAGTCTTTCCCGTAACAATGGGTAAGCCCAGAATTGGCAACCTGGCCGCCTAGAACGCACCTAGTCTTAGTGTTGTATGAGGAACAACCGGAGCAAGGTTCTCGTAGTAATCTACTCCAAACCGCTGATAAAAAGCTTGCGCCACCAGGAGAGCCTTGTAGATACATTTTTCTCCTCCTTCAGCAGTTTTCCGCTTGTAGATCCATTTTCAACCTTCTGCTTTTGTATCGGCAGGCAACGGCGCAATATCCCAGGTGTTATTTTGCTGCAATGACTTCATCTCCCCCTTCATTGCACAACTACAGAACTCCGCTTCACTGCTATCCAAAACTTCTTGTAAACTTGTGGTTGTTATTCTTTCCAGGTTAATCACAAGCACCTCGTCTATGAATCTTGAAGGTGGTTAACCCTTCATTGGTCTGTTTGATGTTCTCTTCGTAACAGTTGCATCCTTACCAACACTTTGAAATTCGTTAATGACATTTTCATCGAAACCAAAGAACTGAGATTCAGAAGTAGAATTCATATCCTCACTAGAAACACACTCAAAATCCTCCTGTCTAGCAGCTGTCATGTGTTTTTCAGCTTTGCTCGGTCGTCCAGTAACAATCATTTCAACTTGATGCTGCTGTATTCTAGACTCAATTCTTTACCATCAACTCTGCACTGATCTAAACAGCTAAACATTTCACGCACTAGCCCCAGGAGAATTCAGCACAAAGATTGGACAATTCGCTTACATTACAAGGTCAGATTGACTTAGCAATTGAAGGCGCTTCGTGACTATTACTATTACTATTACTATTACTATTACTATTACTATTACTATTACTATTACTATTACTATTACTATTACTATTACTATTACTATTACTATTACTATTACTATTACTATTACTATTACTATTACTATTACTATTACTATTACTATTACTATTACTATTACTGTTACTATTACTATTACTATTACTATTACTATTACTATTACTATTACTATTACTATTACTATTACTATTACTATTACTATTACTATTACTATTACTATTACTATTACTATTACTATTACTATTACTATTACTATTACTATTACTATTACTATTACTATTACTATTACTATTACTATTACTATTACTATTACTATTACTATTACTATTACTATTACTATTACTATTACTATTACTATTACTATTACTATTACTATTACTATTACTATTACTATTACTATTACTATTACTATTACTATTACTATTACTATTACTATTACTATTACTATTACTATTACTATTACTATTACTATTACTATTACTATTACTATTACTATTACTATTACTATTACTATTACTATTACTATTACTATTATGCTCGTATCTAGACACGTTGCTAAGTCAACAAAAACTTGAAGCAGAATCAAGTTCTTCAATAAAAAAAATTGCATGATAGAACTAAGGAATGTCTTTATGATATATCAAATATTGGCTTCGATACTTCCTCATGGGATCCGATAATTATATATAACACAATTGGATATTGAGTCCCTCAGGCTTTATGAACGGTCGCTTCCCAACACAAAGGAGATACCATCTTTACAACAGGTATACGACTTTCTTACTAATCGGTTTGAATCATTAGAAGCATTGGGTGACAAGAAACGAGAACCTCATTCACCCCATAAAAACCAACCAAGACACATAATCCGAAACTACCTTAGTAAAATTGAAGCTCAATGCAGATATTGCAGAAAAAGTTCTCATAACATCTATAAATATAACGAGTTCCTAGCACTAAATCCGAATCAGAAGCTGGAAGCCGTGAAACGTCAACAACTTTCCCGCAACTGTCTGAACCACACAATGAGTGAAAGTTGTCAAAACCGAGGAACCTGCAGTCTATGCAAGGGCTACCATCATACCTTAGTACAAAATGATGCCCTTACTAGAAATCCAAGGAGAACAAACATTCAAATGGCAGTAGCAAAATAGGAAATTCTTTTAGCATCTGCCATGATAAAGGTTACTACATACAATGGTAAGACTGAAATTTTACGAGCACTTATTGATACTGGAGCTCAAGCGTCATTTATAACGGAGGAAGAGGCTCAGACTTTATCTGTCCCGAAATCTAAGACTTTCAATAAAGTATTAAGTCTTGGAGCATCATCAGCTTTCACATCACTTGGAAAAGTCCATATTCAAGTACAACCCAGATTTTCATCAACATTCAAGATTAACATTGATGCATATGTTCTTCCAAAACTTACAAACAAATTACCCAATACTTATTTTAAATTCGCAAGGTATGAAAACTTCCTACTTGCTGACCTGACCAGGCATTTAATCAACATGAACTAATCAATGTCATCATTATTGCTGACTTGTACCATAATCTATATCTGCGATGGCATCAGAAAATCTAAGCATGGAATCTAAGTTCAAAGTACAGAACTTGGCTGGATCAATTCAGGGAAGATACCAGTCTCTAAAGATCCTATACAAATCATAACTATGATATCTACAGTTGAATTAAGTAATTTAAGCAACCGCCTTAAACGATTTTGGGAGTAGAGGAAACTCCATACCAAGGAGAAACAATGAGTGAATATGATGAATGCGAAAAACAGTTCAAAGAAAACCGTAGCCGAAACAACGATGGAAGATACACAGCAAGAATTCCATTCAAAACAAACAAATGTAACTTTGTATACTTTGGGTGATTCAAGAAAGACAGCAATAGCTAGACTTTTACAAATGGAAACAAAGTTTAAGCAAAATAAGAAACTTGGGGAAAAGTACCGAAAATTTATAGGAGAATACTTAACTCTTGGACATATGAAGTCACACAATCTACAGATGAGATAAACTAAATGCCACACCAAGCAGTAATAGAATCAGACATCACTACTACAAAACTTCGCGTTGTATTTGATGCTTCATTAAAAACAGACAATGTAATAAGCCTGAACGACAACATGCTTACTGGACCTAGGCTACAAGCTGACCTAGCAACGATACTCCTACGCTGGCAAAAATATAGATACGTCTTCACAGCAGACATTAAAAAGATGTATAGACAAATTAAAATAAATGATCAAGACATAAATTACCGAAGAATATTATGGAGAATCTCACCAGATGAGGCTATAAAAGAATATGCGTTAACAACTGTCACATATGGCACATAATCAGCCCCATACCTGGCTATTAAAACAATACCTCAACTAGCAGAAGATGAAGCGTTTTTGATTCCCGAAGGCGTCTAGGATTGTTCAGGAGGATTTTTATATGGACGATGTAATGTCGGGAGCACACACCATTAAAGATGCTAGAGCAACGGTTCTCAACCTTTGGGAGTGTCCGGACCCCTAGCAACAAATTTATCAGTCGGCGGACCCCTCTCAAGAAACAAATTTAATGTATTATTGTGTATAATCTTTAAATTAACACCGTTCCAATCAGAAAGTTGAAAACATGTCGTTTTTATAAAAATATCTTTGATTAAAATGTTATTAAAAGTACAAAAGTAAGCAGTTAGTAAAATAATCAATGTGATGGCTGGTTTTGTTTTTTAGCTACCAAGTTATTTATTTTTGGATCAAAGGAACATAACTTAATTCTTAAATCAGGTTCTACATCTAATTTATTTCTTTATTTATTTTTCGTATAAACAAGAGTTGAAAAATCTTTTTCACATAAATATGACGTAGAAAACAGAATTAACACTTTAATAGCTTTTTCGGATATTAAAGGATATTGATTTCTTGCACTTAACCAGAATTCAAAAAGACTGATGTTTTTAAATACAAGTTGTAGAGCTAAATCACAAGAAATATCAATAAGCTGGTTTTCTTCTAAGGCTGATAAACTGTTTATTTCACTCAAGTCAACCGAAAATGGATTTTTAATCCATAATATGCTGTTATCATTAATTGGAAAGTATTCTCGAAAGCTTTTTTTAAGGACCGAGAAATGTTTGAGAAAACTTTGAAAAATTGAGTCTGGTAAAATATCGTTGGCAGTTGTTAAAAATTCATTTAGGGTTGAAAATGATGAATAATCCTTTTTTTCAAATCGTCTTTGCCACATATCAATTTTTTTTAATATCGATTCGATTTTCTCTTCAAATTGGAATACAGTTACTGTCATTTGTGAGTTTTGTAAATCCATGTTTAACTCATTTAAATAGCCAAAAACGTCACATAGATATGCAACTTGTGCGCACCATGTTAAATCATTAAAACGGTCGCGCAACTCAAATGACATATTACTTTCTTTGAGGAAAAACATTCGTATTTCTTCGCGAAGCTCGAAAAACCGTTTAAGAATTTTTCCTCGGGATAGCCAACGAACCTCAGTATGGAGTAGTAGCTGACTGTGGATGCTGCTCATATCAGTACATATTTTATTAAAGATGCGGTGGTTTAGTGGCTTTGATTTTATAAAATTGATTATTTTCACAACTTCATAGAGAATTGTTTTTAATTCTGCTGGTATTCGCTTTGCCATCAATTCCTCTCGATGTATGCAACAGTGTTGCCAAGTAGCTTCGGGTGAAACATTTTTAACAAAAGCGCGTAGACCTCTCTTACATCCGGACATTGCTCTTGCACCATCAGTGCAAATTCTTACACATTTTTTCCAATTTATTCTATTTGATGTTATAAATTCATTCAAAAGATTAAAAATGGCTTCTCCGGTCGTATGGTCACGAAGAGGCAGACAGAACAAGAAATCATCATGAAAAGAGTCTCCAAATTCGTACCGCACATACGACATCAGATTGGCATTGTTTGATATATCAGTACTTTCATCCAATTGAAGAGCAAAATAGGAACTCAACTTTATTTTTTCTATAAGCTGTGTCTTGAGATCGCAGGACATATCAATAATAAATTCTTCTCTTCACGGTATCATTCGAAAGAGAAACTAAGTCTAAATTTCGTGACTCTTTCCCACCCAGCATAGTTGCCACCAATACTTTTGCTGCCGTTCAAATTAAGTCCTAACCGACAGTATGAGCCTTTCCAGCTTTGCCTATCAACAAAAAAATTAACATGGATATAATGCAAATGCAAAATTGTATGTTGATTTCCAAACAACTGTTGACTGCAGTTGATTTTTTTTCATTGGAATTCATTAAGTTAATCCTTTTTGAATCTCTATTTAGGAACAATTTGCACAAACTTTGAAACAGATTTTTACACATATCAAGTTTGACAGTTTAGTTACTTCTTTTTGTATTTAAAATGAATGTTTTGGTCAGTAGATACATATGCACACCTACATTTACAAAAGAAAATATGTAGTGTAATGTAGCTACTTCTTTTTAATTTGAAAAATAACCAAAAAGAATCGAATTTAGTAGCCACTGTGGTCCACAACAGGTGGTTGAAAGGAACTCGACATTAGATTTCTCAAACTTACCTATCATCAGGGCCACTTTGTAGGATGCAAGTACAGCATTCTCATTGGTATTTCCTTTACCAACTTTCCGTAGGGATTTCTTATTCCTCTCTAGCTCCTGTAGTTTTATGTTGAAAAATTTGGGAGGCTTATCTCTATATTCTTTGTGCTTTGCTTCAAAATGTCGCTTTAATGTGGCAGGCTTCATAGATTCGTTACTTAAAACATCGCAGCACAAAACACACTGTGGCTTATCTTTGCCATTTAATTCTTAACACCCGAATCCAAACAAAAGATATTCAGAAAAATACTTTCGTTGTTTTTTATTTTTAATGTCATCACTAAATTTTGAAGTTGATGTTCCCGGATTGGAGTGAACGTCTTCACTAATTTTCCTTTTTAACCAGCGATCCATTTATTAAAAAAGTAATGCAAAAACTTAATATTTTAAAATTTAAAAAAACAATCACTAAATGCGATCGAGACACAGCAAATTTGATTCTGGGTTTTTCCATTAAAAAAAAAAGAACATACGCATAACAATTAAAACGTCGCCTACTGCAGACTTTGGATACGAATTCAAATGCAGATACCATTTTCAAGAAAAGCAAGCATTGCAACAAAATTTTTTCGTAATTACAGCCTCCTACAAACAAAAAATAAGAAAATGCGTACTTGCACCGTATCTTCTTTATTTTTAAAATCTTTTTTAGTTAGTGGAATTGGAACTGCTTGTGCCTGTCCCGACCTGTTATGCCCATAACGTTATAATGTCAATCGTTCTGTGCAAAAAGTGCGGCGAAAAGTAAAAACAACGTGTAGCCGCCACCTATACCTATAACAACAACATAACGTAATTAGCATTAAACGTCTAGAAAAGCACTTCGGTGCGCTTTTGTAATTAAAACTAGATTCATGTATTTGTTATTGAGAGGGGTAGACAAAGGTATAAAATGGAGTGAGGAAATTAGTAAAAAAGATAATTTATGTTTTGAAACAAAGTTTGTAGAGTTGTTGTTGATTTTTTTGGAACAGTATTTAAGACGTTTTTCTGATGCTTTATATAAAAGCTGTCGCGGACCCCCTGAAACTCTGCGTGGACCCCCAGGGGTCTGCGGACCACAGGTTGAGAACCGATGTGCTAGCAGTGTTGGATAGTTACGTGTAACTTTGAAATTTTAATAAGTTACACGTAACTAATGTAACTAAACGTAACTAATTGTAACTAAATGTAACTAACTATAACTAATACAATTTTTCAAATACGAAAACTCACATTTTATGTTAAATTGAAATTTAGAAGTTCCGTCCATGAACCCGATCGAATGCCGATTGACTACACTGTTTTAGGGCAAAGCTGGATGATTGATGAATTGCCGTCGGGCCACCTGCCAGCTGTGGCAACGGCAACCTGACAAGGAATACATTTTTAAATTACTATTTTTCTGCAAAAAAAATTAATAATATAATAGTACTATATTCCTGATAAAAAGGAAATCGTGTTTATGTTGATTTGAGAACAATTAAAATGGAGATTCTCATCGGCTTTGTTGGTCTTTTTGATGGTTAAATGAAAACAGTTCTCATCTGATTTTTCCCAACGTTTCGACGGTGATTGCCGTCTTCTTCAGGGGATGTCTTTATTCACAAAAATGACAAAAAATATGTTTAGTTTAATACATACGAATATTATGTACAGCGTATAAGTATGACTTACATTGAGTTGAATATTAAAAGAAAAAAACATTAAAAACAATTGAAACAAATATAAATTAAAGCGCTTCCGATGTGAAGGCTTGTCAACTGTCAACTGTTAAATTTGAATTGTATAATTATTTGTGTTTGAAACTAAGGAACAGTAAACGGCGGATATGTTTTGAGTGTCTTGTTTGCGGTTCATATTGTTTTTGTTGTTTATTATGTGAAGTGTTTCTAATGTGTAGCGTTTAGATGTGTGTTTCTCCGTTGCAAGAATTTCGGCTCCTTCAAAGTCTGGTTGATGTCCTGTTCCTATAGCGTGGCATGCTAATGCTGTCTTTTCAGAGCTTTTTTGGCGAATGTCAGATTTATGATTGGCTATTCTTTGTCGAAGGAGTTGTTTGGTTGTGCCAATGTAGCAGAGATTGCATGGTTGGTCCGGTTTTCCTTTACAGTTTATTTTGTAAACTACGTCTGAGCGGCGATCCTTGTCCGTTTTCGTCTTTAGGCGTTTAAATATAGATGCAACTGTCTGGTTTAATTTATATGCTAAGTTCACGTCTGGGTTGTTTTTGGCGACAACTTCTTTGAAATTTTCGGAGAGTTTGGGAACATACACAACACTTTTGTAAACACATTTCTTCTCTTCCAACCTATTTCCGGAAGAAACTTGATGTTTTTGACGAAGTATCAAGTTTCTTATGATTTCTATTGGAAAGCTATTGTCAATGAGTATTTGTGTCAGTTTTTTCTCATTGGCGGAGTGGTACTTTGGGTCACTCAACGCAAAGACTTTGTTTATGAGATTGGATGCTGTGTTCATACGTATGTGTTTGGCTTGATTCGATCGGAAATTGACAAGTCTTCCAGATGCCGTATCCTTCTGGTACCAGTCGAAAGATATTTTAATTTTCTCAAAAAACACAAAAACGTCATCATTGTAGCAGCTGATAAAGGCAATGTAACAGATGCAATGAATAGGAAAGAGTATGAAGAGAAGATGATAGAACTCCTGTCTGACCGCTCTACATATAGAGTCATGAGAACGACCCCCCTCACCACCCTACAAAACAAAAACAATGAATTTGTTAAATGGCTACACTCTAACAAGATCATCGATGACAGAGAAAAAACAAAAATGACCAACTACACAGCACAAATACCTGCTATATATGGACTACCAAAAATACACAAACAAAACATGCCCCTCCGCCCGATAGCATCATCGATGAAAGTGCCTTGTTACGAACTCTCAAAGTTTCTTGGTAGAATATTACAGTGTGTCACGAAAGAATCTCCCCACTCAGTCAGAAATTCGTTAGAGTTCAAGTGCAAAGCAAAAGATCTAATAATCGACGAAAATGAAGTTTTGGTTTCTTACGACGCTGTTTCTCTGTTTACCAATGTTCCTGTTCAACTAGCAATCAACATTATCAAAAAGAAATGGGAAATTATAAGCGAAAATACAAAGTTGAGCCAAAGCAAATTTCTGGAATTGTTTAATTTTTGCATAATGGACAATAACTACTTACAGTTTAAAGACAATTTGTACAAACAAATACATGGAATGCCAATGGGAAATCCTCTTTCCCCGACGATTGCTGACTTGGTTTTAGACTTTTTGCTTGAAGAATGTTTTAAACTAAACTACAGACCTAAGTTTATAGCAAAATACGTTGACGATATTTTCGCGATTGTTAACAGAGAAGAAATTGATAATGTGCTACGATGTCTTAACCAATTCAACGAAAAAATCCAATTTACCGTAGAGAGAGAAGAAAGCAGGTCAATAGCGTTCTTAGACGTTAAGATCTATCGCGAAAGCGACCGTCTATCTTTCGACTGGTACCAGAAGGATACGGCATCTGGAAGACTTGTCAATTTCCGATCGAATCAAGCCAAACACATACGTATAAACACAGCATCCAATCTCATAAACAAAGTCTTTACGTTGAGTGACCCAAAATACCACTCCGCCAATGAGAAAAAAGTGACACAAATACTCATTGACAATAGCTTTCCAATAGAAATCATAAGAAACTTGATACTTCGTCAAAAACATCAAGTTTCTTCCGGAAATAGGTTGGAAGAGAAGAAAGGTGTTTACAAAAGTGTTGTGTATGTTCCCAAACTCTCCGAAAATTTCAAAGAAGTTGTCGCCAAAAACAACCCAGACGTGAACTTAGCATATAAATCAAACCAGACAGTTGCATCTCTATTTACACGCCTAAAGACGAAAACGGACAAGGATCGCCGCTCAGACGTAGTTTACAAAATAAACTGTAAAGGAAAACCGGACCAACCATGCAATCTCTGCTACATTGGCACAACCAAACAACTCCTTCGACAAAGAATAGCCAATCATAAATCTGACATTCGCCAAAAAAGCTCTGAAAAGACAGCATTAGCATGCCACGCTATAGGAACAGGACATCAACCAGACTTTGAAGGAGCCGAAATTCTTGCAACGGAGAAACACACATCTAAACGCTACACATTAGAAACACTTCACATAATAAACAACAAAAACAATATGAACCGCAAACAAGACACTCAAAACATATCCGCCGTTTACTGTTCCTTAGTTTCAAACACAAATAATTATACAGTTCAAATTTAACAGTTGACAGTTGACAAGCCTTCACATCGGAAGCGCTTTAATTTATATTTGTTTCAATTGTTTTTAATGTTTTTTTTCTTTTAATATTCAACTCAATGTAAGTCATACTTATACGCTGTACATAATATTCGTATGTATTAAACTAAACATATTTTTTGTCATTTTTGTGAATAAAGACATCCCCTGAAGAAGACGGCAATCACCGTCGAAACGTTGGGAAAAATCAGATGAAAACTGTTTTCATTTAACCATCAAAAAGACCAACAAAGCCGATGAGAATCTCCACTTTAATTGTTCTCAAATCAACATAAACATCAACTTGGTCAAAATTATAAATCATTAAAAAGGAAATCTACTAAAATATTATATTCTTGGAGCATACAAAAGATTTTTACTTTAATTTAAAGTTTTCCCTTCTTTCTTCGACATTTCTTTGTTTACTGTGATTTTTTGTTTTTGTTATTAAATTCAGATTTGATCTCAAATTTTAGATTTAGCTCACCCAAAGGAAATCAAACGAGATCTATTTTGTTTTATTTTTTTGTATGGGTGCTTTTTGACACTTAATACCTATATGTTGAATCCTACAAAATAGCCTAAATAATTATGTTATAACAATATTCACTTAATTCACGAATTCTACAAATATTTTATCAAAATGAAACAACACTTCTAAAAGCAAATATCAAATACTGTGGGGTGTGTACAAATATATGTAAAATCTCGATTGAAAATGAGATTTAAAATTTGAGCTGAGATTTGATCTTAAATGAAAAAATATGATCTGTGAACAAAAGAAAAACAGATTTTTATTTCAGAATTGATCTGACAGCAAAAAAAATATGATCTTACGTGCCAAAAGAAAATCACATACCTACATATGTTTAATATTCAATTCACATTATAATTTAATTTATTTTAATTTATTTGACATTGACAGCAAAGTAAAAGTGCTGCACAGTAATCTAAAATAGGATATTAAGGGAGCGTGGGCCTGTAGCCGTGAAAGTAAGACAACCATTACCTCAATATTTGTTGATTACCTTCTAGAGTAGACCTTAAAAGTAGATTTTGTTTTCTCACCAGATTTGTTTGTTTTTCTTAGCAGTTTGGCACTGACATTTCTGGCACGTTTCAATTGTACATTTTGTTGGTACGATATATCATACCATTTTAGAAAAATCTATTGTATGCTCCAAGAATATGAAATTTTATTGGATTACCTTTTCATCAGGAACATAGTAATTTCAATATGTATTCCTTGCCAGGATGAAACCAATTATTGTACATGGTAAAATGTAATTTTTTTATTTTTTATTATTAAGTTAGAGTTGCTGTTCGTCAACCGACGGTAAACTGGCCTTAAGCAATTCTCTTTTCTTGCTGTTCTTTGTCTCTCTCAATAAAAATGAATAAAATGTATTCTTTGTATCATTCTATCCATCTCTTGTTATGATGAATTAATAAAGAAGGTTCAGTTTTGTGCCGACACTTACAACGAGAGTAAGCATTTTTCTTTTTATTACGATCGGAAGACATAATATGAATTCAGTAATTTTTGGTTAAGCCGGCATTTATTGCGAATAAACAGTTAGTTTTATTAAGTTACAGTTAGTTACATTAAGTTACATTAGTTACATTAGTTACGCCAAATATTGGGCGTAACTAATTCATATTAGGTACACGTAACTAAACGAGTAACTTACTTCATGTAACTTACTTGCCAACACTGGCTAGAGCAATACAGAGAGATTTGAACTAATAGAATCAGGTGCATTTAACCTCAGGAAATCAGCAACTATTGAGATACATCCCACCAGAGCAAAGGGAGCAGGGAATAATTGAGCTAGTAAAGAATGAAGAAAAATCAGCGACGATAAAAACCCTAGGGATTAATTGGAATCCAGCAACAGCTTCATTTCATTTCAAGGTCAACTTCCAGAAATGATTCAATTAATATAACACTGTAACAAAGAATATTACAAAACTGTCATAGTCATTAAGAATGTACTTGGGTATGTTCCCATTCATCTTATCTCACTGATCCAAGGAAGTGTTCCCTAAAATTCCATAAATTATGACTTCATTCTATGACACGTCTCGTAATATACACGTACACAAAAAAAGTGGAGATACCTATTCAAGATTACTGTTTGTATCGGATTAAATTGAACCCTCAACCCGTTCTAATACCTACAGCTTCCCCAAATACGGTATCTAATTTTGACAAGCGTTGATGTCCTGCTTGTCTTGTTCATTAGCACTGATGCCCCCCAACCCGTGTATCCCTTGAAGCACCTAATCGAAAACCTATCATATCCTATCCAATACATGTCTGTTCAACTACATTAACATCATTGTTACTTACGTCCCCTTCTATTAGCGTTCACTGGATCACACGATGGGTAGCCAACACCAAGCTGAGATGATTTGAATTAGTAGTTGATTTTATTCGAGGATGGTCCTCAAGCTTCTCTTATTCCAATAGGGATGCTAAACCCTATAAGTGCCAGTCCGACACAATGCCTCGGGAAAGATCCCATCTAAAATCAACACCTATCCCTACCACCTTCATCAGTGTATAAATCCTCAATCTATCACTTGGCTTACCTAGCATTCAGCTAATGTCAATCAAGGTTGCTGCTCGCCAGTACCGCGTCGATATGCAGCATCTGGCTCCGTATCACTCAGGAGCACATGGGTGTGAGTTCTTGCCATACTGCGACAGCCGTGCTACAAGTTTTTTTCAACTATCTGCATATCTTCGAGTTCGGATGATATTCACTCGTGTTGTTGCAATTAATTAGGGGGCCCCAAGAACAGGATTACGCCGATCGATTCATATGCCGTCCACAACGATGAGTGTACTGACCTATGAACCCTCCTTATTTACAGAATGTCTATGCACCGATAACATCTTTATTAACCATAAACTGATCATCTAGAAAACTCTAAAAACCTCTGCTACCTCGTAGTATTAATAATGGGTATAAGTAGATGTTCGCTTATACCATGAACAATTTGAAATTCCCCTCATCTGCTGCGTTCTGTATATAATCGCAGACGATCGCCGGTGTCTCACTAAATGGGTGGGTATCTTAGATGACAATAGATACCCGGTACTCTTAACCCGCCCTATTCCAGTTCGCTGAAAGCTCACCAGACCTTGGCTTCATTGGTACCTCAAGAATAATATTGCTGAAGCCCCTAAATATAATAAAAGAAACTAAGTAAGGTTCACTCGAACACTACTTCATTCCTAAACTATGTCCTCTTAACTATACTAACTAATTCTAAAATCTCATTCATACGGAATCAAACCTCAACTTATCTATTCATGTCAAACTTCAAATCAATCACATTCGCTCAAAAAACTAAACCTAATCTATCTGCATTCTAAACTAACCAAGATCTATACCACTAATTCTACTCATACTAATGGACTTTCCGTTGATCCATTCCAAATGTTGTGCGAAGAAGAGTCCATTCCAATTCCCCACGAACCTATACCTACTCAAACATACTTACTACAAAGTATCTGTGAATTATTTCTATAATAATGTCAGAAAACTTCATTGACATTCTTTTACCGAAATAAATAAGCTTGAAATTTTAATGAAAACGTTATAAAATTTGTTTATTTAAATATCAATGAAAATCTTAATCTTTTCTTAATCTATGTCTAAAAAAAATCTAATATTCTAAATTCCTTAAAAATATTTCTTTCTCAAAAATCTATTAAGACTAATGTATGGATAACATCAACCCATACATATGAAATATTATTATATATCAAAATTTGTATTCTTTAAATCAATTATATGTTTATGTTTTCTTAAAATATGTTATAACAAGGACAGGGACGTATGATTGTTACTCAAAGTTATAGTAAAGATTTTACGCCTCGTTCAAAATAGGGCGTATTCAAATGTTTCAAAAATTATGTGAATCGTAACTTTTATTACTTCATTAAATCTCTTCAATTTATGTCGATTCGTTATCATAGGCAAATTCAATATATGGACTCGTTTCATCAAATTAACTCAGTTCAAAAATCATCATTGTAATATATATATAAAATCAATAAGGTTCATATTCAATATAATGGAATAAACTCACCAAATCTTCCGTCGGCTGCAGTGCACTGTACCTCGAAGATGATGGTTGGATGACACTTGGTGTCTTTTGTCGATGCTGCTGATGTTGACTGTTTAAGCTTTGTGATTATATTTACATATATTTATAGATGATTTGTTTCGTTTCGACTTTGACTTGCCGTTTAAATTCAATTATGTTTACTATACTTTACACAATATATTAACAAAGATTGACGATTTGCACGTCAATACAAAAAAAAAGTTTACTTTACAGTTTAGTATCAATGACTTTCTTCACTTTTTGTTTTCGTGTATACTTTCACTTGTCATTAGGTTCTTAAACAACTCTTCATTTACTTTATTTCTTGATTGCAGGGCTATTTTTAATTATTTCTTGAGTATCAATCTGGATGGGGTGGGTAGTAATAGAATTCTGTATAAGAATAGGATATTCACATATAGATAAATACTTAAAATAACTTATAGGTCTACAAATGCAAATCAAATCGATTTAATAAATATGATACTTAGGATGAATCCTGTTTTCGATGTTGTTCTCTTAGCGTTGTGATAATCGGTGACGTAATCTGGTTAACTTGACGAATGATGTGACGTAGATACGTTGATGTGGCACGTTGAGCAAGGATTCTATCTTCTACAGCGCGTCGCATCCGTAGTCGCTTCGTATCTGTAGCGTGGTACGATGTTTCTTTATATACTTTCTGTTCGACTTATTTTATTTTGTTTCGATTGTATGTAGCTAGCTTTGATAGGTACTAGGAATCTTTTGGCTGGACTCAAACACGCGGTACTGTCACCGCATGTGGTTGTTTTGACAGATTGTTTAAGTTGGTGCCGCCCAAGCAAATTGCGAGGTGCTCCGTTCTCAAATCTCAGCTTTCGAAATCTGTTAAGAATTCGTTACCGTCGTAGTCAACTGATGATGTATTTTGTTATCTTGCTAACGCAGTAAATTTTTATGCGTAATGCTAATCGTAGATTCTTTAAGTGTACTTTTTGTACTAAGCAATTTCAATATTGGAATGTAAATTAGAAATCTTTTTATAAGTTGTAATTATATTCATGGAGTAAATCTGAATCTTGATTCAGGAAATCAAACTGAATCTGAAACAATCTGATCTGATGCAAGAAAATTTGATCTCTGCGGTTCTTATAACTTTGCATTTATCGAAGCGTTTACCAAAGGTGTATGTAAAACGTGCACAAAAGATGAGTGCGTTGGATTGGATGCCAAATATTTTCAATAAAATGCGTACTTTGGATGTCTTCAATTCCATAAATAAGATGGTAAGATAAGATAAAATATATCATGAAATATATATGAAATATTTTAAATATAACAAAAATATATGCGAAAATATATGCGAAAATTTATGTGCGAATAATATTTGCGAAGAATATGTGCGAAAAGTATGCGAAAAATATGTGCGCCGGACGTCGATGAGCAGCAATTATGCTTCAAATATTCCTTTTAAACTTCGTCGTTTCGGTGATGATTCTTTCCTTGGCCACGCGGTCGATGATTGATGCAGCATGTGCACACATAAGCGCTTCTCATAGAGCCGGCGCGAATGTTTCTACGTAGTTCATCTATATAATAAAAATGCATGGCGTCAGAATAAATATTTCTTAAAGAACATCATAGAAATCTCTATATGTTCGGTCATATACACGACGAAACTAAATCACGTGGCGAAATTCACATGGCGTGGCTTGCCGATAAAAAAAAAATCAAGGCCAAGGAATATGGCTGCATAAACGAAAAATGAAGTTACACTTACATATCTTAATTTTGTGTCTCCGTATGGATTTTTTTTTACGCAGTATCCTTATCCTCACAATATAATTGCTTATCTTGAATGTCTCCTTGCCTGTTTGCATAAATCTAATTAGGATTTTAACATTCTTTAGCACAATCTACATTTCACTTTTTATATGCACAAATTTTACCTTATTTTCTCGTTCTATCCTTTCTATGATTTCTCACTATGATTTGCTTTCAGCTTAATTTAATTTTATTATATTTCTTTTATTTCAACTTCACTTCTTTTTATTTTATTAACTTTATCTAATTTCTTCTTCAAAATTCTTTTTTTATGTCTTACTTTTTCTGCTTTTCTATTCCAGGTGTGGCCGCTGTCAGAGTTGAAAATATAATGGACGAGTATAGAGAATCCGATAGGGATGAAAAACATTTGTTCTACTCTTATTTCCTCCTGAAGTCAAAATTTTTGAGAAGGTTGACTTAGCGATTAGGGAATTATTTTGGCTTTGATATGTCATAACTAGATTATGACATTTGACTTTTCATTCGTTATAGGTTTCTTCTTCGATTCTGGAAGTTTCTACCAAAGCGATAGGAAGCATTTTTGCGAGCTCATAAACTTAAAGTGATTTTTTAAAGTATTACACGAGTTAGTTTTAACTTAAGAAATAGTAAGTGGGACGGACAAAATCCCAAATATTCGATAGACAGCGTCTTGCAAGTGGATTACCACAAACTTTCCTGATTTTTAAGGATTATCTTTAATCGTGCGAAATCTGCGTACAAAAGTGAGGTTCGGTCACATGACCACCGGCCTTTGTTTGATTAACTGGTTGAAATGAAACGGAGAAAAACGGACCCCCCTCTGAGCAAAGGAAAACTCCCGGGTGTTACCAAAACTCCCAACAATAGAGCGCTAAACGAGAAAAAACTGGAAGCTTCCCAGCAATTAATCTGCCTAGGCCAGATAGCAGAGTTCTCTTCGATGACAAACACTGCTTCGGCTGTTGCCTCAACATCTGCACAAGCTACGCAAGAGGGTGCACGCCAAGTTGGTGTGCAACTTAATAACTCTGAAACGCAAGACGAAGTACACAAAATGGCGGATCACAGCATCCAACAACCGCAACACGTGACCATCCCTATAGGGAACATCGACTCTATGGATGAAGATCCATCTGATGTACAACTTACTGCCGCCTCAGATGGCAGTAACTGGCAAGCTCCGGACAAAAAACACACAGCCTTCCAACATAAAGTCCAAAGCATGGACACCCTACCACCGGCAGACGACAACAAATTTTCATCCCTGCGCAACATGAAAATCCAACCAGCCAGTAACAACAGGAATCCAGCTATAAACATAAACCTGACTCAAACTACAATCAACGACAAGCAACAGAAGCAGAAATGCAGCACAAACCAACAAGAACTCAACAGAGACGGCAGCGAGGGAGCACCGCACACAACTAACACCACTAATCCTAATAATGAAAAGACCAACGAAGGCCAAAAACTGCTCAATAGGGGTAAGTATTGTCCTCCAATTATATTAAAAAATGTCAATTTACGTAACTTAGTGGCAGACCTTAAAGAGAGGTCAGTAGACTTTGAACACAAGATTGTGAACCGTGGGTGTATAAGCACATTTTTCGTTGATAATAAAGAGGTGCATAGGGTGCTGATGGGTGTTCTGAGGGAAAACAACGAGGTTCAAGCGCACTCCTAAACACTTAAGGAAGACAAGACCACAAATCTGGTGCTAAGAGGCCTCACTTCTGACTTCTCCGAGGAAGAAATCCTTGAAGAGATCAGACTGAGCTTCCGGAACGTTGACAAAGTCTCAAGATTCGAGACTATTAAATCAAGACAACTTAAAATTAATTATAATTTATTCCTCGTGCGACTCGTTCCGGGTAACAGTGCTGACGAGCTAACCAAAATCAAATTTCTTTTTAACACGAGAATTTACTGGGAAAAACCCAAGGGAAACCTAGGCACCCTCCAATGTAGGAGATGTCAAGAGATGGGACATATGGCGAAAAATTGTGCCAACATGTATAAATGCGTCAAGTGTACAGGTAAGCACGAACCGGGTCAATGTCCGAAGTTGCGGACAGATGATAGCAAAGCAGAGTGTGTCAATTGCGGGGGTGAGCACTCCGCCAACTTTAGAGGCTTCAAGGCTTTTAAGGAATACGAAGCTAGAAGGAAGAAAATGATTGATGACGCCTTCGAAAAAAAAATAAACGGTAAAAAGGCGGTCAACGCCATCTCCAATGGGAACTTCCGCAACCCAGGAGTTTCATATGCTAGCCATTTTGCCCCAGCGGCAAAACAACTGACTCCATACATTCCAACTAGTTCTGGCCTCAACAAAACTTTGAAACCTGGCAATAGCATTATTAACCAGTTCACCGAACTATCCAGAGAACTCTTCGGCATAGAAATGAGTGAACTGGTTACGAAAATTGAGGCATTCATGTCTCAACTTGATAGTTTCACCTCAACCCTTCAAAAGAAACTGGCCTACCTAGAGTTGGTCAATCAGTTAATGGTAGTAGAGAAACAATGAATTTAAAACTCCTACAATTTAACATTACGTCGCTTATTACCCATGCGAGGAGAATCGAACTTGGAAAAATCCTCCTCGCTAACAACATAGACGTGGCTATCATTCAGGAATCACACCTGAACGATAAGCACAAAGTTTTCCTAAACTCATACCACCTAATAAGAAATGACCAACTTCAGGGAGTAGCCATTGCACTTAAAAATAATATCTCATATAACATCATTGACTTTATATCGAACCACTTTCCTTGTATATTTATCAGTATAAAAATCACTAAAAATAACACTTTTAAAAACCTTTTACTGGGCTCAGTATACATACCCACTAACAGCTCACCAGCTATATTTGCGGATGAGATCCAAAAGATCGAGACATTATCTCTTAACTTTGATGGGGCTATAATCGGGGGTGACCTTAATGCAAGGAGCCCGGCATGGGGGGACTCTTGCACAAACTTGAACGGCAAATCGTTACTAGATTGGATGCAATTACACAATCCATCACTCACTAACATAGCATCTTCGACCCCCTCTTTTCCTAGGAGTTCTTCCTTTCTGGACCACTTCTTGGTCTCAAATCATTTTTATTAAATCTCTTTAATCTAAATTTTCAGCTATGCACCCTCCCCACCTTCACGGAACACTGCCCAGTGTTACTGAACATCAAGATGGATGAGGCTTCATTAGAACTTCTCATTCCGCCACAGACTAGATCTTTTAAAGACACTAACTGGTCAGAATTTAAAGACTCTCTGGATAACTCACTGCATGCCTGACCACCGACTATAACGCAATGTCTTTCCAATCAGGACATCGAAGCGTACATTGACCACTTCAACCAATCACTCACCAGTTCTCTTAACTTGCACTCTAAAACCCTTATACACTCCTCTAAAAAATATGCAAACCTCCCGGGGGAAATCGAAAAGCTTTTTAAGGTAAAACACGCCTGGCAAAGACGACTAAAAAACATATACCACAGTCATTACAATAGAGTGAACCCACAATACAAAGAGCTCTCTAATAGAATTTCCTTGCTTAACAAAATAATTCAAGAGAAGGTATCAATATGGCTGAACCTTAATATTAGTAACAGGCTTGCCAAAATAAAACCGGGGCCTCAAGCGTTTAGAGAGTTCTATAGAATCGCGGGGAAGAAGAAGAAATTCTCCTGTGAAAAAATTATCATAGACAGTGTCACGATTAGTAACGAGGCTAAAATAGTCTCAGCCTTCGAACTCTACTATAAGAACTTATATACCGCGAGAACCCCCAATTTCAACCCCACGGTCACTGAAAGGGCACTACTCTCTGCACATCAAATCTGTAGCACTATGCCTGAACGTATCTTCACTTTTAATTCTTTAAATACGGCGTTAAGACCGATTGCCGTTAACATTTTCACCAACCCAGAGGAAGTAGGGGGCATCATCAAAGCCATAAAACCAAAGCATTCGACTGGTTCGGATGGTATCTCAAATTTTTCACTCAAAAAACTTTCTAACAGGGCCATAGAATATCTCACTATTATTCTCAACAATTGCATAAACAATGGCTTCTTCCCCACTCAATGGAAATTAGCGAGAATAATTCCTATACCCAAGAAACACAATAACTTTGAGATTAAGAACTTAAGGCCAATCCCACTTCTTTCTAACGTGGGGAAGATCCTAGAAAGAATAATTCTAGAAAACCTAATCACACCGGAACACAACCCAATAGAACCGTTACCAGACCATCAATTTGGCTTTCGCCGTGGGCACTCTACGGTACACGCCGTACTTAAATTCCAAAATGACATAACACTCAACTTACGCGAAAAGAAATGCACGGTGGCATGCGCGTTAGATCTAGAAAAAGCATTCGACAGCGTATGGCGTGACGGGTTGCTCCACAAAATCAGGGAACTGGACTTCCCACAACACATTAATTTCCTTCTTTTTGGCTTCCTTCATGACCGCAAATTCTTCATCCAAATACAGGGGTCGAAATCTTCTATTTGCCAAAATAACTGCGGTGTCCCCCAGGGATCAATATTGGGTCCATACCTCTATAACCTCTTCCTACATGACTTCCCCCACACATTCCATGAAGACAATCTTACATCAAACAGTATCCTCTATGCAGATGATACAATTGCATACGCCAGCCATCACTCACCCTTTACTGCCCTCTCCTTACTGCAGAAACATATGGATACTATAAGCAACTTTTATAACACCTGGGAAATCAGTATTAACATACCTAAATCCAACCTCATATGCTTTAGAAATGCGAGCGGCAAAGGAATGCCTACCACGGTACTTGAAAGCAAACATCTAACCCTGAAAATTAATGGAATTAACATCCTTGCAAAAAAAACATAAAATATCTGGGAATTAACTTCAATCATCTGCTTAAATTTAACAATCACGCCAGGGGGTACTTGCCAAATCCCGGAAAATTTCCAACACTCTAATGCCATATCTGAAACATAAATCCCTCAGCAAGAAAACTAAACTGCTATTCTACAAAACCCTCATTAGACCGGTTTTAACATACGCATTCCCCATCTGGTTTACGGTTTCACCGTCACTTGCACTGAAGCTTGAGATATTTGAAAGAAAAATACTCCGCTCCTGTTCGGGAATAAACTTTCAATCTCAAACAAAACGCTTTTCCAACACGGTAATCTACAATTAAACTAACACCGTTCCGCTACTGAGGTACGCATTGGCCTTATCGAAAAACACCATCTCTAAACTTAACACATCGAACAATGAGCTCATCAGGGAGATCATGTCATCACAATCCAGAACCCAAGGGGACAGGATAAGATACCTTTCACCGATAGTCATTCTCCACTGGGATATCCCATCGGCACCCAACTGCAACTCTATTCCTTTCTATCTTAAAGCAAACGCAGAACATAACCGTGGCTAGCCTTCAAACCGATTGTTTAGGAAGGTGCCGGACAGTGGGATCACGGTTCACTCTCTTTCAACGAATTCTAGTCGGGCCCCCTCCAAAGGTCGCCAATTGGGGGACAATACTTATCACTTATCACTTAACAATATTGATCTCTTATTAAACTAACAGAATTAAACTAACTTAAACTTCCTATCTTATCATATTACCTTTTTATCTAGGTATCCTAATTATTCTTTATTTCTAGATTTACACCGCAAAAAATAAAGCGCTTTCTAGGAAAACCTTAATTTAAATCTAGCTACTGTTTTATATAAGAATTATTACCTAAATGTATCCTAAAAACAATTTCTTTTATCCTAAGTAACACTTAATCAAATTCAATATTAATGTTCTCAACAGCATACTATTTACCTATTGACTTTCTTATACACTCAGTATAATTACAAACAGCACATTCGCTGTAATCGATATCTAAATGTGATTCCTTAAACAGACATCATTATCCGGTGTTCTTGTACCTGAGAACGAGAGTTCGACCGTATACTATGTATACTCGTTTCTTGTTCAAATTAGTTCTTAAGTATTGTATATAAAATATCTATGTGGCAAACGTCACTTTCAAAAACAAAATAGCTCCTGAGCATGAGCAGAAAACAATTAAAAATCAACCGTCAGCCCTGAGGCATTCTTTATAAAAGTCAAAGCAGGCAATACATTATAGCCGCAGTTGTAAACCTTCAATAGATTAAGATTTGTATCAAATTAGTTCGAAAAGTCTCAATAAAAATTAAACCAAATCAAATTATAGGTTTCTTCAATATTGTACGTCAGATTGAATGTTTTGTGCGTAATAATATGATTTTTGTATTTGGTGGAGTGTATCTGTTAATAAATGAAGCTTCTAATCTAAATATTTTGCCGTTGTTATTTCATGTCGCGCATGTCGTTTATTTTAATTTTGGTTGCTACAAATGTCGTTGCGTAGCTGAAGTGTAGTAATTTACATTACGCTGCAAATAAAATAAGTTTTTGCTGGGACATTTTTCTATGTCCTGTTTTGCTCAAATTAGGTGTCATTTTTGAAAGGTGGTTTGTTCCTACGGTGGATTACTCTATCTGTCATTTCTGATTTGTGACATGAGTAGTATGTTTATGTAACTTCTGGCTCACCACGGCACGGCACCGTGCATGCATGCCATGCATTTCCGTGCATTTATGCATGCCGGCATGCATCGGCATGCCAATTGGTATAATGAATTGTTGAGGTATGATCGATCAGCAAGATCAAGCATCGTTGCACGTGGTTAGTATTTGGATGGAGGACCGTTCACATTATTTTTTTAATTTTGTTCTGAAACTATGTTGTGAACGATGTTAAAAATCAAAAAATTACGTTGTGAACGAGATTAAAAACCTAAAATCATGTTGTGAACGAGATTAAAAACCTAAAATTATGTTGTGAACGAGATTAAAAACCTAAAATGACGTTGTGAACGAGATTAAAAAACCTAAAATTATGTTGTGAACGAGATTAAAAACCTAAAATGACGTTGTGAACGATATTAAAAACCTAAAATGACGTTGTGAACGAGATTACAAACCTAAAATGACGTTTTGAACGATGTCTTGTTCCAGGACACATAATTTTTTGTGAAAATAATCATGCCAGCATGATGCATGCATGCATTTTCATTTTTGTTCGTATACATACATATTTTGATTTTAGTTTACTGTTGTTGAAGCATATATTTGCATGAAAGAATATAAAAGTGATATGTTTCATTGTTAAAGCTGTTAGTCATCATTATGCGCTTCGTAAAGCAGTAATATTATTGAAAAAAAATGAGTGTTGATAAGTTTGGAAGATTTTCTAACAGAATTCCAGCAATATCTCTAGAAAGTCCGATTGAAAAACGAGGGGAGCAAGCGGAACCAGGACCACCTGGCTTGCAAGGAGTGCCAGGACCACCCGGTGAAGGTTTTTTCAAAATGGTTAATGGCAACTATAATTTGAACTGGAAGCGTTTACAAAACCTGCAGGAGCCACAAGACAAGGAAGATGCTGCCACGAAAAATTATGTGGATGAAAGAGTTGAAGAATTTAACAAGAAATTAAATAATAGTTGTAATTTAATTGCAAAAATTGAAGAATATTTATATGCTAAAGATGAAAAATATTTGTATTATTAAACCTTTAGGTTGAAACGATACTCAATCTACCATTCATAATTCCTAGTCCTAATTCTTAAAAATGTTAATTTGATGATTGAATAAAATCAAAAAAAAAAAAAAAAGGAAATGATGTCTTTTTACTTACGTATAGATACCTTTTAGTCTGAACCGCTTTTCTCAAACCTAGTTTTTAGAACAGGTTAAAAATCGAACATGTTTGGGGTGGTTAAAGCTCTGAATACATAATTTGAGAGAATAAAGGAGACCTTGATTAAAAATAAAATTATTCATATAGTTTTTAATTTTTTTTTTTTATTATTTTTTAATAAGATGTTTACAATAGCTATAAACTAGATTAAATTCCTAAACAATCCTGGTGACGACTTGATCAAGCGGATTGTATTCAATAATTCGATCATGAAGCATAAGGCAGTAAGCTGATGTGTTTGCTGGAATGTTTTTTGATGTTCTCATCTCCAAGCGTATATCAATAGGTCCTGTTTTCAAAGTTTCATTTTGGTGTCTGCAGTCTATAACAAAAATTGGAGCACGTGATTTGAATAGATCCCAAGAAAGAAGAGGTTCAGCTATGGTTTTATTATAGTAAGTTTTCTGGAAATCAGTATACATTTTATAAAACAAACTATATCTGTTTTTTTCAAAAGAAACGTTGAGATCTTCATGAGGATAAACATCAGAGTTTAGATATACTTTTAAGTCTGTTAGATCACAATGATCAAACGTTGAAGGATCAGCAGAAAGTTTTTTATTTTTTCCAGTTTGAAGAGAAAGAACAATATATCGGGGTTTTTCTATTTGAGTTGTTGTCTTTACGTTCCAGATGTGGTGATCAGAGCTTGGCAGCATGGGGTATTCATAAAGATCCCAGTTTCGAAAAGCAATTTTCATAAAATTATTTTTATTTATAGATTTGTATAAATTCAATTTCATTGAGTCTGATAAAGTCACGTGTGGTACTTTCCATTGCACCTTTTGAAGATGTACTTTAACATTTTCATCAGTTGATGAGATTAGTGCGTTTTCATCAATTCTGGCACGTGTGATAATAAGCTCATGTCTAGCATTTGGAATGATTTTTTTATAATCTTCAGCGAAGCCCAAAAGTTTGTTCAATGGAATACAGTAGTTAAAATGCAAAAGTTCCAAATTTATATCTGAACCAGGAGACCAGGATGCATTTAAAAGCATATCACTTTCATTTTTGTTTAATGATAGATAAATTTTGATCGTTGATGTAATTCCAACATTTCGATTGCAGTCAATTTCTTTGCCATTCAGTTCATAACGTATTTCGTCAAAAAGAAAAGCCATAGCATTGTTCACAAGTTTTGTATTGGTTATTTCTTTTTCTGGGGATGTTTTGAGAGTTCCTTCAACATATAGAAAACTTTCTGAAGGTAGAATATTAAGATTTTGGTGTTGTATGCAAATCTGAATGATATCATTTGGATCAAAATTGTTTTGATATGGTGAATAAGTATGATATTCATATTTAGAAATACTTTCACTGATATCAGGATCTTGGAAAATATTAAGCATATTAATTTGTTTGCTTGTTGTTATTATGTTTTCAGTGTTTTAAGATGTAACCTAATGAAAGCAAAAACTTCTGATTACGTTTTGTGAGTCGATGTGTTACCGCAGCAGAGTTCAAAGCTTGATTGAACCGTGTTTTATTTTCTATAATGTTTTTATAAGGATTTGTGTTGACTATATTTTCGTACACAATCATTGTTCTGGTTGTAAATGCAATCGAACCGTAATTTTTTCTCCTCTGAAATTAATATCTTTACCGTCTTGGTCGAGGATTTTTAAAAACAACGATGTTATTCGTTTGACGTTCACAGGTAAATAAATAACATTCCTCGGAACTTCTATGATTTTATAGCCAGGACTTACTTTAACAGCAAATTCATGCAAAATATGCGCCGATTGATTATTGACATACGTTCCATCAATTATATTACATTCAACGCGTATAGCATTAACTCGGTTTATATCAACGTAAAGGTCTGATTCATGTAATATATTTGACTTAAGCAGTTTTTTACAAAATCCTAGGAGAGATCCAATAGAATTTGATTTAGAGAAGTCAATGTCCTCCGAGCTAGTAATTTCACATTTCAGGGTATTGTTATTTGCTTTTAAATTAATATCAATTTTTCTTTTTGCTCTTTTCTTTTCTTTGTTAAGTTCAATAATTTTTTTTTGTATTAAATTATTTATATCTTCTATCTCATATGAACCAATAGGAAATTGTATGACACTATCTCCTAAATGCAGCAAATTATTAAATTCATCAATATTTGGTATAGAGTTATATGTTTGGAAATCTATAAGCCCGCAAACATAATTAGATTTCAGTACAATTGGTGGAAAATACTCTGCGTTGAGACTTGTTTCATTACCACTTAAGGTTAGTGTTAACGACATCTTGATTAAAAGACAAATGACAAGTTTTTGATTTTACATATAGTTTTATTCATTTCTATTTAAAGTGAGGAAAACATTTTAACATTGTTCTAATAAAAACTTTAAGCATAAATGACCACAAATAAATGTATTAAAATCTTGTTCTTGAATATAATTATAGTTAATTTGATTCCCAAGATAGCATATGACTTCGGTTGGTGGCCTTAAATTTCCGAAACTGTCAAAATATTTTACGATATTTCTTTCCTTATTTCTAATATATGCTACCCAATGAGTACCTTTACCAGTTTCATTATCCAAATTTAAAACAGCACATTCTTTATCAAATAATATTTTCGGTAACGAGTCTCGCATAAAAACTCCTCTAAAATATCTTAAGTGCTTCTTTCCAAATCGTTGAATATCGAAATTGTTTAAGGCTCGGTTAGGCAGCAGATCAATTAGTTTTTTGTGTTAGGTGTGTTTAAAAAAAGGCCAAGACCATTCTTATATGGTTGTAAGTATAAACCATTTCCTTGAATAGAAACAGCTTCCATAGCCCTATTGTGTCGTTTGTTTTCTTCGAACATTCTTTTGGCAGCACGTGCAATATTGAGGGCTTTTGCAACACCAGCTGCTCGACCTGCTAAAGATCCAACAGCTGATAAGCCAGCGAGAACGGGGGCAAGAAACGGGAGAAAACCTCCACTCTTTGGAAGTGGTATTATTCTTGGTGTTTGAATATGCTGTTTTTTCTTATTTTTAGTAACATGTTTTGCAGCTTTGACAGCAATGTTAGCCATAGATGTTGTACCACAACAATTGATATTGTTTTTAATAGCATTTCTTGCTTCGGTTATAGCTTTCTTAAATATATTTATTTTGCAAGTCTTTTTTTTTTTTACTTGTTCTTATAGTTTTGGATTTATTCTCTTTATTACCCATACCAAATTTTGTCTTAGCTTTCATCATGTTAGTAACTAAGAGTCCACTTAATTTTTCAGAGGTTGAAGAATCGTTTGCTTTGAATCTTTTCCACGCTTGCTCGGTTAAAATTTTATCGGCAACTTGTCGATCTTGAACAGAGCTGCTCTTAGAATATGCAATATCATGAAAACGGCAAGCCTCGTCGAGTTGATTAATTCCTTTGTCTCCTCTACGTAAACGTTCCTCCAATTTAGTTCCGGGACCACAGTAATTATAAGAAGGAATATGTAGTTCAAATGGTAGTTTATCTATAACTGTATTCAAAAGTCCTTTTCCTTGAAATGTTTTTTTTTTTTGAGTTTGGATGCTATGTTCAATCATATTATGATTTTACGCACCTTCTTAGTTGACTGTTCAAGCGCATATGAATGCAAGAATATGAAAATGATACGTTTTATTGTAAAAGCTGTTTAGAAATCTTAAAACTGTATTCTTCGTAATACATAAAGAAGTCATTGAAATAAAACAATTAATTTGTAAATGAAAAAATATTTTTTTTTAATTCATAAATAGGTATATATACATATATACAACTTTTTTTCAACTTACATAGTTAACAAAAATTAAAAGTTACGTTTTTATTCAATACTGAAATTCTTAGCTTAAACATTTGTTTATTAAAATATAAAGTATGTATATAGAGTATACATTTTTTTTCTCTTTTGTAAATAAATAGATTTTTTTTTTTTATATATATACAGTTGTTTTGCTTACATTTGAAGTATATTTTCCGGAATGTTTTTGTGACCCCAAGCAAGAATGCTGATGTTATCATCACATATATACCTTTTTGAATCTTTAAAACTTAACGTAAGTTTATTCAAATTTTCGGTATAAATAGTATGCAACTTGCTTCTAAAAGTAAGCATACTTTCATATTTTTCAATATGATCAAACAAGCACCTCTTGTAATCTTCAATTCTCAGACGTTTTGTGACAGATCTTTTGACTCCTTTCGCCTTTTGAACAGATTTCGAATTTTGAACCGTAAATGAGTACATTTTTGCTCTAAGACCAACAAATTCCAACATTTTATTCCCGCATGTTTCATCTTTGAACATACCCAAGACTTTGTTATTTAACCTAGGAATACTATGTTGATTGTTGGGCTGAAAGTCGAATGTATCAAACCTTAACGGTATATCATCCAAAATGTCTGAATAAAAGTCTTCGGTATTAATAGAATAAATGAATGAATCGGTATCAATATAATTGAGAATCACATTTTGATTATATTTTGGTTTCATATAATCATAATGAAAATCATACATTAAATATTTGGAAAGCTCAAGTATTATAAAACCTAAGTAAATAGTTTGTTTAATATGATGTTGCCTTTTTTCATCTGTATGGCAAGCAATGCATTTTCATCTTCATCATCATTATTCTCATTTACAAATTGCCAAGAGCTATGAAAGTTAGGTTTCGCAATCAAGGCCCTTGCACCCAACGATTTTCTTTTATTTTCCCATCGTGTGACAATTCTAACATCAGTACGTTTCTCAATATTTTCCATCGTTTTGCCGTAAATAGTGAGATTCATATGCTTTTAGAATTTTTTCTGGAATTCAGTTTTAGATTTTTGTCTAAGGTTAGTATTATATGAAATATACTTTTCTAACCATTTTGATTGTCTGAATTTCATCACACGATGGACTTTATTTAATTTTAAACCATGCTTCAATGCTTGCTTTAAACTTTGTAAATGAATGACAAAGTTGAGTTTTGGGAGAAAACTTGCTACCAACTTTTTGGATTTGGATCCTGGTGTGGATATGTTTTCAGGACAAACAGGCAAATCATTGTGAAGTTCATGAAGAGTATCTGGATACTCCAAATCAACTTCTAAAACATATCCCACATCAGTGTCATTTATATTATTAATAAAATCCAATGAAAACAATCCAGGATCTTGCCATTCAAAACCTCCACAAGGAAGATTTTGAGACATTGCCCAGCCATATAAATTATTTGCATCCAAATAAATCAAATAATTTGATGGTTTTTGTGAATCGTAGGATTCAATAAATTTGTTATTGGCCTTGGAGTATCTTTGACTGCATTGAGTTAAACCTCCCCTTATGCCTTTTTGGAAGAAGTTATATTTCTCAACATCAGTCAAGAGTTCCAATTCCACTTTGGTCATTCTTAACATTGCATCCCAAGATAAACCAGGTGCAGTATAATAATGACACGGATCCAATTTATAAGAATGCTTACAGACTTTTCTGAAATTTTCGAAAATATCTGCAAGCAGCACAACATCACTTTTGAGATAAATCTCCAAATAATCTTTCAAAGTCTTACATTGGAAATGATTCCATATGTTTATGGCTAACTGATAATCTTCAGTTGAACACTCCACATTAGTAAGTTTGTTGAAAAACTTTGCTCTTGTGGGAAGACAGTTTTCATTTAACTTAGACCATGAGTCTAGGAAGTCATAAGGAAAAATTCCTTTTCTTTTGACCAATTCTAGGCTTTGTGATGTTTGAAAACATTTCAAAGTGATAACAAAATCTTCAGGATTTAGATTTTTCGCCAAACTATCAATGCTTTCACTCAAAAAGCGAAAAGAGTCTAAAAATCTAATTTCAAAAGAATGTTTTTCATCGATATATATTTTCTTTGAAATCGAAACATACTTTTCTTTATTCAAAGCGATCACTTTGATGTCACCGTCAATTTCTCGAAGAGATTTGAAGAATAAATGAGAATCGTACCCAGAAAGATTATGTAAGAAAATTGGGAAAAACTTAGGGGTTCTAAAATTAATATTGCATGCATTATGTGCAGCTCCTCTATACAACCCTGTCAAATGACAGTGGTCCCTCACTTTCATATCACCAATATTAATTTTGTCCCCACATATGTGGCACATCCTTGCCATATTGAATAATACTTCCTGGTAGTGTTCGAGGGTCTTCATACTCGTCACAGTTTTTAAATGTAGGTTATATTTGTCCGTAGCGTCCTGCACCAGACTTTTTATGAATTCGGATGCACAGTTTTCGCCTTAAAAAAAAAAAAAAAAAAAATAAACAAATAAATAAATTTTTTGATAAAATAAAAATTAAAACAACAAAAAAAAAATATAAACATATAAAGACATATATTTAAAATGATTTTTTAATTTACCTATGAATGTCCTCATTATGTCCTTAGTGTTGTCGTCAGTAAATGAGCATTTCCTATAATATGAAAATGCACATGGGACATGCTCTTGTAACGCTGTTGTTGATGATTTCTTTGGATCCGGAATGCATGCGTCAATAGGTTTTAAAATGCACTCGAAATCAGCATATGTAACGAAGGGGATCATTAATTGCTTTTCATGATTCTTAAACTTGATCATGTTGTTATTTTCAGCAGGCATTTTTGTTACAATTTTTTTACACTCTTCTTTGTGTTTAGCGAATGATCTTTCATTGTAAAAATGCTGCAAACAGCTATTACAAAACAACAACCCCCTTCTTGAAATATCCAACACTTCACTGGTTATGAGTCGACTCATATTTCGTATCCACATGAAGTGAGAATTTTCACCTTCCATACAGTAAAGAAGGTTTATATGCTGATTTTTTTCTTTCGTTGTGATGTAGTACGGGCCTTCTATATGAGGTTTTTCACTATTTATTCCCTCAGAAAATCCAAAGACATTTACGCTTACACAATTTTTGTCCTCAAAAATTTTTATTTCAGCAAGCTCCAAAGGAAATGAAAGTCCACTAAAATCCAGTATGACGTTTTCCAGGGCAATTATATCACTGGATATATCAGAGACTTGATAGTAAGATGTTGTTCTATCTTTATTTGTAACATCACTATGCAATGCTGATATAATTGCTCACATAAAACAATAAATATCATTGTTTTTTATATTGATAACAGCTTTTTTGTTATCAATATATTTGGGCAAAGTCATATAAGTGGATCCTTTAAGTGGTTGATATTTGTTGATATTGATCTCAACTGACTTAAGCCTTATGAGGGTCCATCCACTATCTTTTTCTTGGAAATCATCCATTTTCTGAAGAATGATATCTTTCATTTCTTCCAATATGGGGTTGATTTCTATTTGCTGAAAAGCAGACCTCATTTCGGTAGCCATTGATTTAACATCAATTACCAAATCATCTTCACTTATTTTAGCATACTCTGCGAAAAGTTCAATGTTAAACTTTATGGATTTATGTTCGCATATTTTCTCGAAGAGAATTTCGTGTACCATCGGCTTGCTTTCCTCGATAAAAACTTCCAACTGACCTTCATTTTGATTTTTTATTGAAAATGAATTGATCCTGTTTTTGAATGTTGATCTAATTTCAAAAACGTTTCCCTTGTATTTTTTTGCACCATTACTTTATGCGAATTTTTTCGAAGATGCTGAACCCATTTGGTCTTGCTTATTTTTTCTTTACAAAATACGCAAAAAACCGTGTTTTCATCATTTATGTTTGAAATATTTGGGGTTGTGGCTCTCTTTTTTGTTGCTGATGATGTCGATGGCTGGTCCGCATCGTAGTCGAAAGCTTCGATCAAAGTTGAAGAGCGATTTTGTTTTTGTTGCAATTCTTGCATATCAATTTGCTTCTTCATTTGTTCGATTAGTTGCTGCTGCTGCTGGTTTTGTTGCAATAAGGCTTTAATGAGATGCTGTTGTTGTTCTACTTGATTATGCTCTGCCTGTCCTTGATGTTGTTGCTGCTGCTTTTGTGGCTGTCTTTGCTGTTTTCCAAACTGAATCAAGTCTGATGATTGATCGCTTTGATGTTTCCTGGAGCATTCCACCAAATGCTTCCTTTGATTCATTTGATCATCAGAAATATGACCACAAAGAATGCAAGTTACCGAAATGTTTAAATGTATCGTTTTAATGTGACGATTTAATACGCTTACACTTGTAAACATTTTTTTGCAAAATGCGCAACACTTTGATTTATTCATATTTAAGAATGTTTTTCAAATAACACTTTTTAAGGTTTGTTTTAAAGTTTTTTAAAATTGACTTATTTTATGTTTTTCAATCGATTACCGAAATAACACTTTTTAAAATTTTAAAGTTTTTTTTTTTTACTTTTATATGTACTTTGACTTTTATTTATTTTAAAAAGAATTTTACAAAATGTAACACTTTATGTTTATGCACCGACGGAGATGTATAACACACAACCTTATAGATTGAAATCAATTTTCAAACTGTCTCTTATTGAAAAACACTGTTTGCTTGTAACATCCGTTTTGAAATTTTCATATTGATTTTTCTTTAAATATTATTGGTTCACAGAAGAAGAAATAAACATTAAAGCGCTTTTATAAGCTGCCATATTTAACTATCATCACGAATATCCTAACCTGTCGTAAACAAAAAAACAAACGTGTCCTAGACGCACTTGCACTTATGTATTAGATCACACATTCTTTATCAATAAGTAAGAAACGTCTTTGCATAATTTCAAAACGATCGTGTCCTAGAAGCACTTGCACTAGATCAAATATTTTTTATCGTGTGAAAAACGTTTTTGGATGTTTTCAAAACGAACGTGTCCTAGAAGCACTTGCACTAGATCAAATATTTTTTATCGTGTGAAAAACGTTTTTGGATGTTTTCAAAACGAACGTGTCCTAGAAGCACTTGTACTTATTATTACACTGTTTTCAGTACAAAAAGGTAATTTCTTGTTGTAGACGATTGTTCTATCGTCTTTATGTTGTCCAGATCACAGTTCTTGTACTATGACTGGGGTGGAGTATATAGTGCAGCACTATAACTCCTTGAGTTGACAAAAACATCTTCAAGCAGACTCGTTTAAAATAAATAAAAAGTCTTGGGTACTGTTTCGTTGTTATCTGAAATCAATTTTATTTCCTATCGATATTTATACTTAAAAATATGCTTATTTTATATTTATTTACAATTTGGTTGGTGTGACAAATAATGCCGAATTAACAAAAAAGTGAATTTAAAAATAATTAAAGTGTGCAAGGTGTTTTGTTATATTATTGGTTGAAAATTAAATTAATGCTGAAAATGCAGAAGGCACTACATTGAGTTTTATATTATGAATATTATGAAAGTGCAAAAGTCATTACAGTATGTGAAGAAAAAAAGTATTTGAATACGAATTTTATATGAAAACTCTTCTGTGGAACTGAACACTTGTAAAGTTCATGAACTTATTATTATTATTTTTTTTTTTTTGTTTTTTTCTTATGCTCAATCATCAGTTTCAGGATTGTCAAATGAAAAATCTGGTAATACTACACGGGTTTGGGCCCAAAGATTACACCGCCAAGGATTGGAGACGTACGAGTATTCACGGCGACGTCTGAGAACATAGACTGGGCTAAGTCTAAGGGTGAAATTTTCTTCTTGGATTCCGAAACCGATTACGTCTCCGAATCTGACGTGGGTGGACTGGAGGTGGTTTATCCTTTGTCCATTGACGTAGGTTCCTTCTGAATACTCGCAGTCCTTTATGGTAACATTATCGTCATTTGTGTCGTTCGCGATTATGGCATGCATCATAGACACTAACCCAGAGCGTATCATTAAATGGTTGGGATAATCAAATCCTATCTTTGTTAATCCTTTTTGAAGATTGATTTCCCAACCCGATACTATGTTAAAGAGGAGCCAATAAGAGTCCGGTTCGTAATTGATTGCTTCCATTTTCGGAGAGACGACTTAATTATTCCTTCCATCTTCGTAAAAATTTTTCGTTGAGTTCGATCACACAAATATTATATGAAAATACAAATTTTTTTTGCTGTAGCGTTCTTATCGTATGTTCTCGTATATATTTATGCTACAAAATTTAAAACACAACCTTGTAGATCGAAATTATTTTTCAAACTGTTTCCTACTGAAAAACACTGTTTGCTTGTAACATCGTTTTTGAAATTTTTCGTATTCATTTTTCTTTAAATAATATTATTGGTTCACAGAAGAAGAAAAAACACATGAAAGCGGTTTTATAAGCCGCCATATTTAACTAACATCACGAATATCCTAACCTGTCGTAAACAAAAAAACAAACGTGTCCTAGACGCACTTGCACTTATTAGATCACACATTCTTTATCAATAAGTAAGAAACGTCTCTGTATAATTTCAAAACGAACGTGTCCTAGAAGCACTTGCACTAGATCAAATATTTTTTTTTATCGTGTGAAAAATGTTTTTGGATGTTTTCAAAACGAACGTGTCCTAGAAACACTTGCACTTATTAGATCAAATATGTTTTATTATTCAAATCAAAAAACGAGTAACGCCTTTGCATGTTTCTAACACCGTTGGGAACATCGTTTCGGCTTTATCTTAAGTTCAGCAAAATATTCGTGATTGAACGCGAACATGTACATATTATTTATGAAATGTTGGGGATTAGTTTTCAACATCATTGTTAAAATCAATTTGGATTTATTTCATTTTCCCCACTCTTCACATGAATGAACAAGAATATTTGTATTAACATACTAGCGAATGATTGTGTTCAGAAAATTTTAAACCAAGGTTGAGTGGGGATACTTCTATAAAAAGCAATTTATTTGATGATTCTGAGCACAGTTGATATCAAGAATCCACCGCGAGAAAACATTCTAACTATCCATCATCATGCATTTCGAGGAAGCTGAATACTCCATCTTTACCCTGGATGATTTTGCTGTGAGAGAGGTGAACTCAATCAATGAGAATGTTGGTTTCAAACCAACAAAAAAATTATCTGAGTTGCAAATGAATTTAAGATATGACATTCATGAAATGCAAAAAATAAAAACGAGGTGGGGCGATCGAATTGTAGCAGATCTAGGAGAATATAAGGCAAGTTAAAAATTAACAAAATTCATTTATATCATTATTAATTAATTATTTTTTCAGGTTTTTTTACCGAGCAGATACTCAAAAATTTCAACAAACAGTATGGTTGCAATTAATGGAGGAGGGTATGTATTCGAGATAACGAGACAACTTGGAGCAACGTATGAGCTTAAGTTTATGAAAATGAAATAAGTTTCTTTTTTTTTTTAATTAGTTTATAAATATATATTTTAAATTCAGAAATAATACACATAAGTTATAAACATGCTACAAGAAAAAAAGACAAATAAATATTAAAATTCTTTTAATCTATTTTATATACTTTTTTATTATTATTATTATAACAATCCTTTTTCATTTTATAGAACTTCGTTTTTATTGATCCAAGAATTATGTTCTGATGGAAATCCCAACCACTTTACAAAAACTTTATTGCCTCTTGTTTGTAGAACTTTTTCCACAAGAAATATATCTGCACATTTAGTTTTCATCAGTTCTGCTTCATAAAAACCACCTTGTACTGGTTTTCCTTGATAGTCTTCAAGAAGATATGTAACAGGTTTTGTTGCTTGGACTTTTCTTATTTTAAAAACCTCAGTTGTCCAGTTGGGTGTATAGCCCTTTTCAAATACATGCTTATACTTGCTGATTCTTACTTTGTCGCTTACTTTAAATTTTCTTTTTCTTGTATCTTCTCTTTTATTTTTGAAAAGTGGTAATAATGATTTTGAATTATTCTTGTCAACATCTGCAGGTAAACATTGAATGGTTCGGTGAAAGGAATGATTGTAATCATGAAGTATTTTTTTATAAATATTGATCCACTTAAAGTTGCCATTGAAACTAAATTCTTTCCACATTTTTTCCTTAAAAGTTCTATTAAATCTTTCAATAATTGAAGCTTTCAATGTGCTGAATGTAGAGTAATGATTTATTTTATATTTTTCCATCAAACTTTTGAATTTGGTATTGAAAAATTCTTTTCCATCGTCCGTTTGCAAATTGTTTGGATTTCTCGATGAATGTTTAAATATTTCTTCCATTCCTTTTGAAATAGTAAGACCCTTTTTGTTTTTCATTGGGATAACCCATGCGAATTTCGAAAATGTATCTATAACTGTCAATAAGTAATTAAAACCTCTGTTTTTATCGCTATAAGGTATCATTTCAACCAGGTCAGCTTGCCACAAATCATCATAGCCTTTTATGATAACATGTCGACGTTTAAAATTTCGACGGGCAGCCCTATGCAGCTCTTCAACAACCTTTCGCTTACTCATATTTGAAAAGAGTGGATTCGGCAAAATAAAAAGAAGTGTTTTATAATTGGTTTGAAATTTATTGACTTTATTACAATCTTTTATATAATAACATCAGTTTCTTAACTCTTACTAAACGCCTTTCTATACTGTAACAGGCACAAGTATCTGGTCCAAGTTTACATTTATTGGACGACCAGCAACAATTAAAGTAATGATGACCATGAATTGATTCAATGTAGAATGCGTTTTCAAATTTTTTAACCAAAGTAATACAATTTATAAACTCTTCGTAATGTTCATCTAATATATCTTGACGATTCAATTTTAAAAAATCGCAAATGCTCTTTAATATTATATTTAAATCCATTTTAGGTTGTTGTTGGTTAGGATGTTGAATTCTTACTAATAAGTTTTTATTTTTATTTTGAATGAAAAAGAAAATAAATCCACCTTATTTGTACCATAAATATATGTGTTTGGTTTATATACATATATGTAATAATAATAATAGAAAAAGAAAAATATAGTACTGTAAATATTTATTACTTTTTATCGTTCAAGTGTGTAGCCTTTGGGTATATAATGCTGGTTTCAATGAAATTTTCAACTTTTTTTTTTATTTGATTGTTGACGTAATTTTTAAAAGCATCATCATTGAAATTGAGAGGTTTTCTCGAAATTGATAGTAAATTCATGTTTTCCCGCTTGATAGTTGTTATTGTTTCGTTTAAAGAAGAATCGATATAGTTTCTAAGTATAAGAGTTTCCCTGTTTATAGTTGACTTTATTTCATTTAAAGAAGAGTCGATATGGTTTCTTAAACTTTCTCCTTTTAGTTTTAACTGTTCATCTACATATCCCTTGGCTACAGCTTGGTGGGAGTGTTCAGGTTTGCTTCCAATATTGTTTAAATATCTTTTGTCTATATCAAAGTCGCCAGATGCCATAAGTTTAAATCCATTTCCTGGAGGGCCTACAAGACCTTCGGATTTTGAAAAAATCTTGGAGTTCCTACCGAACTTGTCAACGTTCATCTTTTATATGCATAGATTTTGATTTTGAATAAGACTAATATATAATATTTGATTCCTTTAATTCTTCAACTAGAGTTGATTTCATTATGATGGTTATCATTGCCAACATTTTTTGATGCTTTTAGAAGAATAAGTCTGTCAACAAGTTCATTAGGATCATTCCAGTACACATATTCGATATTTTTATTTGTGTATTTCATTTCAGTGATATCAGAATAGGATTTACCTATTTTGTCATTTTCATTTTTATGTCCAGCAACAAGTGCCCGAATTATATTTGTATATTTTTCACCTCGATTACTCTTTATTCGAGAAGAGCTGTCGTGATTAAATCTATGTGCGCTAGTTTTATTTAAGATTTTATGATATTGTTCTAAGTCATCATTATTATATTTCTGTTTTTGAGGTTTTTTCTTTAGTATAAGCTCAATAAGACCAGGAGTTCGAGTAAAAGTTTCATCTCCAATTATAATTTCCTGATCATTCATAGCAAAGTTGCTATGTCCTATTTTTATTGTTTGAGTATTGGCATCAAAGTATGGACCATAGATTATATCACGATTCGACTCCGACAACAGTTTTCGATTGAAAGAAGATGATTTATTAGGACTATTAAAATTTTTTGGTGTACTGAATAAAAAAGTATTATCTGCACTATCTAATTCAAGCGTAGGTGATTCCGTTACTTGCTGATCTTCTTCCTCATCCTCATCGCTTAAGAATTTGAATTTTAGCTTACGCTTTCGCTTCAATGTTTTAATATCTTCCTCCTGTTGTGTTTTAATGTAGTCTTGTTGTTGTCTTTCTTTTTTAGTATTTTCAACCAATTTTCCCAACGGTTCCACAATTGTCTTGAATGTGTTTTCTAACTCAGTTTCTCTCGCCATTTTACCAGTTTTAAGTTGAAAATATTTATTTTTAAGAACATTTTTCGTTTTAACTAGGTCATTTAATATGTTCTCCTCCATTTCTTTGTTTTAAACTATTTATATTATTGACTAGTTTTCTCAAACAGTGTTGTTGTCAGAATGTGTAGTTCTTAAAATATAAATGTATATTTATACTATTGCAATTTTATTGAAACTGATTCTGTAACGACCTTTTTCGATACTGCTTTTCTTGTCTATTACCAAAAATCCAAAATTATCAACCCAACAGTGTGAACACAACTCTTTAAATTGAATAAATGTCATATCTGAGTTTATATGATCGTTGTATACATGCTTCAAATTCAATTCGTCTTGTTTGAAAAGAATAATAAAATTGGCGTTGTCTCTAATTAAATGTTTTGGTATATGGGTATAAGACTGACATAAATAAAAACTATCAACACCATTATGACGACCCATGCAAAAATAGTCCCTTATGTTATTTTGTTTCTGATATGCGACATCATCGAATATAAATATCGAGTTATTTTTAGCTTCTGAAGGAGGCATTATATCACAATTGTTTGAAAATTCATTGTATTCCATTCCTTTGATTGATGTAATCAATTTTTTTAGATAATGATATTTTGGTTGATGTAAGGATTTGGAATAAATATAAATGTTTTCAAACTTTAAGCCGTTAGGATCAAGGAGAATGCTAAGCATTACATTTGTTTTCCCACAGTTCGATGGTCCAACGATAACTCCACGAATACTGTTTGGAAAAAGTGTTCCATGTTTTTTTTTAATCTTGATATCGGAATCAAATTTTTTTATTTTAATAACTTCTGTCTGCTTTACGAAGCGCATAATGATGACTAACAGCTTTAACAATGAAACATATCACTTTTATATTCTTTCATGCAAATATATGCTTCAACAACAGTAAACTAAAATCAAAATATGTATGTATACGAACAAAAATGAAAATGCATGCATGCATCATGCTGGCATGATTATTTTCACAAAAAATTATGTGTCCTGGAACAAGACATCGTTCAAAACGTCATTTTAGGTTTGTAATCTCGTTCACAACGTCATTTTAGGTTTTTAATATCGTTCACAACGTCATTTTAGGTTTTTAATCTCGTTCACAACATAATTTTAGGTTTTTTAATCTCGTTCACAACGTCATTTTAGGTTTTTAATCTCGTTCACAACATAATTTTAGGTTTTTAATCTCGTTCACAACATAATTTTAGGTTTTTAATCTCGTTCACAACGTAATTTTTTGATTTTTAACATCGTTCACAACATAGTTTCAGAACAAAATTAAAAAAATAATGTGAACGGTCCTCCATCCAAATACTAACCACGTGCAACGATGCTTGATCTTGCTGATCGATCATCCCTCAACAATTCATTGTACCAATTGGCATGCCGATGCATGCCGGCATTCATAAATGCACGGAAATGCATGGCATGCATGCACGGTGCCGTGCCGTGGTGAGCCAGAAGTTACATAAACATACTACTGACATGGTAGTGAGATGTAAAACGAAATTTGTGTATGGGGGTGGAAATGTTTTCCCTACACAACTTGCATGTTTCATTCTAGTCACCACTGATTGAAACATGTAAGAGAAAGACAACATTTCAACATTTTCCTTTTCTAACTTGTTATAAAAGATTGATACATAAAACACATAAATACATATATACTTAAAATTGGACTAATACATACATAAGAGTCTCATGCACAGCTCAGTTAGCCGGGCATAAGCGTATATCTACCTGTTGGAAAATACTTTGTACTACCTCAACATATTACCTTTTGTAATATATCACAGTTCCTTTAATAGACTTTTTCTTTTCAGATCCTTAGTGTGACATCTAGATTTAAATACTTTTCTGTCCACTACTTCGTACAGATTATTGCCAATGACTTTGCAGACCCTGACTTTGACAAATTTTGTGGCATAACTTTGCACTAAAGTGCTTCGTCGCATCGCTAAGAACGATATTACGTTTGTAAAGTTCGTCGTCCACTTTGTAATTGACCTTGCGGCTTCGCAAGTTATACTTCTTTTCATACTCTTCATGAGTATTCTCTTAAGCTGTTTTTAAATAAGAGTGGAGGATATTCATTTTGGTGACTTTGGGAAGCCAATCTATCTCAGAACTGTTTAGTCCACCCAACTCTCTCAACAAGCGATAGTCTGCCCCATGCTCGATCATTCGCTGGCCGAATAAAGCTTCGTATGGCGACATCGTGAGAGTTGAGTGTACTGTGGTACGCATAGCACTGCTAATTGAGGATAGAAAGGCATCCCAATTAGTCTGCTTCGGGTTCACGTATGAACGAACGGCCGCCAAAATGGAACGATTAACGCGTTCGCTTGCGGCGAGTACACTGCCGTTCTGATATGATTAATTCCCAAAATTTTTAGTAACTCCTTGAAGTCGTTGCTGATACATTGCGTACCATTGTCTGAAAGAATACTTTCTGGTACACCATAAACTAAAAAGATCTCTTCTTTAAGAAATTTAGTAACACTGGCTGATGTAGCTTTTCTAAGTGGCTTGATAATCACGAATTTTGTTAGCTGACCTAACACTATAACAATATAGGAGTTACAACTTCCCGACTTTGGATAGGGCCCCAAGAAATCAACATACAGATGTTGAAATGGCCTCTCCACTCGGAAGCTTTTTCCCATTTCCGTTCGTAATATAAAATTTGAGGCTTTGCTGGTTTTACATGTATCGCACTTATCTGCAAAGGTTTTAACCTTGCGTATACATGTTCGACCAATAGAACCTCTGCCTTAATCTGTATAGAGTTTTCGCTATACCGCCGTGTGAAGCTCTCGGTGGATCGTGAGAGAGAAAGATTAGTGAGTTCGTCAACTCGGATGGAACCCACAACTTCCAAGCCAGATCGTCCGCTAAAGGGTTGCCTACTGCGTGTTTTATGCGCTTGTACACATAACCTTCAGAGACTTTCAGGTCGGGTAATCGTTCCTGGTTCTTGCTGATGTGGTTGATGATAGCCAAGTATCCCTCTGACTTAAAGGATGGATCGTCCAAGTCTAGGTGGAGCACTTCCTCGGCTTCGGCTCGAGATAGGCATGATAAATATGCTTCTACAGTCAACTGTTCATCTTCAAAAACGCGAGACAGCGCGTCCGGTACAACATTTAAAGTACCTTTTCGATGCTCTATTTCGAAGTCGAACCCTTGGAGTTGCATACTCCATCTAGCCAAACGGCCATTGGGGTCCTTGAGTGTCATCAGCCACTTCAGGCTAGAATGATCAGTGATCACGCGGAAACGATACCCTTCCAAGTACGATCTGAACTTGTGAATACCAAGAAATGCGGCGAGACATTCGCGTTCGGAAACGGAATAGTTTCTTTGTGCAGCGTTAAGCTTTTGCAAGAAACAATAGATGGGGCGTTCCGCTCCATCTTCATCGCGTTGACAAAGAACACATCCGATTCCGGACGCGGATGCATCGCACAGAATCACGAACTCCTTTGTAAAATCTGGATTGACTAAAACCGGAGCTGACGTCAACGCCTGCTTGATGTTCGAGAAAGCTTCTAGAGCTTCCTGGCTTTGCTCGAACGCTTTGCCCTTCTTCAATACGTCGGTTAACGGGGCAGCAAGCGTCGAAAAATCTTTCACAAATCTCCGGTACCAACCGGCCATGCCTAAAAATCGTCTTATTTGACGTGTAGTTGTTGGCACTGGAAATTTAGTGATTGCCGCAATTTTGTCGGGATCGGCTTTCAAACAGCCTTGTCCGACCCGATATCCTAGGTACTGAAGCTCATCAAAACAGAATTTGGATTTCTCCACGTTGATGGTCAGTCCTGCTTCAGACAATCTTCGACCTACGAGTTCCAAAATTCGAAGGTGTTCGTCGAATGTTCTCGATACGACCAAGAGGTCATCGAGATATACAAACACTTGGTCGCGCAGCTCTGAAGGGATTACCTTACTCATCAGGTAACTCAGACTCTGCGCAGCATTGCATAAACCAAAGGGCATTACCTTAAAATGGTAAAGAGGTCGCTCTGGTACCGTGAAGGCCGTTTTCTCCCGAGAAGATATCTCCAACGGTATCTGCCAAAATGCGTCCTTCAGATCCACACTAAAAATGTAGTGTGTTTCTGAAAGGCGCGCTAACAGCCCCTCAATATGAGCAATCGGTCTCGCATCTTTCTTTGTCACACTGTTCACCTTCCGAAAGTCCAGACGCAATCGGTTCTTACCAGGCTTGCGCACTAGAACAACTGGAGAACTCCATGCGCTGGAACTTTCTTCGATGACTCCCAAAGAAATCATGCGATCCAATTCCTCATAAATCAGGGATTGTACCGCTGGAGATACGGGGTAATAACGTTGTTTGATCGGTAAAGCATCGCCCGTGTCTATACATTGCTCTACCAAGTGAGTTTTCCCGAGCCCCTTGCTCGCAAACGATGGAAAACTCTGAATCACCTCTCGAAGTCGTAAGGACTCTTCGTGATTCAGCTTACATTGGTGTGTGGGGTTGGCATCCGGTGACGTCCCCGAAATACTGGAAATTATGTGTGGAGCGATCTTGAAGTTTCGCCAGAAGTCAACGCCGAGATAAAGGCGTTGCGCTAGCGATGGTACTATATAGAAATTCATCTCTATTAGAGTGGTAAACGGAATGTTTACATCTCCGGGTTCGGTTTCGCGGAGCGAATCTCCCCGGATGGTGGATTCGTTCTGTCGTAGTTTCCCGCACATCTAGCACAACTAGGGCTATAAGCACCTGCCTTGCCGCAGCGGAAACATTTCACTTTATGTGGTTCTGCGCAGTCACAAAACATATGACCCCCGCCCTGACAATTCCAACACTTAACTGGTTTGGATTCATCATGGAACGCTTCAACGGTTCCTTGAGTAGCAACAGCTAGTTCGTCAGACGGTAGTTCATCAACTTCGCTGACGTACCTATTTTGTGGTTGCGGTCTCTGTGCGTTTGGCAAGAAATTATTCAATCGCGTTCCCTCCGGTTTGTAATTATAGTATCGCTCGACGTTACGACATGTATATGCTAATTGCCTTATACAATGGGTATTGAATGTTATCAGGTGAGTACCCAATCGTCGATTGACATTTAATTTTATGATCTCAATCATCTCTTTTTATGTTTTCGGAATACGCATCCTCATCATGGAGTCAAGGAAGTCATTGAACGATTCGCCGTGTTGTTGCTTGCGATCCTTTATCTTTCTGGAAAGTTCCGAATCTGTTTCCAGACTACGAAATTGTTCAATCAAGGATATTTGGAAGGAGCTCCACGACGTTTGTCGATTGCTCTTCAAATGCGTCCAGTACCAGGCTGATCCAGACATGAAATGATGAAAGTTCGCTAGAAATTTTTCCCACAGGACATTGTAACTTACTCTAATTCTGTCTAAACGAAATAAAAAGTCGTCGACTGGCATACTTTTACCGTCGAACTTTAGACCCCACTTGTGAAATTGTGGATATTTACTAAAAGCTGTAAGGTTCGATGGAACTTGTCTGTGTGGAGATGAAGCTCCCTGAGAACCATTATTAAAACTTAATGCGTTCATCTGTGTTTGAAAATCGTCCAGATCTGCGCCTTATACCATGTCGACAGGCGAAGCCGGCTAATTCACTGTGCACAATTCACCGTACACAATTCACTGTGCACAATTCACTGTGGGGACACTTCACTGTGCACAATTCACTGTGGTACACAATTCACTGTGGCGGGCAATTAACAGTTGTGGACAATTAACAGTGGTGGACAACTGTGGTGAAGTTATACGCTGTGGCGAAAGTTGATTAAATTTTACCTCTACAGTGATGAGCAAACATTGAAATAACTCAAATGGAAGATTGAAGGTGATTTTCCTTATGTTGTTTTCCTTCGGAACCAAGATATGTTAGATTTTTGTTCTCTGTTTACTGATTTATAGAAAAAAATTCATAAAAAATAATACTAAACCGTTTTAAAATTTAGTCATTGGGCACAGTTCACTGTGGTGGACAATTTACAGTGTGCATTTCACTGTGGTGTACTATTTGCGCGCGCGAATAGTACACCACAGTGAAATGCACACTGTAAATTGTCCACCACAGTGAATTGTCCGCCACAGTGAATTGTGTCAACAGTGAATTGTGCACAGTGAATTGTCCCCACAGTGAATTGTGCACAGTTAATTGTGCACAGTGAATTGTGCACAGTGAATTAGCCTAGACCCGTCGACAGGATGTACTGAGGGCAATCGATGTTGGACGGTTGGTCTTGTTACGGATGTAGGCAGATCTGCTAGATCTTGAATAGTACGTCCCGCATTATTGTGTAGATTGTTCATTGTTGTCGCCTCGGTAGGCGGATTTAAGGTTCTTAAATTTGAAATAGGTCTATCAACTAAGTTTGGTTGCGAAGAAGGATTATACGCTGTTGGAAAGTTGTTTGGTACTTGATAATTGTTATTTGAAAGGTAATTGCTAGACGAAGGTAAGTTGCTAGCTAAGGTAGGTTGATTAGCAATGGGATAATTATTTTCAACTTGAAGGTTAGAAGCAGTTGGAGGTTTGAAATAGTAGTAGGTTCTGTTAATCTCTTTACTAGGTCAGAGACCTGACTTAATATGGCCGCTTGGCTGAGTGCTAATTGATCAGTTAGAAATTTTCTCTCTTCTGTTCGGTGTAAGTTCACCGTAGCAGTTACAACTTCTTGTATTGCGCGTGAGCGGTTCAATACATCTTAAATACTCTGCTCTTGTTGTTCATGGGCAGAAGAATTGTCGCTTTGGCTCAAATGGAGCTGACCATTCAAACTTCCTCCTGAAACACTATGCCTTGCATCGGAATTATTATCCCTGGGTGCTTCTTCTTCTTCATCAATCGGTGGTTGAATCATTGCTGGTGACTGTATAATTATGTCACGATAATTAGGGTTATACGGACTCTGTGACACGTATCTCCTTCCTCTCCCAGACATTGAGTTGTTGGAGTCGTTAAAACTCGCGAAGGCTATACGGTAGTACAACACGAAAAATTGTTATTGGACGAATAAATATAAAAAAAAATTCTAAACGTATATACGTTTAGTCAGACAAGGGTCAAAAATTCAAATTCTTCTAAAAAGGAAATAAGTCGCAAAAACAAACAAAAAATTGCGTATCAAAATTCCACAGGAAAATTTACTTAAGAATCGCGTTTAACACTTTACGTAGTGTTTAATTTCAATCAAAAAGGTTTAAAGACTGTTCTAGAGGAAGACTCTCTCTTAGAACATTTCCTGCAATATCAAAAGGAAAAATAAAAAAAAATTATGTTGTATTAGGAAGCTCTTACAATTCGCAAGACTTCACAAGAGAATTATGATATAAAGGTTTATAATTCAAAAATTGATGCTTAATGATAATACTTAATTCCAGCAACAGCTACATTTCATTTCAAGGTCAACTTCCAGAAATGATTCAATTAATATAACACTGTAACAAAGAATATTACAAAACTGTCATAGTCATTAAGAATGTACTTGGGTATGTTCCCATTCATCTTATCTCACTGATCCAAGGAAGTGTTCCCTAAAATTCCATAAATTATGACTTCATTCTATGACACGTCTCGTAATATACACGTACACAAAAAAAGTGGAGATACCTATTCAAGATTACTGTTTGTATCGGATTAAATTGAACCCTCAACCCGTTCTAATACCTACAGCTTCCCCAAATACGGTATCTAATTTTGACAAGCGTTGATGTCCTGCTTGTCTTGTTCATTAGCACTGATGCCCCCCAACCCGTGTATCCCTTGAAGCACCTAATCGAAAACCTATCATATCCTATCCAATACATGTCTGTTCAACTACATTAACATCATTGTTACTTACGTCCCCTTCTATTAGCGTTCACTGGATCACACGATGGGTAGCCAACACCAAGCTGAGATGATTTGAATTAGTAGTTGATTTTATTCTAGGATGGTCCTCAAGCTTCTCTTATTCCAATAGGGATGCTAAACCCTATAAGTGCCAGTCCGACACAATGCCTCGGGAAAGATCCCATCTAAAATCAACACCTATCCCTACCACCTTCATCAGTGTATAAATCCTCAATCTATCACTTGGCTTACCTAGTAAAGCAAAGCGACTTCGCTTACCCCTAGCATTCAGCTAATGTCAATCAAGGTTGCTGCTCGCCAGTACCGCGTCGATATGCAGCATCTGGCTCCGTATCACTCAGGAGCACATGGGTGTGAGTTCTTGCCATACTGCGACAGCCGTGCTACAAGTTTTTTTCAACTATCTGCATATCTTCGAGTTCGGATGATATTCACTCGTGTTGTTGCAATTAATTTGGGGGCCCCAAGAACAGGATTACGCCGATCGATTCATATGCCGTCCACAACGATGAGTGTACTGACCTATGAACCCTCCTTATTTACAGAATGTCTATGCACCGATAACATCTTTATTTACCATAAACTGATCATCTAGAAAACTCTAAAAACCTCTGCTACCTCGTAGTATTAATAATGGGTATAAGTAGATGTTCGCTTATACCATGAACAATTTGAAATTCCCCTCATCTGCTGCGTTCTGTATATAATCGCAGACGATCGCCGGTGTCTCACTAAATGGGTGGCTATCTTAGATGACAATAGATACCCGGTACTCTTAACCCGCCCTATTCCAGTTCGCTGAAAGCTCACCATACCTTGGCTTCATTGGTACCTCAAGAATAATATTGCTGAAGCCCCTAAATATAATAAAAGAAACTAAGTAAGGTTCACTCGAACACTACTTCATTCCTAAACTATGTCCTCTTAACTATACTAACTAATTCTAAAATCTCATTCATACGGAATCAAACCTCAACTTATCTATTCATGTCAAACTTCAAATCAATCACATTCGCTCAAAAAACTAAACCTAATCTATCTGCATTCTAAACTAACCAAGATCTATACCACTAATTCTACTCATACTAATGGACTTTCCGTTGATCCATTCCAAATGTTGTGCAAAGAAGAGTCCATTCCAATTCCCCACGAACCTATACCTACTCAAACATACTTACTACAAAGCATCTGTGAATTATTTCTATAATAATGTCAGAAAACTTCATTGACATTCTTTTACCGAAATAAATAAGCTTGAAATTTTAATGAAAACGTTATAAAATTTGTTTATTTAAATATCAATGAAAATCTTAATCTTAATCTATGTCTAAAAAGAATCTAATATTCTAAATTCCTTAAAAATATTTCTTTCTCAAAAATCTATTAAGACTAATGTATGGCTAACATCAACCCATACATATGAAATATTATTATATATCAAAATTTGTATTCTTTAAATCAATTATATGTTTATGTTTTCTTAAAATATGTTATAACAAGGACAGGGACGTATGATTGTTACTCAAAGTTATAGTAAAGATTTTACGCCTCGTTCAAAATAGGGCGTATTCAAATGTTTCAAAAATTATGTGAATCGTAACTTTTATTACTTCATTAAATCTCTTCAATTTATGTCGATTCGTTATCATAGGCAAATTCAATATATGGACTCGTTTCATCAAATTAACTCAGTTCAAAAATCATCATTGTAATATATATATAAAATCAATAAGGTTCATATTCAATATAATGGAATAAACTCACCAAATCTTCCGTCGGCTGCAGTGCACTGTACCTCGAAGATGATGGTTGGATGACACTTGGTGTCTTTTGTCGATGCTGCTGATGTTGACTGTTTAAGCTTTGTGATTATATTTACATATATTTATAGATGATTTGTTTCGTTTCGACTTTGACTTGCCGTTTAAATTCAATTATGTTTACTATACTTTACACAAAAATATTAACAAAGATTGACGATTTGCACGTCAATACAAAAAAAAAGTTTACTTTACAGTTTAGTATCAATGACTTTCTTCACTTTTTGTTTTCATTTATACTTTCACTTGTCATTAGGTTCTTAAACAACTCTTCATTTACTTGATTTCTTGATTGCAGGGCTATTTTTAATTATTTCTTGAGTATCAATCTGGATGGGGTGGGTAGTAATAGAATTCTGTATTAGAATAGGATATTCACATATAGATAAAAACTTAAAATAACTTATAGGTCTACAAATGCAAATCAAATCTATTTAATAAATATGATACTTAGGATGAATCCTGTTTTCGATGTTGTTCTCTTAGCGTTGTGATAATCGGTGACGTAATCTGGTTAACTTGACGAATGATGTGACGTAGATACGTTGATGTGGCACGTTGAGCAAAGATTCTATCTTCTACAGCGCGTCGCATCCGTAGTCGCTTCGTATCTGTAGCGTCGTACGATGTTTCTTTATATACTTTCTGTTCGATTTATTTTATTTTGTTTCGATTGTGTGTAGCTAGCTTTGATAGGTACTAGGAATCTTTTGGCTGGACTCAAACACGCGGTACTGTCACCGCATGTGGTTGTTTTGACAGTTTGTTTAAGTTGGTGCCGCCCAAGCAAATTGCGAGGTGCTCCGTTCTCAAATCTCAGCTTTCGAAATCTGTTAAGAATTCGTTACCGTCGTAGTCAATTTATGATGTATTTTGTTATCTTGCTAACGCAGTAAATTTTTATGCGTAATACTAATCGTAGATTCTTTAAGTGTACTTTTTGTACTAAGCAATTTCAATATTGGAATGTAAATTAGAAATCTTTTTATAAGTTGTAATTATATTCATGGAGTAAATCTGAATCTTGATTCAGGAAATCAAACTGAATCTGAAACAATCTGATCTGATGCAAGAAAATTTGATCTCTGCGGTTCTTATAACTTTGCATTTATCGAAGCGTTTACCAAAGGTGTATGTAAAACGTGCACAAAAGATGAGTGCGTTGGATTGGATGCCAAATATTTTCAATAAAATGCGTACTTTGGATGTCTTCAATTCCATAAATAAGATGGTAAGATAAGATAAAATATATCATGAAATATATATGAAATATTTTAAATATAACAAAAATATATGCGAAAATATATGCGAAAATTTATGTGCGAATAATATTTGCGAAGAATATGTGCGAAAAGTATGCGAAAAATATGTGCGCCGGACGTCGATGAGCAGCAATTATGCTTCAAATATTCCTTTTAAACTTCGTCGTTTCGGTGATGATTCTTTCCTTGGCCACGCGGTCGATGATTGATGCAGCATGTGCACACATAAGCGCTTCTCATAGAGCCGGCGCGAATGTTTCTACGTAGTTCATCTATATAATAAAAATGCATGGCGTCAGAATAAATATTTCTTAAAGAACATCATAGAAATCTCTATATGTTCGGTCATATACACGACGAAACTAAATCACGTGGCGAAATTCACATGGCGTGGCTTGCCGATAAAAAAAAAATCAAGGCCAAGGAATATGGCTGCATAAACGAAAAATGAAGTTACACTTACATATCTTAATTTTGTGTCTCCGTATGGATTTTTATTGCGCAGTATCCTTATCCTCACAATATAATTGCTTATCTTGAATGTCTCCTTGCCTGTTTGCATAAATCTAATTAGGATTTTAACATTCTTTAGCACAATCTACATTTCACTTTTTATATGCACAAATTTTACCTTATTTTCTCGTTCTATCCTTTCTATGATTTCTCACTATGATTTGCTTTCAGCTTAATCTAATTTTATTATATTTCTTTTATTTCAACTTCACTTCTTTTTATTTTATTAACTTTATCTAATTTCTTCTTCAAAATTCTTTTTTTATGTTCTTACATTTTCTGCTTTTCTATTCCAGGTGTGGCCGCTGTCAGAGTTGAAAATATAATGAACGAGTATAGAGCATCCGATAGGGATGAAAAACATTTGTTCTACTCTTATTTCCTCCTGAAGTCAAAAATTTTGAGAAGGTTGACTTAGCGATTAGGGAATTATTTTGGCTTTGATATGTCATAACTAGATTATGACATTTGACTTTTAATTCGTTATAGGTTTCTTCAATATTGTACGTCAGATTGAATGTTTTGTGCGTAATAATATGATTTTTGTATTTGGTGGAGTGTATCTGTTAATAAATGAAGTTTCTAATCTAAATATTTTGCCGTTGTTATTTCATGTCGCGCATGTCGTTTATTTTAATTTTGGTTGCTACAAATGTCGTTGCGTAGCTGAAGTGTAGTAATTTACATTACGCTGCAAATAAAATAAGTTTTTGCTGGGACATTTTTCTATGTCCTGTTTTGCTCAAATTAGGTGTCATTTTTGAAAGGTGGTTTGTTCCTACGGTGGATTACTCTATCTGTCATTTCTGATTTGTGACATGGTAGTGAGATGTAAAACGAAATTTGTGTATGGGGGTGGAAATGTTTTCCCTACACAACTTGCATGTTTCATTCTAGTCACCACTGATTGAAACATGTAAGAGAAAGACAACATTTCAAAATTTTCCTTTTCTAACTTGTTATAAAAGATTGATACATAAAATACATAAATACATATATACTTAAAATTGGACTAATACATACATAAGAGTCTCATGCACAGCTGAGTTAGCCGGGCATAAGCGTATATCTACCTGTTGGAAAATACTTGGTACTACCTCAACATATTACCTTTTGTAATATATATATATCACAGTTCCTTTAATAGACTTTTTCTTTTCAGATCCTTAGTGTGACATCTAGATTTAAATCCTTTTCTGTCCACTACTTCGTACAGATTATTGCCAATGACTTTGCAGACCCTGACTTTGACAAATTTTGGGCATAACTTTGCACTAAAGTGCTTCGTCGCATCGCTAAGAACGATATTACGTTTGTAAAGTTCGTCGTCCACTTTGTAATTGACCTTGCGGCTTCGCAAGTTATACTTCTTCTCATACTCTTCATGAGTATTCTCTAAAGCTGTTTTTAAATAAGAGTGGAGGATATTCATTTTGGTGACTTTGGGAAGCCAATCTATCTCAGAACTGTTTAGTCCACCCAACTCTCTCAACAAGCGATAGTCTGCCCCATGCTCGATCATTCGCTGGCCGAATAAAGCTTTGTATGGCGACATCGTGAGAGTTGAGTGTACTGTGGTACGCATAGCACTGCTAATTGAGGATAGAAAGGCATCCCAATTAGTCTGCTTCGGGTTCACGTATGAACGAACGGCCGCCAAAATGGAACGATTAACGCGTTCGCTTGCGGCGAGTACACTCCTTGAAGTCGTTGCTGATACATTGTGTACCATTGTCTGAAAGAATACTTTCTGGTACACCATAAACTAAAAAGATCTCTTCTTTAAGAAATTTAGTAACACTGGCTGATGTAGCTTTTCTAAGTGGCTTGATAATCACGAGTTTTGTTAGCTGATCTAACACTATAACAATATAGGAGTTACCACTTCGCGACTTTGGAAAGGGCCCCAAGAAATCAACATACAGATGTTGAAATGGCCTCTCCACTCGGAAGCTTTTTCCCATTTCCGTTCGTAATATAAAATTTGAGGCTTTGCTGGTTTTACATGTATCGCACTTATCTGCAAATGTTTTTACCTTGCGTATACATGTTCGGCCAATAGAACCTCTGCCTTAATCTGTATAGAGTTTTCGCTATACCGCCGTGTGAAGCTCTCGGTGGATCGTGAGAGAGAGAGATTAGTGAGTTCGTCAACTCGGATGGAACCCACAACTTCCAAGCCAGATCGTCCGCTAAAGGGTTGCCTACTGCGTGTTTTATGCGCTTGTACACATAACCTTCAGAGACTTTCAGGTCGGGTAATCGTTCCTGGTTCTTGCTGATGTGGTTGATGATAGCCAAGTATCCCTCTGACTTAAAGGATGGATCGTCCAAGTCTAGGTGGAGCACTTCCTCGGTTTCGGCTCGAGATAGGCATGATAAATATGCTTCTACAGTCAACTGTTCATCTTCAAAAACGCCAGACAGCGCGTCCGGTACAACATTTAAAGTAGCTTTTCGATGCTCTATTTCGAATTCGAACCCTTGGAGTTGCATACTCCATCTAGCCAAACGGCCATTGGGGTCCTTGAGTGTCATCAGCCACTTCAGGCTAGAATGATCAGTGATCACGCGGAAACGATACCCTTCCAAGTACGATCTGAACTTGTGAATACCAAGAAACGCGGCGAGACATTCGCGTTCGGAAACGGAATAGTTTCTTTGTGCAGCGTTAAGCTTTTGCAAGAAACAATAGATGGGGCGTTCCGCTCCATCTTCATCGCGTTGACAAAGAACACATCCGATTCCGGACGCGGATGCATCGCACAGAATCACGAACTCCTTTGTAAAATCTGGATTGACTAAAACCGGAGCTGACGTCAACGCCTGCTTGATGTTCGAGAAAGCTTCTAGAGCTTCCTGGCTAAGCTCGAACGCTTTGCCCTTCTTCAATACGTCGGTTAACGGGGCAGCAAGCGTCGAAAAATCTTTCACAAATCTCCGGTACCAACCGGCCATGCCTAAAAATCGTCTTATTTGACGTGTAGTTGTTGGCACTGGAAATTTAGTGATTGCCGCAATTTTGTCGGGATCGGCTTTCAAACAGCCTTGTCCGACCCGATATCCTAGGTACTGAAGCCCATCAAAACAGAATTTGGATTTCTCCACGTTGATGGTCAGTCCTGCTTCAGACAATCTTCGACCAACGAGTTCCAAAATTCGAAGGTGTTCGTCGAATGTTCTCGATACGACCAAGAGGTCATCGAGATATACAAACACTTGGTCGCGCAGCTCTGAAGGGATTACCTTACTCATCAGGTAACTCAGACTCTGCGCAGCATTGCATAAACCAAAGGGCATTACCTTAAAATGGTAAAGAGGTCGCCCTGGTACCGTGAAGGCCGTTTTCTCCCGAGAAGATATCTCCAACGGTATCTGCCAAAATGCGTCCTTCAGATCCACACTAGAAATGTAGTGTGTTTCTGAAAGGCGCGCTAACAGCCCCTCAATATGAGCAATCGGTCTCGCATCTTTCTCTGTCACACTGTTCACCTTCCGAAAGTCCAGACACAATCGGTTCTTACCAGGCTTTCGCACTAGCACAACTGGAGAACTCCATGCGCTGGAACTTTCTTCGATGACTCCCAAAGAAATCATGCGATCCAATTCCTCATACATCAGGGATTGTACCGCTGGAGATACGGGGTAATAACGTTGTTTGATCGGTAAAGCATCGCCCGTGTCTATACAATGCTCTACCAAGTGAGTTTTCCCGAGCCCCTTGCTCGCAAACGATGGAAAACTCTGAATCACCTCTCGAAGTCGTAAGGACTCTTCGTGATTCAGCTTACATTGGTGTGTGGGGTTGCCATCCGGTGACGTCCCCGAAATACTGGAAATTATGTGTGGAGCGATCTTGAAGTTTTGCCATAAGTCGACGCCGAGATAAAGGCGTTGCGCTAGCGATGGTACTATATAGAAATTCATCTCTATTATAGTGGTAAACGGAATGTTTACATCTCTGGGTTCGGTTTCGCGGCGCGAATCTCCCCGGATGGTGGATTCGTTCTGTCGTAGTTACCCGCACATCTAGCACAACTAGGGCTATAAGCACCTGCCTTGCCGCAGCGGTAACATTTCACTTTATGTGGTTCTGCGCAGTCACGAAACATATGACCCCCGCCCTGACAATTCCAACACTTAACTGGTTTGGATTCATCATGGAACGCTTCAACGGTTCCTTGAGTAGCAACAGCTAGTTCGTCAGACGGTAGTTCATCAACTTCGCTGACGTACCTATTTTGTGGTTGCGGTCTCTGTGCGTTTGGCACGAAATTATTCAATCGCGTTCAGTCCGGTTTGTAATTATAGTATCGCCCGACGTTACGACATGTATATGCTAATTGCCTTATACAATGGGTATTGAATGCTATCAGGTGAGTACCCAATCGTCGATTGACATTTAATTTTATGATCTCAATCATCTCTTTTTCTGTTTTCGGAATACGCATCCTCATCATGGAGTCAAGGAAGTCATTGAACGATTCGCCGTGTTGTTGCTTGCGATCGTTTATCTTTCTGGATAGTTCCGAATCTGTTTCCAGACTACGAAATTGTTCAATCAAGGATATTTGGAAGGAGCTCCACGACGTATGTCGATTGCTCTTCAAATGCGTCCAGTATTAACTAAGTTTGGTTGCGAAGAAGGATTATACGTTGTTGGAAAAATGTTTGGTACTTGATAATTGTTATTTGAAAGGTAATTGCTAGACGAAGGTAAGTTGCTAGCTAAGGTAGGTTGATTAGCAATGGGATAATTATTTTCAACTTGAAGATTAGAAGCAGTTGGAGGTTTGGAAGTAGTAGTAGGTTCTGTTAATCTCTTTACTAGGTCAGAGACCTGACGTAATATGGCCGCTTGGCTGAGTGCTAATTGATCAGTTAGAAATTTTCTCTCTTCTGTTCGGTGTAAGTTCACCGTAGCAGTTACAACTTCTTGTATTGCGCGTGAGCGGTTCAATACATCTTGAATACTCTGCTCTTGTTGTTCATGGGCAGAAGAATTGTCGCTTTGACTCAAATGGAGCTGACCATTCAAACTTCCTCCTGAAACACTTTGCCTTGCATCGGAATTATTATCCCTGGGAGCTTCTTCTTCTTCATCAATCGGTGGTTGAATCATTGCTGGTGACTGTATAATTATGTCACGATAATTAGGGTTATACGGACTCTGTGACACGTATCTCCTTCCTCTCCCAGACATTGAGTTGTTGGAGTCGTTAAAACTCGCGAAGGCTATACGGTAGTACAACACGAAAAATTGTTATTGGACGAATATATATAAAAAACAAATTCTAAACGTATATACGTTTAGACAGACAAGGGTCAAAAATTCAAATTCTTCTAAAAAGGAAATAAGTCGCAAAAACAAAACAAAAATTGCGTATCAAAATTCCACATTAAAATTTACTTAAGAATCGCGTTTTACACTTTACGTAGTGTTTAATTTCAATGAAAAAGGTTTAAAGACTGTTCTAGAGGAAGACTCTCTCTTAGAACATTTCCTGCAATATCAAAAGGAAAAATAAAAAAAATTATGTTGTATTAGGAGGCTCTTACAATTCACAAGACTTCACAAGAGAATTATGATATAAAGGTTTATAATTCAAAAATTGATGCTTAATGATAATACTTAATTCTGGCTTAATTTCTAAAAAAAACTGTTTCTATAAACTACTAAACTCAGTACTAATAGCTCCCGCGACTCTTCAGACACTTGTTCTGGCTGCCAATCACGTAACTACTATCGTACTTCAAAAAACTTAATCATACTGGCTGTCAACCGTGTAACTATACTGTCTGTACACTATCAAACTTAATCAGACTAGCTCCCACTACTCTTCAGAGACCTTATCTGGCTGTCAATCGTGCAACTATATTGTCTGTAACAAAAAAACTTTCAAAAATCTCTAAAAATTGCACCTCTGCAAAATCTTAAACTATCTCAAAACTTGCACCTCTGCAAAAATTTCCAAAAATTTCAAAAATCTATTCTCAAAATCTAACTTTCCAAAAATCTCAAAAAAAATTATGATAATACTTAAACTTGAAAAATACTCAATCTCAAAAAAAAAAATTATCACTTATACTCAAATATGATACTGTGCTCATAAACTTTACCTTTCGGGAATTGGAATGACTCCCATTCATAACATCAGGATATCCTGAAGCTTCGCCTCTTGCGACAACTTCAAATCAAAAAAAAATTGATCAAAATTAAAATTTTTAGTGTATTTGGTCTTTACTACTGGTTTCAGACTTCAATCTCGACAAGATTAAAACAAAATTCTCATCCCGGAATCGGGAGTCTTATTACGCTGCTGCAGACGTGCGTTTCATAAGATTTTCCTTATCCTTGAAACTTCTATCAAACTTGAATTAAAAAAAATTGAATTGTAAGGTTTTAATTTGGAAAAATTTGTCGTATCAATACGACACTTTGAGAGCTGGGATTCTTTAGGAGTGTATAGGGTACTAATGTTCAAATGTAACTCCTGCAACAGACGTGCATCGAGAACCTGTTCATCAACCACCGGTCAAGAGATCTACACTTGTACGATTAGAACTACCTAAATTTTATCAAAACTAGTAAGGAACTTTAGCATTTCGCAAACAGACGATCAGACTTCAAACTGTCTAATCCGGACGACAATACTAAGAGCACCTGTCACTTTTAGAGGAAAGAATTAAGAATGGATCTAATGCAACAGACGAGTATCGAGAACCTGTTCATCAACCACCCCGGACAAAATAGTATCCATTACTCAAAACTAGATGTTGTCCCTCATAACAAAATAACTACCTTAAAAGAATTTAACCTCAAAAAAAAAAACACAGTAAAAAAATTTTTTACTCCATTACCAAGAAAAAAATTTTAAAGAACATAAGTTCACGGTTTGTAAATAAATTAGATTCTAACATCGGGCGTGAAAAGAACTGTTCGGGGCCCCACGTTGGGCGCCATTTTGTAACAAAGAATCGAGTTAAAAGCTTCTCGCGCACAAAACAGGGCCCGAGAGACAAACTAAAGCATGCCCCACATTGGGCGCCATTTTGTAACAAAGAATATTACAAAACTGTCATAGAGTCATTAAGAATGTACTTGGGTATGTTCCCATTCATCTTATCTCACTGGTCCAAGGAAGTGTTCCCTAAAATTCCATCAATTATGACTTCATTCTATGACACGTCTCGTAATATACACGTACACAAAAAAAGTGGAGATACCTATTCAAGATTACTGTTTGTATCGGATTAAATTGAACCCTCAACCCGTTCTTATACCTACAGCTTCCCCAAATACGGTATCTAATTTTGACAAGCGTTGATGTCCTGCTTGTCTTGTTCATCAGCACTGATGCCCCCCAACCCGTGTATCCCTTGAAGCACCTAATCGAAAACGTTTCATATCCTATCTAATACATGTCTCTTCAACTACATTAACATCATTGTTACTTACGTCCTCTTCTATTAGCGTTCACTGGATCACACGATGAGTAGCCAACACCAAGCTGAGATGATTTGAATTAGTAGTTGATTTTATTCTAGGATAGTCCTCCAGCTTCTCTTATTCCAATAGGGATGCTAAACCCTATAAGTGCCAGTCCGACACAATGCCTCGGGAAAGATCCCATCTAAAATCAACACCTATCCCTACCACCTTCATCAGTGTATAAATCCTCAATCTATCACTTGGCTTACCTAGTAAAGCAAAGCGACTTCGCTTACCCCTAGCATTCAGCTAATGTCAATCAAGGTTGCTGCTCGCCAGTACCGCGTCGATATGCAGCATCTGGCTCCGTATCACTCAGGAGCACATGGGTGTGAGTTCTTGCCATACTGCGACAGCCGTGCTACAAGTTTTTTTTCAACTATCTGCATATCTTCGAGTTCGGATGATATTCACTCGTGTTGTTGCAATTAATTTGGGGGCCCCAAGAACAGGATTACGCCGATCGATTCATATGCCGTCCACAACGATGAGTGTACTGACCTATGAACCCTCCTTATTTACAGAATGTCTATGCACCGATAACATCTTTATTAACCATAAACTGATCATCTAGAAAACTCTAAAAACCTCTGCTACCTCGTAGTATTAATAATGGGTATAAGTAGATGTTCGCTTATACCATGAACAATTTGAAATTCCCCTCATCTGCTGCGTTCTGTATATAATCGCAGACGATCGCCGGTGTCTCACTAAATGGGTGGGTATCTTAGATGACAATAGATACCCGGTACTCTTAGCCCGCCCTATTCCAGTTCGCTGAAAGCTCACCAGATCTTGGCTTCCTTGGTACCTCAAGAATAATATTGCTGAAGCCCCTAAATATAATAAAAGAAACTAAGTAAGGTTCACTCGAACACTACTTCATTCCTAAACTATGTCCTCTTAACTATACTAACTAATTCTAAAATCTCATTCATACGGAATCAAACCTCAACCTATCTGTTCATGTCAAACTTCAAATCAATCACATTCGCTCAAAAAACTAAACCTAATATATCTGCATTCTAAACTAACCAAGAACTATACCACTAATTCTACTCATACTAATGGACTTTCCGTTGATCCATTCCAAATGTTGTGCGAAGAAGAGTCCATTCCAATTCCCCACGAACCTATACCTACTCAAACATACTTACTACAAAGTATCTGTGAATTATTTCTATAATAATGTCAGAAAACTTCATTGACATTCTTTTACCGAAATAAATAAGCTTGAAATTTTAATGAAAACGTTATAAAATTTGTTTATTTAAATATCAATGAAAATCTTAATCTTAATCTATGTCTAAAAAAATCTAATATTCTAAATTCCTTAAAAATATTTCTTTCTCAAAAATCTATTAAGACTAATGTATGGATAACATCAACCCATACATATGAAATATTATTATATATCAAAATTTGTATTCTTTAAATCAATTATATGTTTATGTTTTCTTAAAATATGTTATAACAAGGACAGGGACGTATGATTGTTACTCAAAGTTATAGTAAAGATTTTACGCCTCGTTCAAAATAGGGCGTATTCAAATGTTTCAAAAATTATGTGAATCGTAACTTTTATTACTTCATTAAATCTCTTCAATTTATGTCGATTCGTTATCATAGGCAAATTCAATATATGGACTCGTTTCATCAAATTAACTCAGTTCAAAAATCATCATTGTAATATATATATAAAATCAATAAGGTTCATATTCAATATAATGGAATAAACTCACCAAATCTTCCGTCGGCTGCAGTGCACTGTACCTCGAAGATGATGGTTGGATGACACTTGGTGTCTTTTGTCGATGCTGCTGATGTTGACTGTTTAAGCTTTGTGATTATATTTACATATATTTATAGATGATTTGTTTCGTTTCGACTTTGACTTGCCGTTTAAATTCAATTATGTTTACTATACTTTACACAAAAATATTAACAAAGATTGACGATTTGCACGTCAATACAAAAAAAAAGTTTACTTTACAGTTTAGTATCAATGACTTTCTTCACTTTTTGTTTTCATTTATACTTTCACTTGTCATTAGGTTCTTAAACAACTCTTCATTTACTTGATTTCTTGATTGCAGGGCTATTTTTAATTATTTCTTGAGTATCAATCTGGATGGGGTGGGTAGTAATAGAATTCTGTATTAGAATAGGATATTCACATATAGATAAAAACTTAAAATAACTTATAGGTCTACAAATGCAAATCAAATCTATTTAATAAATATGATACTTAGGATGAATCCTGTTTTCGATGTTGTTCTCTTAGCGTTGTGATAATCGGTGACGTAATCTGGTTAACTTGACGAATGATGTGACGTAGATACGTTGATGTGGCACGTTGAGCAAAGATTCTATCTTCTACAGCGCGTCGCATCCGTAGTCGCTTCGTATCTGTAGCGTCGTACGATGTTTCTTTATATACTTTCTGTTCGATTTATTTTATTTTGTTTCGATTGTGTGTAGCTAGCTTTGATAGGTACTAGGAATCTTTTGGCTGGACTCAAACACGCGGTACTGTCACCGCATGTGGTTGTTTTGACAGTTTGTTTAAGTTGGTGCCGCCCAAGCAAATTGCGAGGTGCTCCGTTCTCAAATCTCAGCTTTCGAAATCTGTTAAGAATTCGTTACCGTCGTAGTCAATTTATGATGTATTTTGTTATCTTGCTAACGCAGTAAATTTTTATGCGTAATACTAATCGTAGATTCTTTAAGTGTACTTTTTGTACTAAGCAATTTCAATATTGGAATGTAAATTAGAAATCTTTTTATAAGTTGTAATTATATTCATGGAGTAAATCTGAATCTTGATTCAGGAAATCAAACTGAATCTGAAACAATCTGATCTGATGCAAGAAAATTTGATCTCTGCGGTTCTTATAACTTTGCATTTATCGAAGCGTTTACCAAAGGTGTATGTAAAACGTGCACAAAAGATGAGTGCGTTGGATTGGATGCCAAATATTTTCAATAAAATGCGTACTTTGGATGTCTTCAATTCCATAAATAAGATGGTAAGATAAGATAAAATATATCATGAAATATATATGAAATATTTTAAATATAACAAAAATATATGCGAAAATTTATGTGCGAAAAATATTTGCGAAGAATATGTGCGAAAAGTATGCGAAAAATATGTGCGCCGGACGTCGATGAGCAGCAATTATGCTTCAAATATTCCTTTTAAACTTCATCGTTTCGGTGATGATTCTTTCCTTGGCCACGCGGTCGATGATTGGCGCAGCATGTGCACGCATAAGCGCTTCTCATAGAGCCGGCGCGAATGTTTCTACGTAGTTCATCTATATAATAAAAATGCGTGGCGTCAGAATAAATATTTCTTAAAGAACATCATAGAAATCTCTATATGTTCGGTCATATACATGACAAAACTAAATCACGGGGCGAAATTCACATGGCGTGGCTTGTCGATAAAAAAAATCAAGGCCAAGGAATATGGCTGCATAAAAGAAAAATTAAATTACACTTACATATCTTAATTTTGTGTCTCCGTATGGATTTTTATTACGCAGTATCCTTATCCTCACAATATAATTGCTTATCTTGAATGTCTCCTTGCCTGTTGGCATAAATCTAATTAGGATTTTAACATTCTTTAGCACAATCTACATTTCACTTTTTATATGCACAAATTTTACCTTATTTTCTCGTTCTATCCTTTCTATGATTTCTCACTATGATTTGCTTTCAGCTTACTTTAATTTTATTATATTTCTTTTATTTCAACTTAACTTCTTTTTATTTTATTAACTTTATCTAATTTCTTCTTCAAAATTCTTTTTTTATGTTCTTACTTTTTCTGCTTTTCTATTCCAGGTGTGGCCGCTGTCAGAGTTGAATATATAATGGACGAGTATAGAGCATCCCATAGGGATGTGGCAAAAATTTCCCAAGGGAAATTTGAAAAACATTTTGTTCTGCTCTTATTTCCTCCTGAAGACGAAAATTTTGAGAAGGTTGACTTGGCGATTAGGGAATTATTTTGGCTTTGATATGTCATAACTAGATTATGACATTTGACTTTTCATTCGTTATAGGTTTCTTCAATATTGTGCGTCAGATTGAATGTTTTGTGCGTAATAATATGATTTTTGTATTTGGTGGAGTGTATCTGTTAATAAATGAAGTTTATAATCTAAATATTTTGCCGTTGTTATTTCATGTCGCGCATGTCGTTTATATTAATTTTGGTTGCTACAAATGTCGTTGCGTAGCTGAAGTGTAGTAATTTATATTACGCTGCAAGTAAAATAGGTTTTTGCTGGGACATTTTTCTATGTCCTGTTTTGCTCAAATTAGGTGTCATTTTTGAAAGGTGGTTTGTTCCTACGGTGGATTACTCTATCTGTCATTTCTGATTTGTAGGTTAGGTAAAGTGGGGTGATGGAACGGCAAGCCAAACCTTCTCACTCGGATCTCGATTGGATCCATTGTGCTCCCCGGTTGGGTGGGGTGATAAGGAATAGGGGTTAAGGATTGACAGGCAGTGGGTGGGTTAAGTGGTGGAGGCCTCCCTGAACCAACCTGAGATGAATCTCAGGATGTTTCTTGGTGGCGTTTTAGAGATATCGATCAACTCGTTGAAAAAGTATTCACCGAGGTTAACTTTCCTAGTTCGGGCTAAGCTGGGGCATTCACAGAGGAAGTGGAAGGAGTCCTCTTCTGCCTCTTCGTCCTGGCATCCTCGACATAAGTCAGATGTGCTGATGCCCAATCTGCTCATGTGGGTTCCCATCGTGTTGTGACCCGTCAGGATAGCAACCAGGAGTGATAATTGAGGCCTGCTTAGCATGAGTAGGGATTCAGTTTTCTTCTTTGGAATTTCCGGCCATAGATTTCTCGATACCCGACAAGTGTCGATTGATGACCATCTGTCATTAGCGGTTTTAAGGAAACTATGGCTAATTCTCGTTTTTTCCCTTTCGAGTGGCATGTTAATTGAGGTTACCATTTGGCTTGGTTCGAGAGATGAACCGGTTTTGGCCAGTTGGTCAGCCATTTTATTTCCGTGTATGTCACGATGTCCCGGGACCCACCGCAGGGTTACTGGATTCGTTGCGTTGAGTAGTCTCAACTCATTACGACAACGATCGACCAGTTTGGATATTGTAACTATGGAGGAAATGGCTTTTATGGCCGCCTGGCTGTCGATGAAAATATCAATATTCTTATTTTCCAGTTCGCACGTTAAAAGGTGGTTTGCAGCTTCATAGACTGCAAGCACTTCCGCTTGGAAGACACTGCAGAAGTCTGGAAGTCTTAGTGACTTGTTTATGGGTGGGTTATCTGAAAAGATGCCTGACCCTACCCCATCTTCCGTTTTGGAACCGTCTGTGAAGACAGAAACGTGATTTTCATTTATGACCCTATCTTCCATCCAGCATTCTCTTGTAGGGAAGTCTGTTTGGGCTGCTGGGTTAAAATCTATGTGCGGAGTAATATAGTCTGTTAGAATGTTAATGTCTGTGAAGTTCATTATTATCCTGTGACCTGAATGGCCCCTTTTCCAACTAGAGCATTGATTGAGACGCAATGCACTTTTGGCCGCCATTTCTTTCGTAAATAGATCGAGTGGGGCTAGTAGAAGGAACGTTTCTAGGGCTGCGGTTGGTGTAGTTCTCATTGTACTGGTTGTGCCAATGCACGCAAGTCTTTGGATTTTTGTCATGGTTTTGAGATTTGTCGCCTTTTCAAGGGCTGGCCACCAGACCAGACATGCATATGTCAGGATAGGCCTCTCTATGGCCGTGTACATCCAGTGAATAGTTTTGGGGCTGGGTCCCCATTTCCTGCCAAAGATTCTATTGCAAGTGTAGAATGCTATTGATGCTTTTTTCCCTCTTTCTTTTATGTTTTCATTCCAGTTTAGTTTATGGTCCAACACCACTCCAAAATATTTTGTCACATTTGAAACTTGAAGTGGTGTCCCGTTTATAGTGATCGGGTCTACCGTTGGAATGTTGTTTTTCCTTGTAAACAAAACTAGTTCTGTCTTTGTTGGATTGACGTTAAGTCCGCAGCTACTGGCCCAATTGCTGAGTTTGATTAGGGCTATTTGAAGGAGATCACACAGTGTGGGAACATATTTTCCTGAGGACATTATTACTATGTCGTCGGCATATGCCACGACCTTAACGCCACTAAGACTTAGTTTACCTAAGATCTGGTTGACAACCAGAAGCCAAAGCAACGGAGAAAGAACCCCTCCCTGTGGAGTACCTCTACAGGTCTTGACTTTTAGCTTGCTGGCACCTAACTCCGCATTTACAAGTCTTGTTTGAAGCATAGAGTCAATCCAATTCGATAGTTCAGGATCAACATTGACAGAGTCTAGGGCTTGTCGTATCGCGTGATTATCTACATTATTGAAGGCCCCTTCTATATCAAGAAATGCTGCTAGGGTGAATTCTTTGAATTGGATTGAGTTCTCAATCGTGCCAACAACTTCGTGAAGTGCCGTCTCAACAGATTTGCCCTTAAAGTAAGCGTGTTGGGCCTGTGAGATTATATTATCATTTAGTTTTAGGCGGATATGCGTTTCTATGAGTCTTTCTAAGGTTTTAAGGAGAAAGGAAGAAAGGCTTATAGGCCTGAAGTCTTTTGGTTCAGTGTGAGTGGGCTTGCCAGCTTTCGGAATGAAGATGACATTGACTTCTCTCCATCCAGTTGGAATATAGGTTATGTTTAAACATCCCCTGAATATATCCACCAGAATCGGAACGATTATGTCTTTTGAGCATTGGAGCATAATTGGAATTATCCCATCAGGCCCTGCAGACTTGTATGCTGAAAAGGAGTCGATGGCCCACGCCACCTTTCTACTGTCTACGATTTGGTTGCCAATATTGTAGGCAGGATTTATGTTGGGGTCTCTTTCCATAGGAGATGTTATGTTAAAACAACCTGGGAAATGAGTGTTCATAAGAGCTTCTAGAGTTTCAGAACAGTTGTCAGCCCAGGTATCATCCGGTCTTTTTAAGAAACCTGGAGGAGTGTGGACCTTTGACATGACTTTCCTGAGCCTGGCAGCATCATTTGTGGACTCGATGTCTGTACAAAATTTTTGCCAGGTTGCTCTTTTCGCATGGGTGGTTCTGTTTTTGTACTCATTTTTGCTGGTTTTGTAAAGATTCCAGTCATCAGCGTTGTTACTATATTTTGCTCTGTTGAACAGCCTCCTTGAGTTCTTTCTAAGGATAGACAGCTCTTTTGACCACCATACGGGGTTGAGCTTGCCTTTTCCATTGATAATGGGGCACGAGTTTTCGTACGCAAGACGAATAGCTAGCGTTAGTTCATTGACATGTGTTTTGATGTCTGAGCAGTTGAGTATAGGTTGCTTACTGTAGCGGCCCAGAGATAAGGCCAGTTTATTGTTAAAGGCTTCCCAGTTTGTTTTCCTGGGATTTCTATAGGGCTTTGGGTCTTCTAATTTGTGCTTTATTTGGAACGTAATCATTCTGTGGTCAGAGAATGTTACGTTACTTGATACCTTCCAATTACTGATAATAAGAGTATTAGAGTTTGTCGAAAGTGTAACATCCAGCACTTCCCTCCTAGTTCTAGTAATGAATGTCGGTTCACTCCCTCTATTCAAAATCAATATATTGTTCTTAATAATAAATTCAAAAAGTAACTCACCTCTTGCATTTGTGTCGGTGCTTCCCCACTGAAGGTGGTGAGCGTTAGCGTCAGCACCTATCAGTAGGTCCCATCCGTTCCTACCTGTTACCGCGACAAGTTCTTCGACAGCTGCTGATGGCGGGGTGGGTGTTTCGTCGCCTGGCAAATAGATGGAGGTTAGGATCAGGGGCGGGGCCCCGTCTCTTTCACACTTCACTGTTGTCATGTCTGTGCTACAATGGGAGGATAGGAGAAATAGATTTATATTCTTTTTCGCCATTATACATGTGCGATAGTTACCTTCTGTAGGCCCTTTATTAAAATAAAGAATGTAATCTTTGGATTTGAGTCCGCAGATGAGGCCCCTGTTGATCCATGGCTCTTGTATAAGGGCTATATCGGTCTTATTCTTCGACAAAAAAGAGGTTAAAGTGGCAGAGGCCAACTTACTGTGCTGCAGATTTAGTTGCATCATTTTTGTTTTTTTCATTTTTGTTTAAGTTGGCAGCCGTTAGCGGCCTCACTTTAACCTCATTTATGCCAATACAGAGCTTGAACCCTTTCGATGGAAGCAAAGCCATTGTTTCATGGTTAAGCATGATGATAGCTTCTTGGCCTGTTTTTTTAGGCTCTTCCATCTCCATGACTTGCCAATCGGAACTCGGAAAGTCGGGGTTGAGTCTTCTTAGGAAGAGCTCTAGCCTTTCTTTCGTCATGCGAGGGCCCGGAATGTTTATTCGGACTTTGGGTCTGGTAGGGGGTCATTCTTAAAAGCAACTTTTAGTGTTGCCCCTTCAATTAATGTGCTCATGTCAGCTATTTTGTCTTTGAGCCAGTTAAGGGTAAATTCATCACGGCAAGTGAGAATTTTAAAACCCTTTACTGTCGACAAGGGCCCGAATCTCGGCAGAGTACCAGTTGAGGTAAGCAGCTCGTCGTGTACACACTCGAGTAGTTTTTCCTCAACCTTGGCCCAGTTCTCTTCGCTCAGCAGTTTTTCGGAGCTCCCCTCATTGATAACGGCCACCTGAAGCCTTTCTTTTATCAATTCCGCCGGTGTGCCTGTTTTGTCTGTCGTCTTCGTCTTTTTGTTTGCGGACATCGGAGGGGTTGTCGAATCATTATGTCTCGTCCTCTTTCTATGACTGCTGTCGTCAGTTTTTACGACCCTTAAGTGTTTTAGACCATCCAACGGTGGTTTCACTTTCGGATTACTGACTTGAGCAGCCTTGGAAGAGGAGGCACCTGTTTGATTCTTCGTGGCTTGGTTTTTCACGACTATCGTTGGTTCTGCGTTTGGCTTATTGTTGGCCTCCATTTTCGCGACTAGTTTGCGAGCCCAGTTCAAGCGTTTCCAGTCTCGGAGACTAAGCCTTTTTGTGTCACCCTGACCATATCTTCTGATGGTTCTCAGGGCGTTTTGCATCTTCTTGTCAAAGTTAAGGTCCCCTTCCTTATTCTGTTCTTTCGGATTCACCGTTTTTCCCGTAGTCGGTTTTGGCCCATGCGAGCATCGGTTTCCGGAATTGGCATCATCCACACAGACTTTGGAAGGTTTGCTAGACCTTGACCCTTTGCAGGGAGTTGAGGTTAATTTGGCTCCCGGGTCCACCGGGTTATTGGCCAGTATGTCGACTTTGTTAGCAGCTGCAGGGTTTTCGGCCACTGTGACATCCGCTTCAGAGCCGTCGTTGCTGGCGAAGGGTTGATAGTCGTCTTCTGCGAGGATTCGATTTTCCTCACCGGACGACATCTCACTTTCGTCAGCTCCCACGGTCCCGACCTCAGAGTCAGTGAGATCCATGAGTGCCTCACCGAGGTGGAGGCTATCATCGATCAGACGGGCACCACTGCTACAAGCAGGAATTAGTTCATCTGCTGTTTCGTTTTTAGTTTTGTTTTTTGTTGTGTTTTTTATATTTGTATTTGAAAGAGTCACTGGCGACTTCTCTTCTATCGAAGCAAAGCCATCGCCGGTAGCCGTGACTTCTACCGACTTTTGAGCGTATATCCCCACTCGATTTTCTTCTTCTTTGTTAACTTTTTCCATATTTTATCTATTATGACATCTCTGTCTTGTTTTTTTGAGGTTGCTTGGTTGTTCTGTCACTGCATCTGGATTGATGAAGTGTCAGAACGTAAGCCCCCGCACCGCGTCAAGGTGAACCTCGTGGAAGGGTTCTGATTTGTAACATGGTAGTGAGATGAAAAACGAAATTTGTGTATGGGGGTGGAAATGTTTTCCCTACAACACAAAGAAGTATCTTGTCCAAAGCAGCCCAAATATTCGACCCATTAGGATGGATAACTCTTGTAACGTTACGAGCTAAGTTAATCATACACAAATTATGAAAGTAAAACTTGAATTGGGATGACGAAGTTCCGGAAACACTTTTTGCAACAGAATGGATCAAATACCAGAACGAAGCACCTGCGTTAGAACAAATCGAAATACCAAGATCAATAAACTACTCTAACAAAATCACTGCCATAGAACTACAAGCATTTTGTGATGCGTCAGAGCAAGCATATGGAGCCGTGATATATTCAAAAGTAACAACATTAACTGGTGATGTAAGCGTCTGCATGTTAACCGGAAAATCGAAAGTAGCAACAGTCAATTCAAAATTAACGATATCAAGACTTGAACTGTGTGGAGCTGAACTTCTTAGCAACTTGATGTGTCACGTAGCTAAGGCTCTCAATATACAAAGTTTAGACTTGTATTATTTGACTGACTCAATGATAACTTTAGCCATAATACAAGGATCAAATAATAAACTTGATGCATTCGAGAGGAATCGAATCCAAAGAATACAGAGAATAACCAATCAAAATAATTGGAATTATGTCAAAACAGGAGATAATCCAGCATATTGTGCATCACGAAGTATAAATGCTTCCGAGTTACCTCAACATAAACTTTGGTGGTATGGACCCTCATGGTTGAAATCAAACAAAAATCTATGGCCAGTCAAGAAATTAATTAAACCAGCAGAAGAGAAGGAATACCCGGTTACCCTTTTATTGTCAAATGTCTCTTACCATGAGAATCCACTAATTACGCAATTCTCGTCAATAAACTAATGTCTACGAGTAATATCACGCTGCAGACGATTCATCAATAACTACAGAAATAAAAAAATAAAAGCTGATAAAACAAACGTAACAGTACAAGAGATGAATGAAACACTGCACATACTACTAAGACATATTCAGAACACAGAATTCGAAGAAGAAATAAGAAAAATAACTAAAAACATGCCTATTGACAAAAAACACAGGTTTGGTATGCCGAATCTGTTGATTGAGAACAACGGCCTACTTCGGGTTGGGGGAAAGGTTGTAAAACTCAAATCTCGAATATGAATAGCGACATCCGATCATTCTACCTCGCAAGGGCCACTTCACCAAACTCATAATAGAAGATGCTCACATGCAATGTTTACATTTAGGAAACTCTCAAACACTTGTCTATAAACTAAGAAAATATTGGATACTTAGTGCTAAAAATAGAGTGAAGCAAGTACTAAGCAAATGTATAATTTGTTGCCGATACAAACCTACAAATACACAACAAATCATGGAAAACCTACCAAAGTTTACAGTTGTCCCCGCGCCACCTTTCACTCACACTGGAATCGATTATGCTGGACCCATTCAACTCCGAATATCTAAAGGTCGTGGAACAAAAACATTTTAAGGCTACATAGCAGTATTTGTTTGCTGTATCACAAAAGCACTAAATCTAGAAGCTGTTAGTGACCTCACAAGTCCAACTTTTTGGCAGCGTACAAAAGATTTTCGGCAAGACGCGGACATTCAAAAAACATTTAGCGATTGTGGTTCAAACTTCATTGTAGGAAGAAACATTCTAGAAAAAGATCTCCAAGACGCAATAAGGCAATCATCCGATTACTTGGCAAACAAATTAGCTGAAGGTGGAATTTAGTGGCACACAGGACTATGGGAAGCAGGTAAAACATCACTTGAAGAGAATTCTCGGAAATTCTATCCTCACATTTGAGGAAATGACAACGACTTTACATCAGATCGAAGATTGTCTGAATTCAAGACCGTTATGTCCATTGAGTAGTGACACAGCCCATTTAAATGTACTCACACCAGCACACTTTTTAATTGGCAGACCACTGGTTTGCCCACCTCGATTTGAGTATGACGACATCCCCATCAGCAGCGTTAGCCGTTGGAAGCTTGTCAATAAACTAGCAGAAAATTTCTGGAAGAGTCGGTCAAGTGAATACTTATCAAGACTTCAACAGAGAACAAAATGGAAGTGTGACAAGGAACCAATTAAAATAAATGACTTGGTTCTACTAAAAGATGAGAATCTACCTCCAGCAAAATGGAAACTTGCGAGAATAGTTGATGTTTATCCCGGAAGAGATGGTAATACAAGAGTTGTTACCGTACGTTTTGGCACAGATTCCTATTTCAAAAGGCCCATAGTAAAGGTTTGTAAGCTGCCCACAGACGAAGATGTTGAAGACTCGACAGTAGACCAAACCCGAGATGACGTACAGGCCAATTGTACGACTGTATATATAACAAACATAAAGCCAACCCTAAAACGAAGGATCAGATCAGTTTCTTGGCTTAATCAAAAAGAAGTTATTTATGAAGAACACCTTGAGGAGAAAAAAAAATAACATTATCCAAATACCAAAGTCGACGAACTATTAGCAGAACATTTAATAAACCAATGTCAATGCTGTCATTTTGGATGCTTATGATGTATGGGCTCAAGGTGGCAGAAGCAACGTTTAACATTACACATCCGAAATCAGGATAATACATTGAACATATAGAAGAAGCGCAAATAAGGCGAGGAACATTTAAGATAGAATTCTCTTACCCACTCAACACTACAAAAGATACAAAGATCATAATTGGAACTGAATCGAAAATGGTACAAATATGTCAGCGAGCAAAAGCAAGGGACAAGGAAATCCACTGTAGTGAATTCGTTATTCATCTCAAAGACAAACAATTAGTACTGTTGAGAGACATAAATGTCATTGAATCATTTCAGAGTAAAAAGAAACGGGGACTTCTCGGACCCATGCTTCAAAATATTTTGGTGTCAATGAAGAAGTTTACACCGAAATTATTAACCTACGAGACGACCAAATTAAGCTTATGCAAGCGAATCAACACGAAACAAACCTTATGGTGGCAGCAATAGGTGAAATATAAGATATAACTTTTAAGGTTTTCGCGGTTGTTGATACATGACATTTTTAATTTTCGGATTAGCTGCGTTTATAAATAATAATTAGTGAGTTATATTCTTACTCACCCCGAACGTTTCGCTCAAATTACACTGAGCGTGGTCACCGGGAAACTGCCAAAGAGATGTTAGAAGCGATGTTGGCTACGCAAGTTGTAGCGGTGCGTAGACGGTTCTATCTCTAGCTGTTGTTGTTGTTGGGAGCAAGCCGTGCTCACTGTATCCCTGTTGGTATGGAGCGGCAATTGGATCGAACGTGAGGGGTTGATGATGGGATCCCACGTTCGAGACAGCTTGAAACTGTCGTCGCGATTGAAATTACGATGACGCTTAATTTCGATCGCTTCGCGAACCAGCCGAGGGATGTAGTGTGGCTCGTTTGCTAGAACCTTGGCTTGATCGAAGTGTATCCAGTGGTGTTCATTTGGATGATCAAGTATATGCTCGCATATGGCGGACTTCTCTCTATGTTTTTTGCTGACGGCGTTTATGTGTTCTTTTAACCGTGTAGCAATGCTCCTCTGAGTTTGTCCTACATATGATGACCCACAGCTGCAGGGTACCGCATATACTCCAGGTGTTTGCAGAGGAAATTGGTCTTTTGGTGACTGGAGGTAATTAATTACCTTTTTGGGTGGTAAAAATATGGATTTTATACCATAACGTTTTAAGACTTTTCCTACTCTGTCTGTTACACCTCTAACATATGGCAGAAAAGCTTTTTTGTCTAGTTTGCTATCTTCCTTTTCAATTGACAAAGTAGGCTTCCATGATCTTTGTTTTTTAGAATAGCCATTTGCTTTGAGTACGTTGTCCAAAAGTGAAAGTTCAGTGGCAAGGTGGTCGCTATCACATATCCTGTGGGCACGCTGAACAAGTGTAGATACAACAGATCTCAAATTTGCCGGATGGTGGTGGGAAGTAGCGTGTAGATATCTGTTTGTGTGTGTGCTTTTTCTATAAACTGTATGTGATAATGCGCCATTCGGTTTCCGCATCACTTTTACATCCAAAAATGCAATGGATTCATCTTTTTCTTTTTCCATCGTAAACTTCATTTTTGGGTGCTGTGAGTTTAGATGTTCTAGGAAATTCAAAATGGCGGAATTTTTAAGAATACAGAATGTATCATCTACGTATCTCAGCCACACTTTTGGTTTTTCTTTTGAGCTGTTTAAAGTCTTTTTCTCAAAATTCTCCATCCAGATGTCTGCAATTAAAGGAGCCAAAGGTAGGCCCATAGCAACGCCATCTTTTTGCAAATAGAACTGTCTGGCATCAACGACAACTATATGCCTCTTTTGGAATATTGTCTATCCTCAGGATATTTCTGTTTCAACCAACAGTTCTATTTGCAAAAAGATGGCGTTGCTATGGGCCTACCTTTGGCTCCTTTAATTGCAGACATCTGGATGGAGAATTTTGAGAAAAAGACTTTAAACAGCTCAAAAGAAAAACCAAAAGTGTGGCTGAGATACGTAGATGATACATTCTGTATTCTTAAAAATTCCGCCATTTTGAATTTCCTAGAACATCTAAACTCACAGCACCCAAAAATGAAGTTTACGATGGAAAAAGAAAAAGATGAATCCATTGCATTTTTGGATGTAAAAGTGATGCGGAAACCGAATGGCGCATTATCACATACAGTTTATAGAAAAAGCACACACACAAACAGATATCTACACGCTACTTCCCACCACCATCCGGCAAATTTGAGATCTGTTGTATCTACACTTGTTCAGCGTGCCCACAGGATATGTGATAGCGACCACCTTGCCACTGAACTTTCACTTTTGGACAACGTACTCAAAGCAAATGGCTATTCTAAAAAACAAAGATCATGGAAGCCTACTTTGTCAATTGAAAAGGAAGATAGCAAACTAGACAAAAAAGCTTTTCTGCCATATGTTAGAGGTGTAACAGACAGAGTAGGAAAAGTCTTAAAACGTTATGGTATAAAATCCATATTTTTACCACCCAAAAAGGTAATTAATTACCTCCAGTCACCAAAAGACCAATTTCCTCTGCAAACACCTGGAGTATATGCGGTACCCTGCAGCTGTGGGTCATCATATGTAGGACAAACTCAGAGGAGCATTGCTACACGGTTAAAAGAACACATAAACGCCGTCAGCAAAAAACATAGAGAGAAGTCCGCCATATGCGAGCATATACTTGATCATCCAAATGAACACCACTGGATACACTTCGATCAAGCCAAGGTTCTAGCAAACGAGCCACACTACATCCCTCGGCTGGTTCGCGAAGCGATCGAAATTAAGCGTCATCGTAATTTCAATCGCGACGACAGTTTCAAGCTGTCTCGAACGTGGGATCCCATCATCAACCCCTCACGTTCGATCCAATTGCCGCTCCATACCAACAGGGATACAGTGAGCACGGCTTGCTCCCAACAATAACAACAGCTAGAGATAGAACCGTCTACGCACCGCTACAACTTGCGTAGCCAACATCGCTTCTAACATCTCTTTGGCAGTTTCCCGGTGACCACGCTCAGTGTAATTTGAGCGAAACGTTCGGGGTGAGTAAGAATATAACTCACTAACTATTATTTATAAACGCGGCTAATCCGAAAATTAAAAATGAAATATAAGATCTTGAAAAACAAACTAAGGATATATAATTATTCCTTAACGCACAAGCTAAATCAAGCAACTACAGAAATTAATAATATAGAAAACAATTGGTACAAAAATGATCTGAATCGAGTAGATATACACTTACTTGCGGCCTTTAATCTAGGCGTGCTGGAAGAATAAGGCAGACGTTATGAAATCTTACTAAAAAAATATCTTTCAAAACAGCCGATCTATTGGAAAGCATTAAACAAGGAGAATTCATGGTGCTAATTCAGAAAGATTCTAGACGGCTGCCACAAGACATTTACATAATTCCAAAACCAGAACAAAGGATGGACGTTCAGCGAAATGAAACACACATCAGTGTACACTGGTTTCTCCACCTTAGTACTTCCGCAAAGTACAATATTATTAAAGGAACCCCAATTCCTCAACAGCGAATAAATGATTCATACATAATACCGATTATTCAAAAGGCCATAATCGCCTCAAATTAAATCAGTCAAACATACTTTGAGCTCTCAGAAAGGGAGTTCAACCAATGCACGCCAGAACATGTAACAAAAAAAATGTTATAGAATAATAAAGCAAAATAATGAAGCAGTTATCCAAACATCCAAACATCATTCAATACGCACAGAAACACTTTCAATGGGAACTACATCAATACTTCTCTATAAGTGTTTTCTTATAGCTCAGTACTTGTGCACTTTCCATCATCAGCAAAGGATTGGACAAACGTAGGTGACATTGCTTGCCTTCAATAAACCTAGATGCCTCCCAACCCACACACCCTGATAGAAGAATCTTTCAGCCCCCTAAATAGTCCACTGTATCACCTTCTATTACCTCGACTTTACTAGTCATTGAACTCGGAACAGAATGTCTGACTGTTACCTTATGATGGGTGACTAACACCATGATCGGTTCTCGTTCAGAAGTGACGAGACGGACCGGACACACTACCTTCATGACTCTATTAGCAAAGGCAGCTGACCCCTGCACCTACCCTTCCGGTAGATTCACTACTAGTGATACCCCTTCCTACACCCTTCCTCTTCTGATCGTTCCTCCTAACAGTGCGTAATTACCTCAGTCTCAAACCTATCAACGGACTTCCACATAAGAGTGGCTTCTTTTTATGGTTGGCGGTCAAATCGAAGCGGGCTGAGGGTGCTGTCCACCAAGATCTGCATCGGCCTGCAGCATGTGGCTCTGGTTCACCCAGGAGCATTTGGGGTGGGGTTCTTGCACTCTTGAGGCAGCCGGTTACAAGTTTTTTTCGTTATCTGCAGACCTTCAATTTGAGATGTTGTTCACTTGTGTTGTTAAAATTATTTAAGGGGGCCCGTTCTACTACCCTAGTATCCTACGCGTCCTACGCCTACCACAACACAGCATGTTATGGCATTCTTAGCAATGAATATCTTCAACTTCCTAACACATATGCACCGAATCTTAGAAAGAGCAAACCTTATCAAAACAGACTATAACCCAAACATTGATTTTCCACTAAGCTTAATCTGATGGGTGGATGTAGATGGTGGCATCCACCATGGACTTACACAGCATCGCTCGCAACGGATCCAAATGGTTTCAGCGATGTGCGTCGGCGACTTGGAGTCGTGTGAGGGTGTCTCAAGATGTTATAAGACACCCCAGCACTCGTAACCCTCCCAAAATTGTTGTTGGTGTTAACCAACATTAACAAACCTTGGTTCCACTCAGTGCTTGTATCAATATTTCATGAAACCCCTAAACATGATGAAAAGTAAGGTTCAAAAGAACACTACTTCATCCTAAAACTAAACTTCCAAACTAAAACTAACTTCTATTCAAACCTCCAGAATATTACTCTATATTACATTCACTCAAAATCATACCTCAACTTCTTTGTCCATATCAAACTTCAAATCAAACACATTCACTCAAAAACTAAATCTAAACTCAATAAATGTATGACCCATCCTACTATAGACCAACAAGAGAAGGAGGGGAAGGCGACCAATCCAATCCCCACCGAACCTGTAACTTACAGATACATACTTACTAAACTGAAAATTTTACCAAAAAGTTTCATTATATAAATCATTAAGAAATTCAAAAGTAAATGTCAGAACTAATCAATAAAAAGAATTGTTGATTTAACGTTATAAATGAAAATTTTTAAATTTATTCATATAAAAGTCATAATTCCAAATTTTACCAAAACTATATACTAATCAAGATCTTAAAATTCTAAAGTCCTTAAAAATTCAAAATCTCTTAATTCTATAAATTCCTTAAAAAAAATAATATGGATACCTATCGAAAATGTTCTACTTAGAGAGATAGAGTATCAGTTGCCACTATATTTGCTTTATCTTCGTTGAATCATTATTGTTTCTCTTCTTTCAATTATATGTAAATTCATGTTATAGATCTGATCACAAGCTGAATTCAAAAGCTTGAAGTGGATTTCTATTCACGTCTTATTCTCGTGAAATGGTGGCTTAAATGATTCTATTAATTGATCTTTATATGGAAAAGAAAGGGACAGAATACTACATTAACAGACGATACTCATGAAAGGGGGTAGGGGAAAATTGTAGCTCTTTAGTTTTAATCATAGAAATGAGAGGATAGTTTACAGTTCGCAAACTATGGTCTCTTTCAAGCAATATGTTTATATATTTTCAAATATAATCAATATAGTCAATATGTTTCAATGTAAATCAATATTGTTAACATAGGTCAAGAACGACTCACCCTTCAATTTCCATCGGAGGCAGTGCACTGTATCCAGGAACTTATCATGTAACGCTTGTGTTACTTTTTACGTTTAAGATGACATATGATATTTGATGAATTTCGTTTAAAGATGTTACGATAATTTTCAATGCTGACTGCACCCTCCTGAGTTATATACTCGGGAGTGCCGTTGATATGTAACTGCATGAAAGACATAAAAAATATTGAATGTTTGAAAGTATGTGTAAAATGTTTGACTCTCTTGCGACTGAGCTGGGGGGGGGGGGGGGGGTTTAGGAATTGTCTTCTTTAATTTTACATACAAATGATTTCAACTCTTCTCAGAAAATGACGCTAATAATGATTAATCTCTTGCATGATTAACAATCTTCTTCTTGAAACTTTTGATTTTAACCTTTAAGGGGGTGTAATAAGAATGTTCGAATTAGATCAGGCTTTATTAATTGAATAGTAAAAGATGTTTGCTAAAGAGATTCTGAAAACTACTAAATTTTGCATGTAGCTATGCAATATAGAAATATGTGAACAGGATGTTCTGCAAAGAGATATTCAAATGAATAAATACTTGAGGTTTCTTTTACGGAATATTCTGGATCTTGATGATACACTGTTGTGTTGTTGTTTCGCTGGTGTGACTTGTGAAAGAAGAGTACATACTCTTACACAATGTCGTTTCTTAGCCGTAGCCGTATTCGGTGGGTCCACTGGTGAGACCTTCGAAGCGTAGATCTTCAAATGTTGTTATGCTTTAACAACCATTTGGCTTGACATGCGGCACTATCACCGCGTGTGGTATGAACGATAGTTTTGCCACGTGATTTATGGTTTTCAAGACGGTCGTTAATGGAACGTTCGTGAACAACTATATGTATACTGTATGAACAGATAATCTTCTTTGCGTGCTGATAGTTTAGGTGGTTCTAAAATTTTAGGTTATTGATGGTACTGAGGCTGTTATCTGATACCTGTACGTTATGAGGTTGTGACAAACGTATTCTTAAGTAAAAATTTTTTTATGTATATTAGCAAAAGATCATAAGATATACTAAGATAATATACGATAAAAATAGCATTAGAACAGGTTGAATCAGATATAAATCAGAATTAAATACGTTTTCAGGATCTGAAATCTGCGATGTGAAATCTGCACTCTGCAATCTGTGATCTAAAATCTGCAGTCTGAAATCCGTACCGTGAATTCTGCGCCTAAAATCTGCGCCTAATTCTGCATCTATATCTGCGCCGTCTCGCGCTCGTCGGATATTTTCTGCTTCTTTTCGTTTAATCTCGTCGATTCTTGCTTTATATGTGTCGTCGCATGTGACGTCGTAGCTTATCGCATCCACGAGGATTGACCTCCGCGTGGCTATGCACGTGCCGAAATTCCTAACTTGTGCGAGGCGGCGCTGGATCTGGCCACATGCTGCAAAAACGAAAAAGGTGGAAAAAGCTTTCGCTATAGATTTTTCATTGGATTTGCTATTGTGTATCGCAAGAATACTTGTTTTAACATGGTTGGACGGAATCTTGGACGCGACTATGTCTCGCCAAGAAAATCCACAAATTTATGCACTCACAAAGTCTGACACAATATAAAAGGAAGTAAATTACTTACATATTGAAAAATTTTCCAGTGTGGCACAAATTATTTGCTATTCTGATGGATCTTCGTAGATCTCAAGATTTTTCCTCATCCCAAGGTACTTAACGATTATCCTAACCTTTAAATTTCAGCTCTCAGCACTTCCACAGATATTCACTAAAATTTTGGTTTAGTTATAATCTCACTAATCTACTAGTATTTCTTTATATTACTACTCACATTTTATTTTAATTTATTCACTTTATGTTTATTTATGTTTTCTTAACACTTTCTATTAATTTCTATTGTTCAAATTCTCACTTTTTGTTCTTTTTATTTTGCAGGCGTCTGATTTTGTCAGCTCTGATGATGAAATTGAAATGGACGAGGTTTTGTGAAAAGGAATGCGAGGTTGCCCGATTTCTTGTAGAAAATCCTATAAAAATATCCCCTTCTAGTTATTTTCTGTGAAATTTCCTATTTATGACAGAAATACTCAGAAGGTTGATCCTGATATGGGATCAAAATATACTCTACTCTCAGTTTGACAATAGATGGCGTGACTTATTATTGATAATTTACTGTCGAACTTTGACTTGTTTTGCACGTAAAGTGCTAGATTAAATGAAAATATGTCATGGTATTGAATGACAAGACTGTAGTTATTAAAATTGATTGAAAAAATACATTAATGACAAAGGCTATCGTGATGATGACGTACATTGTGCACATGGCGCAATTGTGGTGCATTCCAATATCTGCAAAAAGGGAATTATTGGATATCCATATAGGATTAAGTGCGTTGCCGTCGATGAATAGATGATTATTTAAATGAATGATTTTTATCCATATACATATATGGAGTTGGGACATGTCGATCTAAAACGCCGTTATAGCTATGTCATTTTGCATTGGATTTTGTTATCGTGACGTATGCTGTGACAAATTTTTAAGTATATTCGGGTTAAGATGGATTTGATGGAAATGTTTTCCCTACACAACTTGCATGTTGGAGTTAAGTCACTACTTACTCGAACATGTAAGAAAAAGGAAAAGGACTATGTCTTCTCGTTACCTGCATTTCCTATTTAGACTCTCCCTGAGAAACATAGAAACAAGGATATAGAGTTACATTTAATATGATATATAATCTTAATTATATGATTCTTTTTAAATAATAAAAAAGGTCTCATGCAAAGCTGAGAGAGCCGGGCATAAGGTGTTGATATAATACTTATTGAATTCATAATTCTACCTATACTATACATGGGTAACTATCACAGAATATTTATTTTTCGTTATCTTTTTTAATCTTTGGTGTTACAACGTGTTATGTGGCCTTTATTGTGCACTACCTCGTAAAGATTATCTCCTATTACTTTGCAAACTCGAACCTTTATGAACTTAGGACTCAGTTTGGCGTTGAAATGTTTTGTTGAGTCACTCAGCACAATGTTGCGTTTATACAATTCGTCGTCTACTTTATAGTAGATCTTGCGACTTCACAAATTATACTTTTTTTCGTATTCTTCGTGTGATTTTTCTAAAGCGGACTTTAAGAAAGAGTGAAGAATATTCATCTTGGCAGTTTTCGGTAACCAACCAATTTCTGAGTTGCTTAGACCACCCAGCTCTCTAAGTAAACGGTAATCAGCCCCGTGCTCAATCATTCTTTGCCCATATTGAGCTTCATAGGGTGACATAGTGAGTGCAGAGTGCACTGACGTGCGTAACGTGCTGCTTATAGCAGACAGGTGGGAATCCCAGTTTGTCTGTTTAGGGTTTACATAAGAGCGGATCGCCGCTAGAATCGATCGGTTAACTCTTTCACTTGCATTGGCTTGTGGTGAGTAAACTGCAGTTCTATAGTGTTTTATGCCGTAAATGTTTAACAATTTCTGGAAATCGTTGCTGATAAACTGTGTGCCGTTGTCTGAGAGAATGCTCTCAGGCACACCGTAAACTAAAAATATCTCATCTCTCAAGAACTTAATCACGTTGGCGGACGTGGCTTTCCTCAAAGGCTTAATAAAGACGAACTTCGTTAACTGATCTAAGACTATGATTATACAGTGCGTTTCACATATATAACCCACATTAAACATTTTGCTTGGTATTTGCGTGAAGACAAAATTCGAAAAACAAATTATGTTGTATAATAGTGGAGTTCGTGAAGGTTAGCTACAATAAAGTATTGTTTTTAAAAACTCAACAAAAACTTTTTTATTGTTTATTTACCAAAATACAACGATTTCAAGTGTTTCATAATTATAACACATGGATTAAATTATTGATAAAAAACAAAGAAAGAAGGAGATTAGTAATCAATTTGAAAACCTTTCGCAAGAATTAAATCAAAAATTCTGTTTTTCATGGATTTGATTAGATTTTGTAAGATTCCAACCTCAATTTTAAGCCATTCCTCACTCAAAGCATGTCTCAGCTCTTCTGCTGATGAATACGTCCTTCCTTCCGCATAAATTCTCCTGACTAGGATCCCCCAAAGATTTTCGATGGGATTTACATCGGGGGAACATGCGGGCCAGCGCATTAAATTAACAGAATTCAATCCCAGCCAATAAGTTGTTTCTCTACTGGTATGAATTCTGGCATTGTCCTGTTGATAAACCCATGATCGTAATCTCTGCTGTTCATTTTTGATGAAGTGAACTGGATTTCTTTGCTGAAGAGAATGCACCCCACATCATGACGCCGTTCGAAATATTGTGGTTCCTTTCTTAAATCACGCCAATAGCCGTGCAAGCCATCAGGTCCATCTAAATTCCATTTTTTCTCATCGGAAAAAATTATCTTTAATTGAAATTGATGTCTAAATAAGCAAAAAACAGGTTCCAAAAAATCATTATTTAAACTCACAGATGTCCAATCGGTTCCCATATTATTCTCGGCGAATTCCAGCCTAGCAGCCTTGTGTCGATCTAAAAGACGTGGTGCCCTATTCATTTTAGACCGGCACAAGTTAGGATTCCGTTGAAGAGCTCTCCAAATCGTTGTTTTCGACACTTTTGTAGGGATCAGCGTTGATAATTTAGTGCAACTCGTGCATGAATTACTGGCGGCGCGAGCGATTGTTCGCTCTTCACGGGCACTAAGCTTTCTCTTTCTTCCTGATCTCTTCAGAGTGCCATAACCTTTCGGATTTCTTAAGAAATTTGCTACTACCCGCCGACTTCTGCTAATTCTTTGCGAAATTTTGCTTACACTCACATTTTCTTCATAGAGAGCCGAAATTTTACCTTTTTCGATATCGGAAAGACTTCTACCACGCGGCATGACTGTATTTTTTTAAATGTATCCAAAAAACTTTTGTAAATACCCTGGCTTATTGACGTTGAGAGGGTTCGTGATGATATGGGTTATAAATACGAAACATGATGTGGTCGATGATCTCCAAGTATCACTTGGACTGGAATGACGGATCTTCTAAGTCCAGGTGTAGCACCTCCTCGGATTCGACCTGGGTTAGGCACGAAAGGTATGCTTCGACGGTTAATTCGTCGTCCTCATAGATGCGCGAGAGCGCGTCAGGTATTACATTTAATGTACCCTTTCGATGCTCTATCTCAAAATCGAATCCTTGGAGTCGCATACTCCACCTAGCCAATCTGTCAGTAGGGTCCTTGGGGGTCATCAGCCACTTCAAGCTGGAATGGTCCGTGATAACGCGGAAATGGTACCCCTCCACGTACGATCTAAACTTCTGTATCCCGAGAAACGCAGCGAGGCATACGCGCTCGGAAACGGAGTAATTCCTTTGCGCAGCATTAAACTTCTGTGAGAAGTAATATATGGGGCGTTCAGCTCCGTCTTCGTCACGTTGGCAAAGAACACAACCGATTCCGGTCGCGGATGCATCGCATACGATCACGAATTCCTTCGTAAAGTCGGGATTCACTAACACATGGGCTGAGGTCAACGCCTGTTTGATGTTTGAGAAAGCTTCTAGAGCTTCCTGGCTAAGCTCGAACGCTTTGCCCTTCTTCAATACATCTGTTAACGGGGAAGCAAGTATTGAGAAATCTTTCACAAATCTCCGGTACCAACCGGCCATGCCTAAAAATCGCCTAACTTGGCGTGTAGTTGTTGGCACTGGGAAATTCGTGATTGCCGCAATTTTGTCGGGATCGGCCTTCAAACAGCCTTGTCCGACCCGATAACCTAAGTATTGAAGTTCATCGAAACAGAACTTGGATTTCTCCACGTTGATTGTCAGTCCTGCATCAGCCAATCTTCGACTTACAATACTCAAAATCTTGAGGTGTTCATCGAAGGTCTTCGACACGACTAAGAGGTCGTCGAGGTAAACAAACACCTGATCGCGCAGCTCTGTCGGAACTACCTTACTCATGAGATAGCTCAGACTCTGTGCAGCATTACAAAGCCCGAATGGCATAACCTTAAAATGGAACAAAGGTCGCCCTGGTACCGAAAACGCCGTTTTCTCCCTAGACGTCATCTCCAGCGGTATCTACCAGAATGCGTCTTTCAGATCCACACTAGAAATGTAGTGAGTGTCTGAAAGGCGGGCTAGTAGTCCTTCTATAGAGCAATCGGTCTCGCATCCTTCTTTGGCACACTGTTTACCTTCCGAAAGTCCAGACACAATCGGTTCTTACCAGGTTTGCGAACTAACACAACTGGGGAACTCCATGCGCTGGTGCTTTCTTCGATGACACCCAAAGACAGCATGCGATCCAATTCCTTGTACATCAGGGATTGTATCGCTGGTGAGACGGGGTAGTACCTTTGCTTGATTGGCACAGCATCACCCGTATCTATGTAATGCTCTACCAAGTGAGTTTTCCCGAGCCCCTTACTCGCGAACGAAGGAAAACTCTGAATGACCTCACGGAGTCTGAAGGACTCTTCGTGACTCAGTCTACATTGGACATTGGGAACTATATCCGGTGAAATTCCCGAAATACTAGAAATAATATTAGGTGCTATTTTAAACTTCCGCCAGAAGTCAACGCCAAGATATAGCCGTTGAACTAACGACGGTACGATATAAAATTGCATGTCTTGCAGAATGTTGTTATACATGACTTTGGTCGTAACCAGACCTTCTCTCGCCTGCCGTTGTCCATCAGCAGTGGACGCGGTAGTCTCTACCCTTTGTATCGCAATGCACTTCCCCTTTAAATATGGCAACATGTCTGTACCCAGCCAACTAATGGAAGACCCTGAATCTAAGAGACCAAGGAACTTGTCTCCAAAAATTTCCACCGTCACATAAGGACGAGGATCGTTGGACTCTCTACCTAAGGAAGCAGAAGCGACATTGCGATACGCAGCCCGCTTCTGATGGAAACGTTGTCGCGTTCGGCGAATACGTCTCGACAGTTCAGGAAAGGTTACGATTTTCTTTCTGACTTCATAATAGTTTCGTAGCCTCTCGTGAAATGGTTTCTTGAAAAATTCATATTTATGGCTTACATTATTCAAATTTACATTACTTTCATTGTTAAAATTCATATTGTTTTCATTTCTTAAATTCATTACAGGTTCTTGTTTTTCATTGGAGTTTGCATTGTCTTTATTCGGTTTTAACATCTTTATGGTAGTGGTAGGTGGAATGTCTTTATTGGGGCCTACAACTCTGGGTTCTGTTTTGCGGAACGAATCCCCCCGGATGGTGGATTGTTCCTTTTTGGGGTTTCCCACACACCTTGAGCAACAAGGGCTATATGCTCCCTCTTTGCCACAGCGGTAGCAGAAAATATGTTGAGGTGGAAGACTACAGTCGCGGAACATGTGGTCTACACTTTTGCAGTTCCAACAGACGAATGGCTTAGTGTCCTTGTGGAAAGCTTCCACAGCTCCAGGGATAGCAACAGCTAGGTCTTCCGATGACGAAGCTTCAACCTCACTAACGAATATTCTCAATGGCATTTGCGGTTTTGACCATTAGGTACGAAATTATTGGAACGCATGCTCTCCGGTCTGTGATCACAATATCGCTCAATATTTCGGCATGTATATGCTAATTGTCGTAGACAATGAGTGTTAAAAGTTATTAGGTGTGGACCTAAGCGTCGATTGACGTTGAGCTTGATGATCTCAATCATCTCTCGTTCTGATTTCGGAACTCGCATCCTGGAGTTCATGCTCATCATGGAATCTAAGTAGTCATTGAATGCTTCGTTAGGTTGTTGCTTCTTGTCATTGATTTTTCGAGACAGCTCCGAGTCTGTCTCTAGACTTCGGAACTGTTCGACCAAAGAAGCTTGAAAAGAAAGCCAGCTAGCATGTCTGTTGCTCTTGATATGTGTCCAGTACCATGACTCAGCGGATCCTGTCACAAAGTGATGAAAATTCACCAGAATCTCATCCCACAAGACGCCATAACTTGCTCTGACTCTGTCGAGACGGAAAAGAAAATCTTCAACTGGGATGTTCTTTCCGTCGAAAATGATACCCCACTTGTGAAAAAGTGGATATCGACTTGAATTTGAGTTACAAGATGGATTTTGCCTGTGTGGTGATGATGTCTCTGGCGATCCATCCAAATTAATCGCGTTCATTCGCGTAAGGAAATCATCGACGCTAGCCCCCTGAGTCATGTCTACTGGGTGCACAGTAGGAACATAAGGTTGACTATGTGGTCTATGATCTGGAGTTGGCACGAAAAGTTAGTACGAAAAGTATCTCTTGCCATTGCTTCGGAAGAAGGAAAATTTTTCCTCAAAGGAGGAATAAGTCTAGTTGTTCCGTTGTTAACACGTGGTTGCTGTAGTTGTTGGGTGAAAGTCTGTGATGTGAGAGGATTACTTGAAGATAGTTGATTGTTAGCTGGAAGAGGATTATTAGCTGGTGGAAGACTATTAGTAGTTGAGATATTATTTGGCCCTTTGATCATATCAGTGACTTTAGCTAGAAGAGCTTCTTGACTTGCCGCAAGTAAGTCGGCAAAGAATTGTCTGTCCTCGAGCCTATGTAGGTTGACAGTGGCAGTTAAAATTCCTTGCATACCGGCAGAACGGTTTAAGGCATCTTGTATGCTCTGCTCTTGTTGATCATGCTCAGTGGTATTGCCTCCACTCACTTCGAGATGAACACCTGGACTACCTCCAGTAAGGTTAGCTCTAGAATTAGAATTATCACTTCCGTGAGATCCTCATCTTCGTTAGTTGGTGCTAACATGTTTCGAGAAGATATAACTATGTCTCTGTAAGCTGGGTTATAAGGACTTTGTATCGTAAACCTTCTTCCTCTCCCTGTCATTGGAAGATTCGAGTCGTTAAAACTCGCGTATGCCAGATAGTAGTAGAGCACGAAAATGAATTCAATAAACGGACGGAAAATATGGAAATCTAAATGGGATTTAAGTGGTGGTCCACTTATTCAGACAAGGGTCAATATATATAGAAATTCAAAAATCAAAAAAATTACTTTAAGAAATTCATATCCCGAACGAGTAATACGCGGAACTTAAAATTTTAAAGTATTATTTCAAAACAGTATAAGTTCATAAAAATTACAAATTCACAAATGGTGTTCTGCTGTGTTTATACTCTTGCAGAAGACCAGAGTCCAAAGAAAAATTCAAAAATACTAAAATGTTTATCAATGTACAAATTTTGCAAATAGAAAAATTTTCAAAAAATGTTCAAAAATATTCGAAGATTGTTCAAAAAAAAATTATGAAAATTGTTACAACCGTTTCATATTCTGTGGTAGCGTTTCATATAATAGTTTTCAAAAATATTATAAGATAACTGGAATAAATTTAATGCTAGACGAAATCTTAATAAGCTTAAAGCCTTAATACTATTGATACTTAACGGAAATCTTCTATAAATCTTAATACTTGAAATGGTCTCAAGAAAAAACTTAAATCTCAAAAATAAGAATCTCCAAAAACTAGATCTTAATAAACTAAACTCAAAACTTAACCCACGACCCGACAAACACGCAGAATTTGCCAGCCAATCGTGTCCCTGAAATGCGACAATCCGGTTAGCACCTGACTACCTGCCAATCGTCCAAATCAAAAAAAAAAAAAAAACTAAAATTGGTCTCAAAACCTGATATACCGCAATCCGGTTAGCACCTGACTACCTGCCAATCGCCTATATCAAAAAAACAAAATCTCAAAAGAACTAAACTATGACAATCCGATAAGCACTTGACTCATCAGCCGATCGTATAAACTATAAAATGGAAAAATACTAAATCTCAAAAATACTAGAAAAATACTTAATCAAAAAACTGAAAAATACTAAATAATTAATCATAAGGTTCGGGGATTGGAATGGTTCCCTCTCTTGGTCTATAAGAAAATTTGAAGTCTCGCTCCTCGCGACAAACTTCGGGTCATCAAGAAAAAAATTTGTGTGTGTGTGGTCTTCACTACGTGTTCAACAAAAGTTAATTGATTCAATTGAAATTTCCAGAGGAGTTCTTCCCAGGGTCAGGAATCTTATTACATCGCTGCAGACGTGCGTCAAGAACTTGTTCATTAACCACCGGTCGACTTTTCATAAGGGATCCTAATCCTAAAAGAATCGCTCCTACAAAACTAACTAAACTAAAATAACTAAAGGTTTCGGCCTGTATGTATTTAAAAAAAATAAATATCAAGAGTTGGAAATCTCTAAGGAGTGTAAAGTATTCAAGAGGTCAGGTCGTAGCTTTTGCAGCAGACGTGCGTAGGGAATAAGATCACCCACCACCGGTAGAAGAGTCTACTAACTGTAACTCTCGAAAAAATCTTTATTTCGTTAATACTTATTCAAATTGTCAATGCCTTCGCAACAGACGATTGGACACTTCAACGTCCAATCCGGACAACGACACTAGACAAACTCAATTCTCGTAGGAGGATATACTTGGAAGTGGACCTATCGCAACGGACGAGAGTCGGGGACCTGTCCACCAATCCTCCGGACAAGTAGAATCCACTGACCAACCCTAGATGTTGGCCCTCCTAACGAAATGACTTCGTTAGAGAATCAAACTCGAAAAAAAAAATACTTGAGAAAAAAATTTCTCAAACACCAGAATGTTTGAGGTTCGCTAAACATTTAAAAATATCAAAACTAAAAATAGGATCACTAGGTTTCTTTCTTCGAGCCCCACGTTGGGCGCCATTCTGTAACAAAAATAATGTTATAGAATAATAAAGAAAAATAATGAAGCACTTATCTATACATGCAAACATCATTCAATATGCACAGAAACACTTTCAATGGGAACTACATCAATACTTCTCTATAAGTGGTTTCTTATAGCTCAGTACTTGTGCACTTTCCATCATCAGCAAAGGATTGGACAAACGTAGGTGACATTGGTTGCCTTCAATAAACCTAGATGCCTCTCAACCCACACACCCTGATAGAAGAATCTTTCAGCCCCCTAAATAGTCCACTGTATCACCTTCTATTACCTCGACTTTACTAATCATTGAACTCGGACCAGAATGTCTTACTATTACCTTAGGCGTCTTCAACTCTTCGTCTCAGAATTGTGTGATGGGTGACTAGCACCATGATCGGTTCTCTACCTTCATGACTCTATTAGCAAAGGCAGCTGACCCCTGCACCTACCCTTCCGGTAGATTCATTACTAGTGATACCCCTTCCTACACCCTTCCTCTTCTGATCGTTCCTCCTAACAGTGCGTAATAACTTCAGTCTCAAACCTTTCAACGTACTTTTACATAAGAGTGGCTTCTCTTTATGGTTGGCGGTCAAACCGGAGCGGGCTGAGGGTGCTGTCCACCAAGATCTGCATCGGCCTGCGGCATGTGGCTCTGGTTCACCCAGGAGCATTTGGGGTGGGGTTCCTGCACTCTTGTGGCAGCCGGTTACAAGTTTTTTTTCGTTATCTGCAGACCTTCAATTTGAGATGTTGTTCACTTGTGTTGTTAAAATTATTTAAGGGGGCCCGTTCTACTACCCTAGTATCCTACGCGTCCTACGCCTACCACAACACAGCATGCTTCAACTTCCTAACACATATGCACCGAATCTTAGAAAGAGCAAACCTTATCAAAACAAACTATAACCCAAACATTGATTTTCCACGTAGCTTAATCTGATGGGTGGATGTAGATGGTGGCATCCACCATGGACTTACACAGCATCGCTCGCAACGGATCCAAATGGTTTCAGTGATGTGCGTCGGCGACTTGGAGTCGTGTGAGGGTGTCTCAAGATGTTATTAGACACCTTAGCACTCGTAACCCTCCCAAAATTGTTGTTGTTGTTAACCAACATTAACAAACCTTGGTTCCACTCAGTGCTTGTATCAATATTTCATGGAACCCCTAAACATGATGAAAAGTAAGGTTCAAAAGAACACTACTTCATCCTAAAACTAAACTTCCAAACTAAAACTAACTTCTATTCAAACCTCCAGAATATTACTCTATATTACATTCACTCAAAATCATACCTCAACTTCTTTGTCCATATCAAACTTCAAATCAAACACATTCACTCAAAAACTAAATCTAAACTCAATAAATGTATGACCCATCCTACTATAGACCAACAAGAGAAGGAGGGGAAGGTGACCAATCCAATCCCCACCGAACCTGTAACTTAAAGATACATACTTACTAAACTGAAAATTTTACCAAAAAGTTTCATTATATAAATCATTAAGAAATTCAAAAGTAAATGTCAGAACTAATCAATAAAAAGAATTGTTGATTTAACGTTATAAATGAAAATTTTTAAATTTATTCATATAAAAGTCTTAATTCTAAATTTTACCAAAACTATATACTAATCAAGATCTTAAAATTCTAAAGTCCTTAAAAATTCAAAATCTCTTAATTCTATAAATTCCTTAAAAAAAATAATATGGATACCTATCGAAAATGTTCTACTTAGAGAGATAGAGTATCAGTTGCCACTATATTTGCTTTATCTTCGTTGAATCATTATTGTTTCTCTTCTTTCAATTATATGTAAATTCATGTTATAGATCTGATCACAAGCTGAATTCAAAAGCTTGAAGTGGATTTCTATTCACGTCTTATTCTCGTGAAATGGTGGCTTAAATGATTCTATTAATTGATCTTTAAATGGAAAAGAAAGAGACAGAATACTACATTAACAGACGATACTCATGAAAGGGGGTAGGGGAAAATTTTAGCTCTTTAGTTTTAATCATAGAAATGATTCTTGTTCTCAAATGTCTCAGAGTTCTTTTGTTCAATTACAAAGAGAGGATAGTTTACAGTTCGAAAACTATGGTCTCTTTCATGCAATATGTTTATATATTTTCAAATATAATCAATATAGTCAATATGTTTCAATGTAAATCAATATTGTTAACATAGGTCAAGAACGACTCACCCTTCAATTTCCATCGGAGGCAGTGCACTGTATCCAGGAACTTATCATGTAACGCTTGTGTTACTTTTTAAGTTAAAGATGACATATGATATTTGATGAATTTCCTTTAAAGATGTTACGATAAAAAAAAAAAAAAAGTCTTAATTCTAAATTTTACCAAAACTATATACTAATCAAGATCTTAAAATTCTAAAGTCCTTAAAAATTCAAAATCTCTTAATTCTTTAAATTCCTAAAAAAAATAATATGGATACCTATCGAAGATGTTCTACTAAGAGAGATAGAGTATCAGTTGCCACTATATTTGCTTTATCTTTGTTGAATCATTATTTTTTCTCTTCTTTCAATTATATGTAAATTCATGTTATAGATCTGATCACAAGCTGAATCCAAAAGCTTGAAGTGGATTTCTATTCACGTCTTATTCTCGTGAAATGGTGGCTTAAATGATTCTATTAATTGATCTTTAAGTGGAAATGAAAGGGACAGAATACTACATTAACAGACGATACTCATGAAAGGGGGAAGGGGAACATTTTAGCTCTTTAGTTTTAATCATAGAAATGATTCTTGTTCTCAAATGTCTCAGAGTTCTTTTGTTCAATTACAAAGAGAGGATAGTTTACAGTTCGTAAACTATGGTCTCTTTCAAGCAATATGTTTATATATTTTCAAATATAATCAATATAGTCAATATGTTTCAATGTAAATCAATATTGTTAACATAGGTCAAGAACGACTCACCCTTCAATTTCCATCGGAGGCAGTGCACTGTATCCAGGAACTTATCATGTAACGCTTGTGTTACTTTTTACGTTAAAGATGACATATGATATTTGATGAATTTCGTTTAAAGATGTTACGATAATTTTCAATGCTGACTGCACCCTCCTGAGTTATATACTCGGGAGTGCCGTTGATATGTAACTGCATGAAAGACATACAAAATATTGAACGTTTGAAAGTATGTGTAAAATGTTTGACTCTCTTGCGACTGAGCTGGGGCCCCCCCCCCCAATTTAGGAATTGTCTTCTTTAATTTGACATACAAATGATTTCAACTCTTCTCAGAAAATGACGCTAATAATGATTAATCTCTTGCATGACTAACAATCTTCTTCTTGAAACTTTTGATTTTAACCTGGAAGGGGGTGCAGTAAGAATGTTCGAATTAGGTCAGGCTTTATTAATTGAATAGTAAAAGATGTTTGCTAAAGAGATTCTGAAAACTACTAAATTTTGCATGTAGCTATGCAATATAGAAATATGTGAACAGGATGTTCTGCAAAGAGATATTCAAATGAATAAATACTTGAGGTTTCTTTTACGGAATATTCTGGATCTTGATGATACACTGTTGTGTTGTTGTTTCGCTGGTGTGACTTGTGAAAGAAGAGTACATACTCTTACACAATGTCGTTTCTTAGCCGTAGCCGTATTCGGTGGGTCCACTGGTGAGACCTTCGAAGCGTAGATCTTCAAATGTTGTTATGCTTTAACAACCATTTGGCTTGACATGCGGCACTATCACCGCGTGTGGTATGAACGATAGTTTTGCCACGTGATTTATGGTTTTCAAGACGGTCGTTAATCGAACGTTTGTGAACAACTATATGTATACTGTATGAACAGATAATCTTCTTTGCGTGCTGATAGTTTAGGTGGTTCTAAAATTTTAGGTTATTGATGGTACTGAGGCTGTTATCTGATACCTGTACGTTATGAGGTTGTGACAAACGTATTCTTAAGTAAAAATTTTTTTATGTATATTAGCAAAAGATCATAAGATATACTAAGATAATATACGATAAAAATAGCATTAGAACAGGTTGAATCAGATATAAATCAGAATTAAATACGTTTTCAGGATCTGAAATCTGCGATGTGAAATCTGCACTCTGCAATCTGTGATCTAAAATCTGCAGTCTGAAATCCGTACCGTGAATTCTGCGCCTAAAATCTGCGCCTAATTCTGCATCTATATCTGCGCCGTCTCGCGCTCGTCGGATATTTTCTGCTTCTTTTCGTTTAATCTCGTCGATTCTTGCTTTATATGTGTCGTCGCATGTGACGTCGTAGCTTATCGCATCCACGAGGATTGACCTCCGCGTGGCTATGCACGTGCCGAAATTCCTAACTTGTGCGAGGCGGCGCTGGATCTGGCCACATGCTGCACAAAAGAAAAAGGTTGAAAAAGCTTTCGCTATAGATTTTTCATTGGATTTGCTATTTTGTATCGCAAGAATACTTGTTTCAACATGGTTGGACGGAATCTTGGACGCGACTATGTCTCGCCAAGAAAATCCACAAATGTATGCACTCACAAAGTCTGACACAATATAAGAGGAAGTAAATTACTTACATATTGAAAATTTTTCCAATGTGGCACAAATTATGTGCTATTCTGATGGATCTTCGTAGATCTCAAGATTTTTCCTCATCCCAAGGTACTTAACGATTATCCTAACCTTTAAATTTCAGCTCCCAGCACTTCCACAGATATTCACTAAAATTTTGGTTTAGATATAATCTCACTAATCTACTAGTATTTCTTTATATTACTACTCACATTTTATTTTAATTTATTCCCTTTATGTTTCTTTATGTTTTCTTAACACTTTCTATTAATTTCTATTGTTCAAATTCTCACTTTGTGTTCTTTTTATTTTGCAGGCGTCTGATTTTGTCAGCTCTGATGATGAAATTGAAATGGACGAGGTTTTGTGAAAAGAAATGCGAGGTTGCCCAATTTCCTGTAGAAAATCCTACAAAAATATCCCCTTCTAGTTATTTCCTGTGAAATTTCCTATTTCTGACAGAAATACTCAGAAGGTTGATCCTGATATGGGATCAAAATATACTTTACTCTCAGTTTGACAATAGATGGCGTGACTTATTATTGACATTTTATTGTCGAACTTTGACTTGTTTTGCACGTAAAGTGCTAGATTAAATGAAAATATGTCATGGTATTGAATGACAAGACTGTAGTTATTAAAATTGATTGAAAAAATACATTAATGACAAAGGCTATCATGATGATGACGTACATTGTGCACATGGCGCAATTGTGGTGCAGTCCAATATCTGCAAAAAGGGAATAATTGGATATCCATATAGGATTAAGTGCGTTGCCGTCGATGAATTGTAATGTTGGGTGTACGCCTGGTCCCAACTGTTATGATATCCACTTGAAAAGTCTTTGAAGCAAATCGCTTGGCATTCGTAAATGCCTCAGCTCAGACCTTTGGCTAGACGCACTCAAGGTTTTGTTCTCAGAACTATCAAGTACTTCTTTAGACTCCTTTTAGCTCGCAAGCTCCACAAAAGAAAATAAAGATTGTATCTTGTTGGTGTTCGGTGAAGAAGACAAATTTATTTAAAAATGTTCTAGCTATTTATACAAATTGACATGATATCGAAATTGCTTCCATACTTCGATTATTGGGCCCACTTACAATCGATATTCCTAACTCAGCATATGGGTGAACGACCATCTATCTCAAGTGGCATGGTTCGCTCGGCATAATGCTGAGTTGACATATTTTGTTAACCCATTCATAATTCTTACGCCGTTCGTTTATGGTTTTTTTGTATAGACTACGAGTTGGATATGCTAAGCTCAATGCATGTATATTTTTATTACGCTGCAGTAAATGCAGCAATGCTTTGCTTTGCATTGTATTATGATTGTTATGGGAAGCGAGTGTTAAATATCGAAACAATTAATTAAGTGCATTTGGTGCTTATGGCAATGCATATGCTGGGAAGAAGACGTCAAGTATCGAAGTATGGTTTGATATAAAGCAATCAATTAAGTGGTCGCTAGTGTGACCCCCTTCACACCACCCTTCCTGGGGAAAAAAGAGAAATCATGGCAAGACTTGATTTCTTCTTTTACGCGCCACTTGTACAATAGGGTTTTGTATTTTTTTTTTATGCTTATTAACATTTTTTTTTTTTATATATCGAATACAGGAGATATATTTTTTGTTGTTGTTGTGATAGTACATGTATTAGATTGTACGACATATTACTTATGTAATATGTATATATAATATATATCTATATATATAATTTTTTTTTTCAATCATTCGTTCATTCAAACAATTAATTTTTAAGTGACTTATCTATTTAATACATTTTACTTCTAATTTATTTAGTTTCTTTTGTTAACGTATTCTATATTCTATTGTTTTATTTTTTAGTAACTTATTTAATACATTTTACTTCTTCGAATTTGTTTTAGTTACTTTTGCGTGGTATGAAAGCTTCATACCTTACCAGCTCTACAGCCGTAAGATTTTTGGCTTCTGTATAATATTATTTCGAAGTATTATAACGGTTTAAATTGCAAAGTTAGAGGGTTAAGCTCTGAAGCAATATACCTAATTGGAATGCCCACTTTCAAAGCAATGCAACGCGCCAATACTGTTATTTATGGCAGATCCGTTTCATCAGTTTTGAGCGTAAGTATTGCTCGTTCACCGTTCTTTATGGTTACATTATTTTTCGATTTCTGCTTTCGCTGAATGAGACATTGTCTATATGGTGGTAAATAGCGCCATCTATGATGTTTTTGATGTAACTTCTATTCAGAACGACTAAGTTATTTCTATTCATGTATATGTAGGTAAGTGTGGCGCTAAGACGCTAACTTGCTTAAAATCTTTTAATTTTGCGTTAAGTTCATTGAATAACGTTCGATTTCAGCAATATTAAAAAAACAACCAGAATTATATATTTTCCTGCAATAAAATGTAGCCTATATTTTAAGTTGGCGTACTACCAATAAATCTGTGAAAACCGCATTCAATTCCATGCAGTAGTTTTTGCGTGATGCGCGTACAAACATACAGACAGACAGACAGACAGACAGACAGACAGACAGACAGACAGACAGACAGACAAAAACTCTAAAAACGGTTGTTTTGGCTTCTGTGGGTCTAATAGAGACTCTCCATATTAGTTTTGCATCTATATCTTCAATGTACAGACATCGACCTGTTACAATTTTATTATATGTATAGATTGTTATAAAATTTCGTTTTCGACGGTAAAGAGGTTTCCTCAAATCGTTCCCATGAATCTAAATGATCATAAGGAAATACACCTTTTCTTTGCATTAAATTAAATGATACATTGTCTTGGAAAACACTTTTAGTATTTTTCAAATCATTAGACGATAAATTCTTTGCTAAAGATGCTATGCTCGACTGAAGAAACCTATTTGAATCTAAAAATCGTATCTCAAAAGTGTTTTAAGCATCTAAATAAATTCGTTTAGAAAGAGAAATATAATTTTCTTTGTTCAATGGAATTATTGAAATTTCTCCGTTGATATTAGAAAGACTTTTTATAAAAAGATAACAATCATACCCCGAAAAATTATGAAAGAAGACGGGGAAAAATTTTGGTATTTGGAAATTTAAATTACACTGAACGTGAGCGGGTCCTCTATACAACCCGGTGAAGTGACAATGATCTCTTGCCCTTAAATCTGAATTTTTAAGACTATTCTTACATATATGACATGTTGGCGAATGTCTTTGTCTGAAATCTTCAGCTATGGTCAACATGGGCATCAGTTTTGGGTTTTTGATGACTTCTTAATATAAATTCGTCAATTCTTCCACCAACATTTCGACAAATTTGTCTGACGAATTCTCACCTAAAATAGAAAAATGGACAGTTATTATAAATATGTTTATTGGGAAATATTATTATATTTATATTTAAATTCTTACCAACAAATGTCTTCTGTGTGTTAAACTTTTCATCAAATGTACATTTAATAAAATAAGAAAAAGCGCAGGGCACATGCTGTTGAACATCAGTTGTTGAAGAAAAATCCGGGATGGGCTGTTGATGGTTTATCGGCTGTAAAATGGACTCGAAGTCAGCGTAAACTACAAATGGTACTTCCAACTTCTTTCCATGCTTTTCAAACTTTATTGAGGACTTATCTCCCTCTGGCATCATTGTAACAATCTTGCAACATTCCTTTTTACGTTTTTTTAACGAAGCTTCATCAGCAAAAGATTGTAGACAACCATTACAAAGATTCAACTTATTTTTTTTTGTTAATTGGGATCTGATTAATCGTGATATGTTTTTAATAAGAACATAATGAGTAAGTACCTCCTCATTCTCACAAAAGAGCAAATTTATATGCTTACTCTATTTCTTTTGGGTATGATAGAATGGACCAATTGTTTGTATATCAATATTTTTATTAGTCATCTCATTACCAAACACATTCGCACTTATCTCCGGGTTGTTTTTCTCAAATATTTTAACATCTTTTACAGCCAGAGGGAATCGCAAGTCTTTGAAGCTTACGAGTTGATTTAATGCATCTATTGTTTCATCAGCAATAATATATTTACATGGATATGATTCAGTGTTTTGAGGATTATTGATATATTGTTGGACTTCACGAAATCACCGGAAAGTTCAATGTTAAGCTTCAATGCGCCTAAAATGCCCATCTCGTTTTCCAGCAACTCTTTGATAAGACATTTATTTTCGTCAAACAAAACATTCACATCTAAGATTGATTCATCGACAATCTTGATGCAATAAGTTTTAATTCGATTTTTGAAAGCTCCACTTATTACACTTACATTCTCAGTCAGGAGCTGCATAGCCAGTGCTCTATGTGAAGATTTTCTTTGATGATGTGTCATTTTTCGCTCCTCGACATCCTCCTCACAGATGTAGCAATATGTAGTTTGAGGAGAACCCTCACCATCATTTTCCGAAAGCAGCTGTTGAACTAGCGTTTTATGTGAAGCTTTTTTATTATGCTCGCTCCATTCCACAACATCTTCTTCACAGATATGACAATACCTATTAGCAATTATTCTTGGTTTTTTGTTCAATATCGCCTTAGATGTTGAAGGTTGAGGAGAATGTTCCCTTTTTCTGGCGCTTCTTTCATTCGACACAACAGCTCCTGCTTAATGCTCATTTTTAATATGCCTATTAAGTATGTCCTTCCTCGACATGACTTTTTCACATATGTTAGTTGTCATTTTTCGCTCCTCGACATCCTCCTTACAGCAATATGTAGTTTGAGGAGAACCCTCACCATCATTTTCCGAAAGCAGCTGTTTAACTAGCGTTTTATGTGAAGCTTTTTTATTATGATCTCTCCATTCCACAACACCTTCTTCACAGATGTGACAATACCCATTAGCAATTATTCTTGGTTTTTTGTTCAATATCGCTTTAGATGTTGAAGGATGAGGAGAATGATCCCTTTTTCTAGCGCTTCTTTCATTCGCTACAACAGCTCCTGCTGAATGCGCATTTTTAATATGCCTATTAAGCATGTCCTTCCTCGACATGAATTTTTCACATATGTTACATTTAAACATTTTTCTTACATCACCATGGATACTGATGACGTGTCTTATCAAATTCTGCTTTTTAGTGAATGATACTCTACAGTTAAATATTTTTAGAAATTAGTTTTTTTTAATAAAATTCAAAAAAGAAAACAGAAAAACACAAAATCGAACTTGATTTTTTAATAACTAACGAAAACAGATTTTCAAAGAAAAATTCAACGAAAGTGAACTTGATTGTCTTATTCACAAAAACAGAATGCCCTGCAACATATTCAAAATTTACCTTTTATACATTTTTTCTGAATGTTTAAGATAAAAAAACGCATAATCCTTAAAAACAAAACAATAAAAATTCCGATATTTCTTAACCAATCAAATCTGTGTATATATTTTACTTTATGTTTTGAGAATATTAAAAAAAAATAAAAATGTAAAAGGACATCTCACATATTATGTAGTTACTCCATGAATGCATTTTTTTTTTTTTTATTTTCTCCATACCGTTATAAATCAATAAATTTTTATTACTATTTTAAAGAATCATGATCCCGTCAAAGCAACCCCTAGGAAAATAACGATTTTTTCCCTTGGATTCTATGAACTTGAATTATAAAAAACAAAATTTCCAGATACCTACCTCATAGAAAAAGTACTTAAAAATAAAAAGGGACAAATATTTTTGAAATGGTTTGGTTTCCCATCTGAACACAATTCTTGGACATCTATACCTCAAAACGATTAACAAAAATTGTATTCGTAGTTCGTCGAACTCCCAGCACTGATTGCCAAAATTATTTAACCATCGAAGAAAAATTTGTTTAACCATTATTATATTAATAAAAACAATATTTTTGTTTTAATTCTTAAATTTTAAGAAATTAACTGATGATCTGGGATAAACAAACATTGTATTTATATCAAAATCAAAAAAAATACATACACGTTAGCTTATGTGTGTTATACGCTTCATATTCAACACATACATATACATTTCTGATTTTTTTTCAATCGTTTTGGCCTAACTTAATTCTAATCTACTTATCTAATTTATTGATTCATAAATATCCACCAAACAACCAAACCAAACCTGATTCCGTCAAACCAACCCCCAAAAAATTACCTGTTTCAAATAAAAAAAAAACACATCAGATCGAAAAAAGGACACTTCACAAAAATGCATTTTTAGTCCATACCGCTATAAATTAATCCATTTTTATTACCTACCTACCAAACATTTTATAAATTCAAAGCAACACCACCAACAAAAAAAGAAACAGATACCTGTCTCAAACCAAAAACATTCATTCTAAAAGGACACTTCACATATGCACCGCAAAAATGAATTTTTAGTCCATACCGCTATAAATCAATCAATTTTTATTATACCTACCAAACATTTAAAAAAATTCAAAGCAACACCAACAAAAAAAAAAGGTACCTGTCCCAAGCCATCTTACGTTTCCCAGAAAGCATAGAACGCTCTGTCTCATCACTATTGATCCTCTACTCCGCACATCCGCGCATCCGCCCGAATCTCCATACATTACAGAACCCTCCAAAACTAACTACTAAGGTCCTACTAGATCTAAAAATATTTTGTCTAAGCCCGATTCGGCTGTCGATTCGAGTCATTGGTTGCTTTTTTGGCTGAATATATTTATTTCGTTGACAAATTGGGCAATGCTTTACGTATGTCGTCACATCGTTTTGCATGCCTGTCCAAAAGTATTTTCTTTTTATATTTTGTAGCATGCGGTTTTTTCCTGCTTTTCGGCTGGCGCTGGTTGGAAGAATGTGGTAGTCATTAAGTATTAATTTCTTTTTGCAAGGATCAGTTATTTCTATATTTTTTTCTATAATGTGCACTTTAATATTACTTTCTTTAAATATTTCTGTAATATTTTTTTAATTCATTAATATTGCTCTCTTTGCGGGCTTCCTTATTTCGTTTTTGGTAATATATATCTTTTTAATACAATTCAATCCGCAGAGTTTATGCACATCCCTTGACAATATTTTGCCAAATACTGTCGATTGGGTTGTAGTGCAGTCCTTGGACTTTTTTAGGAGTAAGCAATTCCCTTTTGGGATATACGCTAACACTTTATTTGTACCAATAATTATGTCCATATCCTTGAAATTAATTAAATCTTCCTCAAAGTTATCAACAATCTTCAGCTCTATGATCTTAAGTTCATGTTCTGGTAATTTCAACAATTCGGTTATGAGTAGTTCATCGGTTTTCGTGTTTTCTATATTATTTCTTTCTTTCTGTTCGTGAATTTTACTTTCTGCTTTTGATTGAGCTCTCGTTACAACACAGATACATAATTGCTTTAAATCATCGGAGTCTATTTTTATGCGACTCAGTGCGTCGGCTGTACAGTTATCCTTACCTGTTACCTTACCAGTTATTCTATATAGAAGTTGTATTCTTCTAGCAGTAGTCTAAATTTTGTTAGTCTGCTACTAGGTTCTTTAAGTGAGAACAAGTACACTAAAGGTCCATGGTCTGTTAAAATTTTGAATTTTTTTCCGAATAGGTAGGGACGATAGTGTTTAACTGCCCATACAATTGCAAGTAATTCTTTCTCAATTGTGCTATAGTTTATTTCTGCTTTATTAAGAGTTTTGCTTGCATAGGCAATTGGTCTATCGTCAAAATTACATAGAACAGCTCCTAGAGCAAAACCTGAGGCATCCGTTCGTAGGATGAATTCTTCGTTAAAATTTGGAAATTGTAAAATTTTAGGACTTGTAAGGATTTCTTTAAGCAAAGTAAAAGATTTTTCGCAATCTTTATTAAAATGAAATTCGATATCTTTTTTCAGTAATCGGTTTAGTGGGATGGAAATGGTAGCGAAATTAGGGATACATTTACGATAGTAATTGGCGAATGCAACGAATCTTCTTTCTTCATCGGAGTTGGTGGGTGTTGGGTAATTTTTCATTGCGGAAGATTTAGTGGGATCGGGTAGGATACCATTATCTGAAATAACGTGGCCTAGGTACAACACTTCCTTTCGCAAGAAAGAGCATTTTCCAGGGTGTATTTTCAGATTTACTTCTCTTAGACGTTCAAACACTTTTATTAAATTTTTATTGTGGTCTATTAAACTTTTACCAAAAACTATAAGATCATCAAGATAAACAAAACATCGTGAACATGTTAATCCTGACATCGCTATGGACATCATTCTTGCAAATTTACTGGGTGAGATCCTTAAACCCATAGGTAGTCGTTTTAACTGGTAGTGACCATCTTCTGTTGAGAACGCTGTGATTGGTCTACTATCGGCATCCAACTCCATTTGATAGTATCCTTGGCTTAATCCTATACATGAAAAGTAAGTTGCTCCTCGTACCATATCATAGATGTCTGTTATATTGGGTAGTGGAAATTTATCATCCTCAATTCGCTCGTTCACGTGACGATAGGCGATCACCACACGGAATTTTTGTAGACCGGTGACAGGGTCTTTCTTTTTAGGCACAATTAATATTATTGAGTTCCAAGGAGAAATAGATATTTCTATAATGTCATTTTCTAAAATTTTCCGTTGTTCCTCCTTTATATCCTGTTTTTGTGTATGTGGGAGCCGATATGGCTTTGAATATTTTGGTGATGCATCCTTTTTGAGGGAGATATCTGCCTTGCCAATATGTGTATATGTGAGTTTGTCAACATCAACGTGGAAGATGTCTTGGTATTTGGTACATATCGCTTCAATTTCCGCTTTTTCTTCACTATTTAATGTGTCAAAATTTATTTCGTTTAATATTTTGTTAACTCGAGAGTTTATTGATTTATCTGTCTGGTTGTAACGTAAAATGTAGTGTCCCGAGCAGTGGCGTAGATAGCTTTTCGTTATGGGGGGATGGATCTAGAAAAGTTAATTTTTCTCAAAAACGGCTCCCACGATTTTGATAAAACTTTCTGAATGGTGTTTTATGTGCAAGCTTTGTTTTGGTTGGAATAGATTTTTCAGGAAAAGTCTTATAACGGTACCTCCCATAGAACCGGTTTTTCAAAATCAGATTTTCTCGTAAGCCACTTGATGGATTTCGATGAAATTTTTAATATAGAAGACGAAATAATATATTTTTTTAAATATTTGAAAAAAAGTTTTCTTGAGTTATTAAAAAAAATTTTTTGTTTTTTTTTTTTTTTTCAGAAACGGTCCAAACTATTTTTTATACCCTATTCCATAGAATGGGTATATTGTATTTGGTGTGGAGTTTGTAACATAGAGAAATAATACCGTTAGGTATAGAAAAGTGTATATATTCTGACTCAGAATCAAAAGCCTAGTTGATTTAGCCATGTCCGTCCGTCCGTCCGTCCGTCCGTCCGTCCGTCCGTCCGTATGTATACTCTCTAGAGGTCGCATTTTTTGAGCTAGATAGCTGAAATTTGGTACATATAATTTTTGGTTCAAGAGTAAGGCTAAGTTCTTGAACCAGCAAAATCCGCCCACAAACACGCCCACAAAAGCCATTTTTGTTGAACAACCTCAATTTGGTAAAATTAAATTATGTTTTTTGTACAGTTACGACAAAAGCATAACGCTTAAATTTTGCACACGTAAGCTTTAGGTTAACCTTCTTCCAACTAAATAAAAAAATTTCAGTTTGGGCGTGGCTGACGCCCATTTTTCATACAAAACCATCATTATTGTTTTTATAAAATTACAATTGTTATATTAAAGCGAAAAACATTAAATTTTGTGGGTATTACTTGCACATACACGTCTTGTGTATGAAATCAAAAAAATTGATTTTGGGAGTGGCTGACACCCACTTTTCACTAGAATTTAGAAAAAAATTGTTTTTGTAGATAAACGGTATTTATAATGAATCTGTAAGCCAAAATTTTGCGTCTCTTAGTAGAAACTAAAAAATTTGTGTATGAAAAGAAATTTTTGAATTTTGGGCGTGTCTTACGCCCACTTTTCATGAAAGAACGAAAAGCGTAGTTTTAAAAATTTCAGATACTACCAATATTAAATTTAAAAGTTTTTCCTTCAGTTTGTTATTTGGAAAATATATCTCTACATTTTCTTCTGTTAATTTTTTCAATATGCCCACTTTTAAAGGCGTGATTTTGATAAAATACCTTTGTTCAGGAAAGATCGTTTAAAAACTACTCGATTCAGTTGTAGTTTTACAGATATGCCTAAATACTGATCAAAGCTCAGTTAGTGCTTCAAATTTTTAAGACACGCCCACTTTTAAGGGGCGTGTATAATGCATTAATTTTTTAACGTTTTTTAACTACCGGTCGCTGTTTTGAAGTTAAAGGATGAACTCTTGGATTTATATTCCTTGGTTACGTAGCAGAGTGTGGTCCAAGAATTGTTAAAAACACTCATATCCGCTATTTCAATTCCAAATCTAATTTTTAAAAATTTAAGTTTTGTCTTGTTTTGTTCAAATCGATCTGCAAGAATAAAATTGAATGTCACTTCGCTCATACTAATTGCCTTGGCAATAAAACGTTTTAACTTTGGGCGTGGCGCACGCCTTTTTTTATTGCGCCAGCACTAATTAAACATAACACCGCACAAAATTAATGTTATTGAATTTTTTTCTGTCTGGTAAAGAAGAATTTTGTTTATGAAACTGGATCATCGGCTGGCTGCGGGAGGCGAACGCATACACATACACAAAAATAGGGAATAGGGTATCCAACAGTTCGTTGCAAACGTACTGTAGCTCTCGCTTATGTTTTTAAATTTAATTTCTCTGATAAAAACTACAAAGTGCTAGAAGTTGGCATACTTTAAAAAAAAATTGGAATTTAATTTGGAAAAGTTTTTCAAAAAAAACTGGTCGAAAGATGTTAAAACAAATTGATGGAAAGCTGGATGGAAGCTCTTTTTCTTGTACATTTACCTATTGTCAATTGGCGTGAGACATAAAAAAATACTTTTTAAAAATCGATATAAAAAAAGAAATTCAAAAGATTAGGTGATTTGCCGAAATAACAATTTCTTTCCGATGAAGTTGACTTTGTATTTTCCCCGTAGAAAGTAGGACGTATAGAATGTATAATTGACAATGCCTCTAGGAATCCTGTGAGTACTAATAAGACTTAATTCACGTAGGAAGTAGGTACTAAATTTCAGAGTGTGTTTCTTTAACTTACTTGGCATGACTGGTTATGTTGAACAATTATCGATTCCAATGGGGGGATATATCCCCCTGATCCCCCCCTATCTACGCCACTGGTTCCGAGGCTGGTGAGGACAATGGTTCGGCCCATTTGAGAGTGACTGTTGTATCCCGTGCATTTAAAATTCTTATTGGTATTTTCCCGTTTATGGCAGTAGATAATGACCCTGCCATAAAAACGTTTTCGCATAATTGTTGCGGATAAAATACTCGAGCTTCTGTGTGGTTTGTGTTTAGCCAATAGGTTGCTTCGCATCTTGGGGCTATTGAGATGGTATTTATACTTTCTTGGGAGCATATGGGCAGATGAATAATATGTTACTCCCCTCTTTGATTTTTAACAGAAATGTCTCTAAGTCAAGTATGGCGTTAAATTCTAACAGAAAGTTTGCTCCAATAATATACCTTCAACGGGAATTGGGAAATTGTCGGGTACCACGTGAAATTCGTATGGAACTATACGGTTTTCTAAATGGATTGGAATATTACATGTTCCTATTGTTTCTAAATCTCCTGAAATACCTAGAATTTTTGTGCTGTTATGTTTTAATAGGTGCAGGGAAATAACTTCACTGGGAAATAGCTTCACATGGGAAATAACTTCACCACCAGTGGGAAATAACTTTACTTTTTTGATGTGAAGTTATTTCCGTTTTTGAGTGGGAAATAACTTAACTTTCTTGTGGGAAATAATTTCAGTTTTGTTGGTTAAGTTATTTCCCACTTTAAGTGAGAAATAACGTCACTCTAACCTAAGTTTTGAAGATTCGATCAAAGTTGTTGCAATTATTCGTGTTACGTTACAAGTTAGTTGTCTTTGCAAACAGCTCGTGCTAGTAAAATATAAATGTTGTCCCAGTATCTTGTGGCTGTAAGCAATTTATTGTTAAGTGTTCATTTTGCTTACTCCGAACATGTAAGTATACTTATTATTTTCATGTAATGATCCGCACGGATGTTATTAAAAATAAAAACCCTCTTTGCTATTTTTATCAAAAAATTCTTAGAAAACAAGGTGGGAAATAACTTCACCAAATTTTAAGTTATATTATTTCCCACACAAAGTGGGAAATAACTTCACATCAAAAAAGTGAAGTTATTTCCCACTGGTGGTGAAGTCATTTCCCATGTGAAGTTATTTCCCAGTGAAGTTATTTCCCTGCACCGTTTTAATATGGGTATATTTAAATTTACTGAACTGACTTTTACTACACAAATTGAAGCGCCTGTGTCTGATAAAAAGTTTATATTTTGATCGTAATTCAGTTTTAACTGAACGTAAATGCCGTTAGATATTCCAGCAGTGCAAATGGCATTTGGCATTGGTGGAGTAGTTAATTCCCTCCCGATGGGTCGGCTAGCCCCTCTGTGGGTTGCTCGTTTCCCAATGCTAATACTCTATGACCATTAATGTTATTACTATTGGGATGGGTTACTTCTGCTGGGGTTTCCATTTTGACGTGTATTATTATTTCTAGAAAAATGGCCTACATTGTTCCTCGTATTAAAATTATTCTGATTATTTTGTATATTTCTACTAGGGATACTTCTATTTGTGATAAAACGTTGATTATTTTGTAGTGAAGGGTTTCTGTTATGATTTTGGGAAAACGCTTGATGGTAATTATTATTATGTCTTGAAAAATTGGGAGAGTAGTTATTACTACGAAGATAATTTTGTCTGGAATAATTTTGGTTGGGATAACTAGTAGTATTATAACCTGATCGATAGGAGTTATGGAAATATCCTCGACTTTGATTTCGGTTTTGTGGTTGGGAATAATTGTAATTATTGGCATACCTGACAGTTTCGGTTATTGGTACAGAACTTGGAGCTAGCTCTAACAAATGGTTTATAGCATCCTGCATTGTTGTATGTCTTACACTATCAAGAATTATTTTGTACCTATCGTTAACTCCTTGTTTGAGAAAGGCTAATCCCTTATGTTCATTTGCTTTGGTAAGTGTTTCCCGAGCTCCTTCCCCTTGCATACTAATTTCTAGTTCGGTCATTTTGGCTATCAATTGCTCTATTTCTGAAACAAATTCTCGCATTGGTCGATTTCTTTGACGCGATCTATCTAACTTGGACTGAATGCTTCCTATTGTTTCCTTGTCTCCACATTTGGATATTAAATTTGTTTTTAGTTGTTCAAAAGTTTCGATCTTGGCGGTTCCTAATTCAGTTAATGGCCTACCTTGCACTTTACACTTCAACAAAAATTTAATTAGCAAAGGCTGTAAATCTTTTACTAGGGTGTCGTGGTAAAATTCAATATTGTTGAGAAAATCCCTAATATTTTCGGTACGTTTGTTGTCTTCTTCGCAGGTTAGTACAGGCAGTTTTTGTGCCTTACTGAAATCGCATTCCGCCATTTTGTTAGTTTCAATGTTTTTAGTTTCTTCTTTTGAATTATCTTTAGCTATTGTAATTATATCTTCCTTTTCCAAACTATTCTTAACTATGGTTTCTGAGTGTTTTTTTTAATTTTTAGCTTGAGTTACTAAATCCTTTAAGTTTTCTTATTCTGTCTCGTATGTTTCCTCTTGTTTTATATTTAAATATTCTTCGTAAAAAGAACTCCACAGACTATCTATTTCTTCTAACGAAACGTTTTTTTTAAGGAATATAAAAGATTATCAATTGATTGCTTTTAATTTAAAATTAATTGTGTATTATTAAATAAAATTTAATACATAAAGAGTTGAGACTAGGAGGATATACTAATTGAAGTTATTTAAAAAAGATTATGGATGTTTTGTGTACGGCTAAGTTGCTAGACAGGATTCTTGTTGGTATCTTTCTAGACAGGTTCTGTCAACTTCCTTTAATATTGTTTAATTAGATTCCTTAGGCTGGTCTTCTTCGTGAGATATTTCTGCTATGTGTTTTGGAAAATTCGTTGTATTCTTGAGACTTGTGTACTTCTTTTTGATAGTGACTTCACATCTTCTCAAAACATTGAAGGTTGAATTTTGTTTACTATTTAGTCTCTTAATGATTTTTGGAATTTTTATAAAGTTGGTGTTAGACTCCGGATCCAAATCATATATATATTTCAAAAATGGAATACATTTCTTAAGTTCAATCAGTTGTGTTCTTATTTCTTTAGTTCTTTTTTTCTCAATCTCAGAATCTTCAATTGACAGATCAACTATTTCCATTTTTAAATTTAAAGTTTTGAAATGGTTTTTCGGTGTTTTTTTTTTATATTTAAATCCGTATAGAGTAGTTGTAGCAAAACACTACTGGGTTGTAAAGATCAGAACCTACTGGCAAGATCGCCATGTAAAGGTTTGGTCCTATAATGTTTGGTGGAGTTTCGATCAATAGAGCAGACTTGGTCCGGCAGGTTGCCTTATAAACCTTAACCCAAAAGCGAGTAGCTCTGTAGGGCGTCTGAACTATTCCTAGCGTTTAACGTATCGAATCTCCAGCGAGTTGCTATATAAAAACACGATATGTTTGGCTTCGGAATCAGAAGTGTATAATCAATATTTTATTCTGTCTATTTATACAAAATCCTTTGCTTTCTTTGGTATCCAACCAAACTTCGATAATCGACACAGTTCTATCGATATTCCCAAACTGTAGTATCAGCAATTGACCATATGCATGCACAGTGGGTTTTGGGCTAGCTTGCATAATTTCATTCATGAGCCAGCGACCCTTGAAAGTGTTCTCGATTTGTAGGTATGTCATAAGTATTTTTTGTGTATCTTGTATTCGTGCACAAAGTGCGCCAACGGAAATATAGATACTTATTATGAATTGAAGTAAGTTTAGTGAATGTGATGGATATCGAGTATCAAGTATCGAAGAAGGTTGAATACCCTATTAATTGTTTTTGTGGCAATTAATCAAGTGATCGCTTGTAGGATAACGTCACAGAATACCACATACCAATTAGAAAACTGAACTAGACGAATTTGACGTCACAGCTATTCGGCGTGTAATGCACAACTTCCACCAGGAGGAAGAAATGATGATATCTTTAAAAGTGTTGAGAGGACGAGTCCAAGAAGATCTGAAGCTTAACTTAAGTACTACATCGCTCCACAGGATTCTCAGAAGAAACGGATTTAGCTTCAAGAAAATGCGAGTGATATATCTGAGAAATATTCGGGAATATAGAGGAAAACGATATGACATCATTTATTTGGACGAAAGTTATATTCATAGCTCAAAAACAAGGCCAATGGCATGGCCTGATGATAGTAGCAGTTAATTGAAGACGCCAATTTCAAAGGGACACAGGTTGGTGATGGCGCATGCAGGTGGTGAAAAAAAGCTCCGTGAAAACACCTTACTTCTATTCAAATCTGGAAAGAAAACGGGCGACTATCACCACGATATGAACTTCGAAAATTTCTGAAAATGGATGCAAGAAAAAGTTTTGAACAGCTTGCAGGAACCTTCAGTCATTGTAATGGACAACGCCTCGTACCACAATAAATTGGATGAAAAACAAATTACTTCTGCGAGCAAAAAATCCGAAATGGTGCGATGGCTGACCGAAAACAATATTCTGTATACTGAGGAAAAACAATATATGTATATGCAGATGTTGAAACTTGAACTGTATGAGGTAATAACCCAAAAGCAAAAAAAACCAAAAAAAATTATTCTAATAGTCCAATAACTTAATTCTAACGCGCCGCGCTCACAAAAAAAAACCAGTGCATACATTGTGTGTGATTTTAAAAAACAACAACAAATCGGCCGCAAAAAAAAAAATAACCCCAACCAACCCAAAATAAAAAGTGCATTGCTTATCCAATCCAACAACAAATGTATCATCAGTGCGCGAAAACAGAGTTCAGTCATTGTATTTATATCTTATAGTATTCCCAAGAAGCGGAACGTTTTGTACGGCATCTAGCGACGACGTTCACAAGCTTGAATTGGAGAGAAATTTGAGTGGTTTTTGTCTAAACTCCATGGGAAGCAAAAACAACAATATATGTAAAGTAGATAAGACAACTAGTGCCGCCATTGACGACGTTCAGAACTAAAATAAAATGTTCCATGAAATTACTATAAAATATAAATACAATGGTTCAGTGCCGTTGTTATCTGACATTGGATTAGCTCCGAGCGGTCCCTTCTTCTTCCCTTCCCCTTCTTTACACAGCCTATCATGGCTTCAGTTGGCACGTTTAAATGTGTATACACGCATTGGAGGTATCAACTGAAATCATAATAGTAGACGAATGTATTAATAGTAGATTTCCAGTGGCGGATTGGTAACATATTGGCATGAAGACATAATTACTCATGTTAATGTGTTTTTTATGAAGTCTTCTTGGTATCTGATGTGTAATTATTATAGATTAATTCTTCTTTATTGGATTTCACTATATGTCTGTTTCTCTTAATGGCGGGTAATTTTAGGGACGATTACAGCAACATGCCGCGTATGTCCATACTGCTACATACAGGCCACCTTTTTTTCATTAAGTGAAACCCAAATAGGTAATAATTCTGATCCGTTAGAATTTAAGCTACACGGATACAGCTTAGTGCCATTATTCTTTTCCTATCACGGACTAGCCGTATACGTTAGAAACGACGTTGCTTACCAGCTTCTACCACAATATGGTCAGTGTTCAAACACAGACTTCAATTTCATGTGGTGTAAATTCACAGTCCAAAAGCACGTCATCCAAACATATTTTATTTATAGAAGCCCAAATCTGGACAGTATGCATCGAATTCGGTAAAAGTCGAGTCTTTCATCGAATTCGATGCACTGTGTGACTCCATCCAAAGAATTGTTTCCCTTTATCCTCGCACTGAAATTGTTGTTACGGGCGATTTCAATGTCTACAATTCTTCGTGGCTTTGCTATTCAGACAACACCCGAAGGAAGGTATGCTGAGTTCTTCGCTGAGTCAAACAACTTGTCGACGAGCCAACACGAATCCCTGACATTGCAGATCATTCCGCATACACCCTAGACTTGTTTCTTACCTCCCATCCTGATAAATGTATTATCGCCCCTAGGCACGTCGGACCATTGTATCATATCAGCAATTTTCTCGTGTTTCAACAGTGCAATTAAGGAAAACATCCCTAAAAGAACCGTATGGTGTTACGAGAAGGCCAACTGGGACGGTCTCGATAATTTCTTCAGAAACTTTAACTGGTCACTATGTTTACTCGATAGTGACGTAGACGCCAGCGCTGATATTGTTACAAACATAATTCTCTGCGGGATGACACATTTTGTTCCGAATAGGACAAAAAGTGTCAAACCAAAAGAGAATTCATGGTTCGACTTGAGCTGCAAAGAGGTTATCAAGACGAGAGAAGTAAGCTTCGGATGTTATAAAGCAAACCCTTCTGAGGAAAACCGGAAAAAGTCCAAACAAGCTAGAAAGACCTGTAATGCTCACATTCAAAGAACCAAATTTTTGCATGAACAAAAATTAAGGCAAAAAATACTTCAATGTCCCAGCGGTAGTAAAAATTGTTGGTCATTTGTAAAAAACGTTCGCAACTCCACTACGTCCTCGGTTCCGACGCTCGTTGATAATAATACTCCAGTAAGCTCCCAAGCGAAAGTTGATTTATTTGCAGCAAAGTTTGCTGCCAATTCAACGCTACCCCAATGTTATATCACTTCTCCTGTACTTGAGAACGTGAATGGTTTTATGGGACAAATCTTCGTTCGTAGAAGAGTATTAAGAGATCTCGACATACACAAATCCACTGGCCCGGATAGTATTTCTCCCATAGTTCTGAAGACGTGTGCTTCTACGCTGGAAAAACCACTGCGTAAGATTTTCCATCTATCCTATTCTACAGGTCTCTTTCCGAGTGGATGGAAAACAGCATTTGTCCAGCCAATCCCAAAAAAAGGTGTATTTTCATCCCCCTCACACTACCGACCAATTGCTCTGACTTTCCTTCTTTCCAAGATCATGGAAACCCTGACTTTCCGATCAAGAAATATCTTGAGAAACGAAAACTTCTTAATGACCGGCAGTACGGTTTTAGTAGCAAAAGGTCCACTGGTGATATGATGGTATATCTCACTGAACAGTGGAACCAATCTTAAGATCGTTTTGGAGAAAGTAAGATTATTGCGCTCGATATTTCAGTAGCATTTGATAGAGCCTGGCATCAGGCTCTTTTATTGAAAATACGTGCATTTGGTACCGATGAACCCCTTCTTCGTTGGATTAGAAATTACCTTTCGGACCGTTCAATTCGCGTTGTTTTGGACGGTTTTCAGTCTGCTACCCATAAAATAAATGCTGGTGTGCCCCAAGGCTCCGCTTTGTCTCCGACTCTCTTTCTTATCTTTATAAATGATCTCTTGTCTAATACTTCTAATCCACTAAATTGTTTTGCTGACGACAGTACCCTAAGCTTCTCATATTCGTTTTCAGATTCACATCCATGTCCTTCGGATGTGGAACTGCAACTATTTCGTATGATAAGCTCATTAAATTCCGATCTTGACAGCATTGTCCAATGGGGTATAAACAACCGCGTGGAATTTAATGCTACAAAAACTCAATGCTGTCTTCTGTCATTAAAGCATAACCTGCCTACACTGTCCATGAGTGGCACTTGCATTGAGGAAACCGATCAGCTTTGCGTTCTAGGTTTGTGCATCACAAATCATCTTCTGTGGAACGATCACATATTTGACGTCGCCAAAAATGCCACAAATTGCTTAAGTTTCCTAAATCGATGCAAGAAATATTTTTCCCCTTCTGATCTGGCTATAATCTACAAGGCATTCATTCGCCCGAAGCTAGAATACATTTCTCATATCTGGGCAGGTGCTACTGTCACTCATTTGCGCCTCCTGGATAGGATTCAAAAAAGAGCTTTATATTTGATAGGTGATAGAACCATTACCAAAACATTTGTTTCACTAGAATATCGCCGTAATGTTCTTGCCTCACCTTGTTTTATCGTTACTTCTATAAACAGTGCTCCAGTGAAATAGCCAGTGGCGTCCTCCCTTGAAACAATTTCCCCGTAAAACCCGCACCGCAAGGAAAACCCATCAATTTACCCTCGAGCCTAACTTCGGACGTACTGTTAAGTATAGAGACTCTTTTTTAGCCGCACTACAAGAATGTGGAATGCTTTACCCGGCTCGATTTTCTCTCCCATTGCATTGTTGTCTTGGATTTTTTATTTTATGTTTTTGAGATTAGTAATGTCTTCTTTGTATTTAATTTGTAATTTCCGTAATCAGTATCAAACAGCAATTTAAAATAAATAAAATTTACAATATTCAATTCCCATTTATACCAAAACATACCCACGAATTCTACCCAAGACTAGTTAATAACACTAACATACAGCTCACAAAATCAGAAACAGAAACTCTAAACAAATTAATCAAATATAGCATTCCAATTATCAACAAAACCAATATAACACAAGTAGTTATTAACGCAGAAGCGGCCATAAAAACAATAACAAATCAAGAAACACAAAATGAAACTAGAACAATAGTCAACAAAAAACTCAAACACATCATAAAAAACAACCAAGTTAACCGGAAATTACAAATTAAATACAAAGAAGAAATTACTAATCTCAAAAACATAAAACAAAAAATCCAAGACAACAATGCAATGATTATCAAAGCAGACAAAGGAAACACTATAGTAATAATCAACCAACAAGAATATATAGATAAAACCATAACATTCTTTAACAACAACAACATACAAAACTTACAAAACGACCCTACAAAACAATTCGTCAAAGATATCAACCAAGCAATAAATAAACTGTAAACACATATTAATAAATACCAATAAACTTAAATTCAAAACAACAAAGGCACAGGCACCAATGTTCACAGGACTTCTTAAAAATCAATTACAAAACTGCACCATGTTATAAAATTGCAAAAGAACTTTAACAACTGATCAAAACCAACATAAGAATAAAAAACAACAATGTATAAAAAATTTCACTGAATTCATAAACAAAACAAAAAACATAAACATATTATCACAATATAAATTAATTTCGTTTGATGTCACATACATTTACACGAACATTCCAATACAGCACACAACCAAAATATTAAAAGAAAACCTTACGACAACAAATAAGTTAAACCAACAACAAATAAACGAACTCATAACACTCTTACAAATAACTCTTAAACAAAACTACTTCACTTTTAATAACAAATATTACACTCAAAACGAAGGATTAGCAATGGGTTCTCCACTAAGCGGTTTGATGGCAGACATACATATATGTACCTTAATCACTTTGAAAACAAATACATATTGTCAGATCTAAATCCACACAAAAAAAGAATAATCCATTATTCTAGATACATCGATGATACTTTCATCATTTTTGATGGAACCCAAAGACAAATCGACATATTAAAAAAATATATGAATAATATAAATACAAACATCAAATTCACCACAAAAATAGAAACAAATCACTCCATCAACTTCTAAGACCTTAACATTTACAAAAACAACAATAGATTAAATTACAAGATTATATAGAAAGCCAACATTAACCGACCTCACAATCCATAACAAATCACACCACCCACATTCACAAGAAATGGCAGCATATCATGCATTTATCAATCGTCTTTTAAACATCCCAATGACGAAAATATATTATGATGAAGAAATATTTACAATCAAACAAATAGCAACAACAAATGGGTTCAGTGGATTCAAAAACAATAACAACAACACTATAATGATGACACATCTAAAGAAAAAAAATACATCTCAATAAACTACACTAATCTATTACCACAAGTTTAACAAAATCAATTCCAAAAAATAAACATAAACATCTCATTCAAAACGACTAATAACATCCATAAAATCTTATCAAACAAATCAACAATAGATAACAAATCTTCATCCGGTGTTTATAAAATAAAATGCAACGATTACGACAACTACTATATTGGACAGACGGGAAGGACGTTTTACGACAGATTTTTGGAACAAAGACCGAAACAGAACACAAAATCCACATACGCAATGCACTTAAGAGACAAGAACCATAATTACACCGACTTCGAAACTAACTTAATACCTTTACATATATGTTAAAAAGGAACAAAACTAGACACACTAGAAGAATACGAAATATAATATTTACCCGCGGCTTCGCTCGCGTTTCAGCTGATCAAGAAGTAGACTGTATCGTAATATAGCTTCTTCTTCTTTAATAGCTTTATAATTTAATACCTACATTTAACCGTGATAAAAAGTAGCCAATATGCTATTCCAGACTATAATCTATCTCTGTGCTAAATTTAATTCAAATCCGTTCAGCCATTCTGGTGTGATTTTAAAAATTAAAACAAATCTATCCCACGGGAACCATACATTTTACCGGGATAAAAGTAGCCAATATGCTATTCCAGACTATAATCTATCTCTGTGCTAAATTTCATTCAGATGAGTTCAGCCATTTTTGTGTAATTTCAAAAACTACAACAAATCTATACCACGGGAACCTTACATTTTACCGGGATAAAAAGTAGCCAATATGCTATTCCAGACTATAATCTATCACTGTGCTAAATTTCATTCAGATCCGTTCAGCCAGTCTGGTGTGATTTCAAAAATTAAATCAAATCTATCCCACGGTAACCATACATTTTACCGGGATAAAAAGTAGCCAATATGCTATTGTAGACTATAATCTATCTCTGTGCTAAATTTCATTCAGATCCGTTCAGCCAGTCTATTGTGATTTCGAAAATTAAAACAAAACTTTCCCACGGGAACCATACATTTTACCGGGATGAAAGTAGCCAATATGCAATAGACTATAATCTATCTCTGTGCTAAATTTCATTCAGATCCGTTCATCCATTCTGGTGTGATTTCAAAAATTAAAACAAATCTATCCCACGGGAACCATACATTTAACCGGGATAAAAAGTAGCCAATATGCTATTCCAGACTATAATCTATCTCTGTGCTAAATTTAATTTAGATGAGTGCAGCCATTTTTGTGTAATTTCAAAAACTAAAACAAATCTATACAACGGGAACCTTACATTTTACCGGGATAAAAAGTAGCCAATATGCTATTCCAGACTATAATCTATCACTGTGCTTAATTTCATTCAGATCCATTCAGCCATTCTGGTGTGATTTCAAAAATTAAAACAAATCTATCCCACGGGAACCATACATTTTACCGGGATAAAAGTAGCCAATATGCTATTCCAGACTATAATCTATCTCTGTGCTAAATTTCATTCAGATGAGTTCAGCCATTTTTGTGTAATTTCAAAAACTAAAACAAATCTATACCACGGGAACCTTACATTTTACCGGGATAAAAAGTAGCCAATATGCTATTCCAGACTATAATCTATCACTGTGCTAAATTTCATTCAGATCCGTTCAGCCAGTCTGGTGTGATTTCAAAAATTAAAACAAATCTATCCTACGTTAACCATACATTTTACCGGGATAAAAAGGAGCCATTATGCTATTCCAGACTATAATCTATCTCTGTGCTAAATTTCATTCAGATCCGTTCAGCCAGTCTATTGTGATTTCAAAAATTAAAACAAATATTTCCCACGGGAACCATACATTTTACCGGGATAAAAAGTAGCCAATATGCAATAGACTATAATCTATCTCTGTGCTTCATTTCATTCAGATCCGTTCATACATTCTGGTGTGATTTCAAAAATTAAAACAAATCTATCCCACGGGAACCATACATTTAACCGGGATAAAAAGTAGCCAGTATGCTATTCCAGACTATAATCTATCTCTTTGCTAAATTTCATTTAGATGAGTTCAGCCTTTTTTGTGTAATTTCAAAAACTAAAACAAATCTATAATACGGGAACCTTACATTTTTCCGGGATAAAAAGTAACCAATATGCTATTCCAGACTATAATCTATCACTGTGCTAAATTTCATTCAGATCCGTTTAGCCAGTCTGGTGTGATTTCAAAAATTAAAACACATCTATCCCACGGGAACCAAACATTTTACCGGGATAAAAAGTAGCCAATATGCTATTCCAGACTATAATCTATCACTGTGCTAAATTTCATTCAGACGAGTTCAGCCATTTTTGTGTAATTTCGAAAACTAAAACAAATCTATCCCACGGGAGCCATACATTTTACCGGGATAAAAAGTAGCCAATATGCTATTCCAGACTATAATCTATCTCTGTGCTAAATTTCATTCAGATCCGTTCAGCCAGTCTATTGTGATTTCAAAAATTAAAACAAATCTATCCCACGGGAACCATACATTTTACCGGGATAAAAGTAGCCAATATGCTATTCCAGACTATAATCTATCTCTGTGCTAAATTTCATTCAGATGAGTTCAGCCATTTTTGTGTAATTTCAAAATCTAAAACAAATCTATACCACGGGAACCTTACATTTTACCTGGATAAAAAGTAGCCAATATGCTATTCCAGACTATAATCTATCACTGTGCTAAATTTCATTCAGATCCGTTCAGCCAGTCTGGTGTGATTTCAAAAATTAAAACAAATCTATCCTACGGGAACCATACATTTTACCGGGATAAAAAGTAGCCATTATGCTATTCCAGACTATAATCTATCTCTGTGCTGAATTTCATTCAGATAGGTTCAGCCAGTCTATTGTGATTTCAAAAATTAAAACAAATATTTCCCACGGGAACCATACATTTTACCGGGATAAAAAGTAGCCAATATGCAATAGACTATAATCTATCTCTGTGCTAAATTTCATTCAGATCCGTTCATACAGTCTGGTGTGATTTCAAAAATTAAAACAAATCTATCCCACGGGAACCATACATTTAACCGGGATAAAAAGTAGCCAATTTGCTATTCCAGACTATAATCTATCTCTGTGCTAAATTTCATTTAGATGAGTGCAGCCATTTTTGTGTAATTTCAAAAACTAAAACAAATCTATACCACGGGAACCTTACATTTTACCGGGATAAAAAGTAACCAATATGCTATTCCAGACTATATTCTATTACTGTGCTAAATTTCATTCAGATCCGTTCAGCCAGTCTGGTGTGATTTCAAAAATTAAAACAAATCTATCCCACGGGAACCATACATTTTACCGGGATAAAAAGTAGCCAATATGCTATTCCAGACTATAATCTATCTCTGTGCTAAATTTCATTAAGACGAGTTCAGCCATTTTTGTGTAATTTCGAAAACTAAAACAAATCTATCCCACGGGAGCCATACATTTTACCGGGATAAAAAGTAGCCAATATGCTATTCCTGACTATAATCTATCTCTGTGCTAAATTTCATTCAGATCCGTTCAGCCAGTCTATTGTGATTTCAAAAATTAAAACAAATCTTTCCCACGGGAACAATATATATTTTACCGGGATAAAAAGTAGCCAATATGCTATTCCAGACTATAATCTATCTCTGTGCTAAATTTCATTCAGATGAGTTCAGCCATTCTTGTGTAATTTCAAAAACTAAAACAAATCTATCCCACGGGAACCATACATTTTACCGGGATAAAAAGTAGCCAATATGCTATTCCAGACTATAATCTATCTCTGTGCTAAATTTCATTCAGATGAGTTCAGCCATTCTGGTGTGATTTCAAAAATTAAAACAAATCTATCCCATGGGAACCATACATTTTACCGGGATAAAAAGTAGCCAGTATGCTATTCCAGACTATAATCTATCTCTGTGCTAAATTTCATTGAGATGAGTTCAGCCATTCTGGTGTTATTTCAAAAATTAAAATGAATCTATCCCACGGGAACCATAAATTTTACAGGGATAGAAAGTAGCCAATATGCTATTCCAGGCTATAATCTATCTCTATGCTAAATTTCATTCAGATCCGTTCAGCCATTCTGGTGTGATTTCAAAAATTAAAACAAATCTATCCCACGGGAACCATACATTTTACCGGGATAGAAAGTAGCCAATATGCTATTCCAGACTATAATCTATCTCTGTGCTAAATTTCATTCAGATGAGTTTAGCCATTCTGGTGTTATTCCAAAAATTAAAACAAATCTATCCCACGGGAACCATACAGTTTACCGGGATAAAAAATAGCCTATCTGCTATTCCAGACTATAAGCTATCTCTGTGCCAAATTTTATCCAGATCCGTTTAGCCGTTATGGCGTGAGTTAGCAACAAACATCCAAACATCCAAACATCCAAACATCGTAACTTTCATATTTATAATATTAGTAAGATGTACCTATATGTACGTACAATATGTACGAATATGGAATTGAAGAAAGTGTCCAATGAACTTTAATAGGCTGCATGAATGATAATTAGGAGTGCTTATGACTTTTATATTTAAAAAAATGGTTGGTACGAGTATATGGATCTATTATATAGTGTGTGAATTGAATCCATGTACCTAGATAGGAGAAAAAAATTGCTTTATCCTCTGATGAACTATTGGACATTCTGTAGGTAGATAAGATATACTATGTCGGTACATTGTACAATGTATCTACAGTGTATATGCGATTGCATTTGCATTTTAATTGTGAAATATTTTTCCTTTTTTGGTTGGGTGAAAATGATTTTTTAGGGCAGTTCAGGAAAAAAAATATAAATGAGTAGATATTCATTCTTGTTTTACTAAAAGCAGGTACTTGACTTATATTTGCAACAATTACAAAAGGTGACACATAAGTTAACTCGTCTAATACGGAGAATAAAGGTGTTAAGTCAACGTTACGATTCGGGCGATATAATGATCCTAATAAAACTTTATTATTATTACACTTAATCTCAACAAAAACATATTCAACTTCACTTCCTGCTGGAGATTTACGTAATATTTTGCAGTGAATATCTTTTCGAGAGAAAATTGCAACACCCCCACCTCTACGACCACTTCTATCACAGCGAAAAACATCAAATCCATTCATATAACAAAAGGTTTCTTCAGAGAACCAAGTTTCACAAACACATACAATATCAACATTTGAGTTTTCAAACATGTAACGAAATTCATCTATCTTTGGAATTAAACTTTGAGCATTTATATGGCAGACCCTCAAGCCAGCATACTGTTCACTTAAAATTCGTATCATAGAGCGCATAGAACCATGATTACTCTCGAATAAGGACTCCCCATTACTATAATCAAATCTAGACTCACCCATATTTAAAGACGAATGAGCGTGATGGACCCAAAATAGTCCAACACCTAATATAAATGACCAGGATAGAAAGATAGTTTAATAATAATAATAATTCAGAGACAATGATGATAGAGAGAGCGATGAATCTATATTTATTTAAATTTATATTCATAAACAAGAAAGAAAGAAAAAGAATTAAGAGAAAAAAAAAACTATAAGTAAATAAAGAATGTTTATGATGAAAAAAAAAATAAATACAAATCGAAAAAGGCAAATAGAGAGAAAAAAAAAATTATAATCAAAACAAAGTAAAATAATAAAATAAATTATGTTTACTACTTCTTCTCCTTGATGTTTTGTCGTACTAGTCAGCTGTTTCAGTTGTTGTTGTTGTAGATTCAGTGGCAATTTCATTCAATGCATCGTTGTCTTCTACTAATAGAGCTTTACCATTGCGATTCTTCTTAACATACACAAATCCTCTCATAGTAAAGGCCGAAAACAGGTTCCCATCATTTTTCATTTTTATTGCCCTCTGCAATAACAATCGATTCCTAACTGTAAGACATTCATGCATAAACACCGGCCTATCAGAAGAAAATCCAAATTCACGAAGACTGAGTGCTTTTTTTGATACAGATCGATAGTTGGCAATCGATCGCAGTGTCGTGCTCTTGTCTCGTGTGGAATTAAATTTAATAATAACGGGTGGATTATGTGTCAAATTTTTAGTCTTAAGTCGAAAAATGTCCCGAATGAGTGGCTTAATTCCCAAAGTGTTACACAAAAAATTAAAAGATGATTTTAAATCTTCATTTTGAATGAGTGGTAAACCATGAATAAGAGCATCACTTTGTATTTGATTATGAAGGTGAATTTCTTCATTACGATTGATGCGAGCAGTAATTTGTTGGAGTGCGTCATCGTGTTTTTTCAAATCTTCTTTGAGTGATGTGTTTTCTTCTCTTAAGACATCTATTTCGCGAAGTTTTGTTTCTAACCTCCCTATGCGACAAGTGACGTCATCCATAGAGCTTTTGAGTGCAGCGACGTCGGTTTTAATTTCTGTCGTTAATCTCTTCTCAAATTCATCCATTTTTGAAGAAAGAAGTGATACAATATAAGCACTTTGTTTGCAGAGAGCTTCGTCATCTTGTTGCGACATAGCGGTGTTTTTATCAGAGGAGGAGAGTGACCGGCGATCAAGTGTTGATTGTGAAGAGTTTTTGGCTTGTTTCGGATCGGGGGAGGTAAGCTGCAGCTGTTGACCGGGAGGCGATGAAAAAACTTTCCTGTTTCGTTTGTTATTAGGCATGTGCGGGCAAATGCTTATGAGATGCGTAAGTATTTAAAGATACTGGATATGTGTTGGTTAGACTTATACTTAAGTATTTGTAGTTCGGGTAAAGGGGCGTCACATTCAAATTTAAGAGAAGTAAATATGATTATTAAGTTAAGTTTTATCACGCGGTGTAACTAAATTTAATTTATTTAATTTAAGGAAATTGTGACAAAGATCTTGGTAGATTAAATGAAATTAATAAAGTTCTGGTATGATAGAGTTCTATAGCGGAAAAAAAAACGTTAAAAAGAACGTTTGAAACTATTAAATTTGTTGCCACTAAAAATCACACACGTCCGCTTAGTTGCACATCACTTTTGGCATAGTTAAATTGTTTAGAAAATTAATTTCAGAACAATAGACATGTCATATTCTTGCACCTACTACGTGGTCCACAAAATTAAGGAATATATACCAGTAATTTACAGACTTTAATATAAACTATATTAAGGCTATTTTATATATAGTTACATATATAATCATATAATATACATAGAAAGATAGGTAGGCACAGCCGGTGGCGGGCCAGCTTTCTTTTCAAAGATCATTTCATGAGTTATAAAAACATAAACTTTGAAGATATGGCTTTATCTTAATGGCACATAACAGCACAAGTCTAGCACAACAAATCTTAAAAAAAAAATAAAAAAATGGCGGGGCTAACTTGAGTCATAAAATCGTTTCTTGCTGATATAAACGAGAGGTTTAAATATACAAAGTTTATATTTACGGCCCATAGCAGCACAAGCTTAGCACAACTCAGCACAACAAATCTTAAAAAAAAAATAAAAAATGGCGGGGCTAACTTTAGTCATAAAATTTAACTTTAGTTATAAAAACTAGAGCTTTTAAGATAAATTTTCTATTTTAACGGCACATGATAGCACAAGAGGAGCACAAGTAAAAAAAAAAATGGATGTGGTTTTTTTCTTGTTTTTCATGCAAAAGTTTTTTGGTTATAAAACGGAGAGCTTTGAAAATAAAAAAATAATCTTTACGGCACATGGCAGCACAAACGGAGCACAACACAGCACAAGAAATCTTAAAAAAAAAAAGAAAAAAAATGGCGGGGCTAACTTTAGTGTAAAAATCGTTTTTTGGCTATTAAAGCTAGAGCTTTGGAGATAAAAAGTTTATATTTACAGCACATAGCAGCACAAGCTTAGCACAACGCAGCACAACAAATCTTTAAAAAAAAATAAAAAATGGCGGGGCTAACTTTAGTCATAAAATCGTTTCTTGGCTATAAAAGCTAGAGCTTTAAAGATACAACTTTTATATTTACGGCACATAGTAGCACAAGTCTAGCACAAAGCAGCACAATAAATTTTATATAAAAAATAAAAAATGGCGGGGCCAACTTTAGTCACATAATTAATTATCAAAACAATATAAACAATAGAACGAGATAAACAGATGTCAATTCAAACAGCAACCAACAAAATACAACGAAGAACAACCAAATAAAAAGAAAACGAGAACTTGGCACAACAACAACACTATCAGTTAAACCGAAGAAGCCCGATTATGGTTTACAAATAAAAAAACCGAAACGCGTCGCTTGAAAATAAATAAACAATAAAAATATTAATGTTGTAAAAATTTTTCAAAAAAATTTCAATAAATTTTAATAAAATAAATATAAGTGTTTTTTTATTTTTATTTTAATTATTTATAACTTAAACAAATAGTTTCCAAAGTATAAGATTGACAATATCATTCACGGCATGAGGTTTTACGTTTACCACCCTACCATCTAGACCTCAATCCCATTGAAAATATTTGGGCAACTGTCAAGGCAGAGTAGGCAGACGAAACACAACATTCAAATTATAAGATCTTCAAAGATTAGCAGAGGAAGAATTTTCAAAATGAAATGAATTGGCGAAAATGTGTGAAAAAGCTATAAGAGCTTGCTAGGAAATATAGCTATTTACGCATGAAACCAAAACAATCAAAACACACCGATCGCGAATTAATTTAAACTATTTAAAACTATTTGGATTATCCGAATCCAAAAACAAAACGCGAATCTATTTAATTAAAAAAAAAGATTAACAACAGAATGGACTTGGAAAATTTTAATCTAATCTAATCAAACGCGAAACCTCAAACGCCGCTGCCGGTGTGTTTGATAACAAGATAACAATAAAAAAACATAAGCGAGAGCTACAGTACGTTTGCAACGAACAGTTGGATACCCTATTCCCCATATTTTTGTATGTGCATGCGTCTGCCTCCCGCAAACAGCTGATGTTTCAGAAACAAAATTCTTCTTTAGCAGACAGAAAAAAATTCAATAACATTAATTTTATGCGGTGTGATGTTCAATTAGTGCTGGCGCAATAAAAAAAGGAGTGCGCCACGCCCAAAGTTAAAACGTTTTATTGCCAAGGCAATTGTTATGAGCTCAGTGACATTCAATTTTATTCTTGCAGATCGATTTGAACAAAACAAGACAAAACTTAAATTTTTAAAAATTAGATTTGGTATGGAAATAGCGATTATGGGTGTTTTTAACAATTATTGGACCACACTCTGCTACGTAACCAAGGAATATAAATCCAAGTGTTCATCTGTTTACTTCAAAACTGCGACCGATAGTTAAAAAACGTTAAAAAAATTAATGCACTATACGACTTTTGACGGAAACGCCCCTTAAAAGTGGGCGTGTCTTAAAAATTTGATGCACTAACTGCACTTTTTTCAGTATTTATACATATGTGTAAGACTACAGCTGAATCGAGTAGTTTTTAAACAATCTTACCTGAACAAAGGTATTTTAACAAAATCACGCCTTTAAAAGTGGGCGTATTGAAAAAATTTACAAAAGAAAATGTAGAGATATATTTCTCAAATAACGAAAGGAAGGAAAAAGGTTTAAATTAAACATTGGAAATGCCTTAAATTCTTAAGGCTACGTTTTTCGTTCTTTCATGAAAAGTAGGCGTAAGCCACGCCCAAAATTCAAAAATTTCTTTTCATACACAAACCTTTTCGTTTCTATTAAGAGACGCAAAATTTTGGCTTGCGGATTAATTATAAATACCGTTTATTTACAAAAACAATTTTTTTATAGTTTCTAATGAAAAAAGGGCGTAAGCCACGCCCAAAATCAATTTTTTTGATTTCATACACAAGATGTTTATGTGCCAGTAAGACCCACAAAATTTAATGTTTTTCGCTTTAATGTAACAATTGTTATTTTATAAAAACAATATTGATGGTTTTGTATGAAAAATGGGCGTAAGCCACGCCCAAACTGAAATATTTTTATTTGATTGGAAGAAAGTTTACCTATAGCTTACGTGTTCAAAATTTTAGCGTTATGCTTTTATCGTAACTGTACAAAAAAACATAATTTAATTTTATTAAATTGAGGTTGTTCAACAAAAATGGCGATTGTGGGCGTGTTTGTGGGCGGATTTTACCGGTTCAAGAATTTAGCCTTACTCTTGAACCAAAGATTATATATACCAAATTTCAGCTTTCTAGCTCAAAAATTGCGACCTCTAGAGAGTATACATACGGACGGACGGACGGACGGACGGACGGACGGACGGACGGACGGACATGGCTAAATCGACTAGGCTTTTGATTCTGAGTCAGAATATATATACTTTTCTATACCTAACGGTATTATTTCTCTATGTTACAAACTCCACACCAAATACAATATACCCATTCTATGGAATAGGGTATAAACACAAGCGAGAGCTACAGTACGTTTTCAACGAACTGTTGGATACCCTATTCCCCATATTTTTGTATGTGTAATGCGTATGCGTCTGCCTCCCGCAAACAGCCAATGTTTCAGAAACAAAATTCTTCTTTAGCAGACAGAAAAAAATTCAATAACAGTAATTTTGTGCGTTGTGATGTTCAATTAGTGCTGGCGCAATAAAAAAAAGACGTGCGCCACGCCCAAAGTTAAAACGTTTTATTGCTAAGGCAATTGTTATGAGCTCAGTGACATTCAACCACACTCTGCTAGGTGGTAACCAAGGAATATAAATCCAATTGTTTACCTGTTTACTTCAAAACTGCGACCGAAAGTTAAAAAACGCTAAAAAAAATAATGAATTATACAACTGTTGACGGAAACGCCCCTTAAAAGTGGGCGTGTCTTAAAAATTTGAAGCACCAACTGAGCTTTGATCAGTATTTAGGCATATGTGTAAGACTACAGCTGAATCGAGTAGTTTTTAAACAATCTTACCTGAACAAAGGTGTTTTATTAAAATCACGCCTTTAAAAGTGGGCCTATTGAAAAAAATTTACAAAAGAAAATGTAGAGATATATTTCTCATATAATGAACGGAAGGAAAAAGGTTTAAATTAAATATTGGAAGTGCCTTAAATTTTTGAGACTATGTTTTTCGTTCTTTCATGAAATGTTGGCGTAAGCCACGCCCAAAATTCAAAAATTTCTTTTCATACACAAACCTTTTAGTTTCTATTAAGAGACGCAAAACTTTGGCTTGCGGATTCATTATAAATACCTTTTATTTACAAAAACAATTTTTTTATAGTTTCTAATGAAAAGTGGGCGTCAGCCACGCCCAACATCAAATTTTTTGATTTCATACACAAGATGTTTATGTGCAAGTAATATTCACAAAATTTAATGTTTTTCGCATTAATATAACAATAATTGTTATTTTATAAAAACAGTATTGATGGTTTTGTATCAAAAATGGGCGTCAGCCACGCCCAAACTGAAATATTTTTATTTAATTTGAAGAAGGTTTACCTAAAGCTTGCATGTGCAAAATTTAAGCGTTATGCTTTTATCGTACCTGTACAAAAAACATAATTTAATTTTACCAAATTGAGGTTGTTCAACAAAAATGGCGATTGTGGGCGTGTTTGTAAGCGGATTATACTGGTTCAATAACTTAGCCTTACTCTTGAACCAGAGATTATATATACCAAATTTCAGCTTTCTAGCTCAAAAATTGCGACCTCTAGAGAGTATACATACGGACGGACGGACGGACGGACGGACGGACATGGCTAAATCGACTAGGCTTTTGATTCTGAGTCAGAATATATAGACTTTTCCATACCTAACGGTATTATTTCTCTATGTTACAAACTCCATACCAAATACAATATACCCATTCTATGGAATAGGGTATAAAAATATACTCCAAGCCAAACAGCAGCTGCAGTGCTGTCTCCCGTTAGCTCAGCTGGGAGTGGGTTCGATAAAACAACACTTTTATTAATCGCGCTCGATTAATTATAAGAAACGATGAATTGAATTTACGTGTATATAGAGTACGGGAGTGTACTTACATACGAATGGGCACCAGGAAACTTTTGTTGTAGTTTGCCTTACCAAAGCTGAAAAATTTCTTCAATTTTTAACAAAATAAACAATTGAATTATTATTCCCAATGGGAAGTTGAAATCTTTTATTGACTGGGAAGTGATTGGTCTGGGAAACCTGGCAGAAGGCCTGGACTAAAACCCAGAGTCTTTTCGGCAAAAAGAAAAATAGAACAATGGTGTTTCGAGGTTAGGAGAAGGCTTATTCTCGAAACTAGGAAAACGTTTTGACAAAATAAAAAGAAAACAATGTTTTGTGTCACGATGACACAAAGGAAAATCACAATGATAATGGAAGATGCAAAAAGGGTCAGGAGGGCCACATTCTTGGGAGAAGACGAAAAACAGCGAAGGTCTACTCGATTATTAATATATTTGCTACACATAGGGTCACAAACAAAACAAATTGATCAAAATTACTACACCACTAAACAAGTTAAAGATATTCATGGACACAACCAGACACAGAAATACTTAGCTGGGCACAATATGGGTCTTCCCAACAAGAGTAGAATTCTCACAAACAAATCCAAATCTTTACTTGAGGTTTTCTTGTTCCTCAATCGTTTTCTTCCTTACTAATCACTCTACAACTTTTACTTTTCGCTATTCAAAACCAAAACTTGTGGTTTTTCACTTCTCTTTTCTTAATTCTCCTAAAATGTCTTCTATTCTTTTCAAAAGATAAAATTGAAATCTCATTCAAAAATATGGTAGCTTGACTTGTCCCCTTCGCCACCACCATATGGCCATCCTCTTCAGATCTTTTGCGTGGTGGTGTTCTTGTCTCGGTGATACAGCAGCATCCCGCCCATATAGGCTGAGAGGCGCGACCGAGAGCAGTGATACAACCATTGCACGCGATCCTATGCGTTGAGGATATGATCCTCATTGGCTCAATGGACGTGTTCAGCCTTCTGCAGTCAACTCTATTATTTTAAAAGGCAAGCAAAAAACAACGAAAATACACGCAAGCCCAAATTGGCCCAAATTAATTGTTTTGCGAAGAATAGCTATTCTTGGTGGAAAGATACCTTACCATTTTCCAACAAAAATGGTGGAATTTATAAATAAGCAAAATCTTAATTCTGTAGACCATGGCGCAAGTAATATTGAAAAGGGAAAACACATCATTGTGATCTTTCTTTGATGCCCGACACTTTACGGTGGGCACTTGACCATTCCTAATTTGTGTTGGTGTGATTATAATTCACACAAAGTTGGACATGAGTCATCTTCATGCCTCTCCCTGCGAGAAATTTCTACTCGAAACAAGTTCGTCGGGGTGATATTGAACATCACGCCGTCGAAGATTGTAGGCTTGGGCAGATCTTTTAGAAGCTGCCTATTATAATTTTAAGATATCACATCTAAGCTCTTTGAAACGATTTTCGATCCCAATTTGATCTTGAACCGTTTCGGAACTATCTTTTTCTAATGGTACTTCTCGACCAGAAGTCACCATATCCCTCCCAAAATTAATGTTGCTTCCAGCAACAAGACAAATTAAAAGACAAAGGGAATTTTCGAAATTATGTCAGTTATTTATTTATAGAATGAAACTACAAATTTCCTGTAAGAAAAATGTACATAGATATATATTTTAGAAACAATTTAAATTAAATTAAGGCTAAACTTACTTTTAAGTGTTCGCTTTGTCGTGTTTTCAATTTGAATACATATTTAGATTTTAAAGTTTTGAAATTTAAATGTTGTTTGTTATTTTTTCAAACAACTGTTGCTATAGCAACGTTGCTATAGCAGCAAACATATTAATATACCTATTATATTTTTAAACCTACTATTATATTTAATTATTATATAAACTAAAGTAGATACATACTTAAAATCTGGCGGTCTGAGATGCTGTCATCAACACTCCCCCCGGTATGACGACTCTCAATCAAAGAGTCGACTTATCCTTCAATACATCGAGGACTGCTAGTTTCACAGCGGGTCTTTCATAAATACCAGATGTTGTTTGTACGGTTGCTCGCCGAACTTGTCCATTTTTTCCAAGTTTGACTTCTATCACTCTTCCTTTTGGCCAAAGATTCCTTGGATTTGATTCGTCTACAACAATAACGATGTCTCCAACACTGATTGGCTTAACGGGTACAAACCACTTTGTTCGACGAGTTAATGTAGGTAGATATTCCCGAAGCCAATGTTTCCAAAATGCATTGGCATATTGCTGTGACTTCATCCAATTTCGCCTGAGAAGATTGTTGTCCCCGGTTAATATGCTGTCAGGCTTCTCACCGCTAGATGAACCCAGCAAAAAATGGTTCGGTGTCAGGACTTCATCGTTGTCGTGTTCCAGTGCAACATAGGTCAATGGTCGGGAATTTACCACCCGCTCAACCTCAAGCATCATACTGTGCAGTAGTTCATCTGATGGGTTGCGTGTTGGTAATATCTGGTACAACGTCTTTTTAACTGATTGGATGAGCCTCTCCCAGCTTCCACCCATATGTGGTGAGGCTGGCGGATTATAGATCCATTTTGTGATCGGGCTTGAAAATTCGTTTGCCAAGTCACGTTGATGTTGCTTTAAAGCTTCTCTCAATTCCTTTTCCGCACCGTGGAAATTGGTTCCGTTGTCACAACGTATTTTTTTGGGAACTCCACCACGTGCAATAAAACGTTTGATAGCTAGGATGCAAGAATCTGATGTTAGGCTGTTTGAGATTTCCAAATGTATTGCGCGCGTTGTCATGCATGTGATCAATACACCCCACCTTTTTTCAGTATGTCTCCCTACTGTTACATACATTGGACCGAAGTAGTCAATGCCAATGAAAGTGAACGGTCGACTGAACGTTGAAAGCCTTGCAGGTGGAAGATCTCCCATTTCAGGTGGTCTGGGCATGGCAGCTTGATTTTTGCAGAGTTGACAATTCTTGCGTTCCTTTTTGATTGCCACTCGTAAATTTGGTATTGAGAACTTTTGCCGAATTTCATTAACAACAGTCTCATTGTTGTGGTGATGATACTTTTTGTGGTAGGATTGTATTACCAGACTGGTAATATGATGTCCTTTGGGTAGCAATATAGGCCGCTTTGAGTCATCATTTGCTCCTATCGCTACATCAATTCTTCCACGAAGTCGCAAAACACCGTAATCGTCTATGTATGGCGACAGTTTTCGAATTGGGCTTGATTTAGGCAAAGGCTTACGATGTTCCAGAAGTAAATCCTTGTTCTTATTTAAAATAATTATATCGTCACCATAAGAGTCCAGCTGAGCTTGTCGATATAAGCAGATCTCAGCTTCGATGTATTCTTCATGAGTGATGTGATCTTCAATCCTTTTAGTAACTTTCGTCCTTTTAGTTGAGGTATTCCGTATAAAACGAGAAACGAATGCTTGGATACGTACCAGCTTTTTCCAGGTGGAATATCGATTGGGATCAACTAGTGTACTGTTATGTACTGCATGATGAAATAACACAGATGGTCTAAGTTCCTCTGTAGTGGCATTTAAGTGTTTTAAATTCACCGGCCATTCACTATCGGCTTGCCAAAGAAAAGGTGGACCGACAAACCAGCGTCCACAACTGTCAAAGTTAGGAACTTTTTGCCATTTAGTAGCATCGTCTGCTACATTTTCTTTTGTTGGTACATACCTCCACTGATGTGTTTCGGTTGTCTCCAGTATCTCACTAACTCTAAATCCAACGTATTGCTTGTAGTTGCGATGATCCGACTGAATCCAGGAAAGGACTGTCTTAGAATCTGACCAGTAAAAAGCTTCGCTGAATGCAATAGTGTGACATTTTTGTACGCTGTGTGCCAATCGTGCACCTAGTCTCGCTGCCTCTAGCTCGAGTCGTGGTATTGAAGTCAGACTAAGAGGTGCGACTCTAGTTTTTGATGAAATAATCCTGCATTCTACGTTTTGTCCTTTTGTCACACGAATGTAAGCGACTGCGGCAAATGCATTAATGCTGGCGTCCACAAAGATGTGCAATTGACAGGAATCATGCTCACCAGATCTGATGTTCGTTAAATAGCACCTAGGAATTCGTATTTGGCTGATGGTCTTAAGATGTTTTACCCACAAGCACCACTTTTCGAAGAAGATGTCATTAATAGGTTCATCCCAATCAATCTTAGCTCGCCAAATTTCTTGCATAAGAATTTTGATGTAAATTAACGAATTTGCAATGAGTCCAAGGGGGTCAAAAATTGTCATTAAGACTCGTAGGACTTGTCGTTTTGTTGGCTTTAATTCTCCAGACAGCAATCCACTTTTAATAGCCTTTGGAGATAATGCAAAGGTGAATGTGTCCGATGTTGTACACCACCACATTCCAAGGACCTTTTCGGCTGCACTCTCTTGGCTGTTGTCTAAACTCCGCTTTTTCTCTGGTAGCTTATCTCCAACTGCTTCGATGACTTTACTTGAGTTAGAAATCCAGTTTCTTATTTCAAAACCACCACGTTTGTGAATAAGTTCGACATCTTTGGCTAACGTTATAGCTTCCTCTTCAGTGTCTACGCTGTCCAATAGGCTTTGAATAATAGAGTTCACAGCTCTTGGATATTCGTTTACGAATTCTTGTGCGTTTTTATTCTTCACAAATTGAGCACAGCTAGGAGAACAAGTGGCTCCAAATGTTAATACTTGCATTACGTAAACATCAGGCGAGCTTTTCAGATCATGGCTCCAGAGGAAACGCTGTGAATGCTGGTCTTCACTTCTTACGCCGACTTGGTGAAACATTTCACGAATGTCAGCACACAATGCAATTGGTCGTTCTTGAAAGCGATATAACACAGAAAGAAGGGATATAAGCTGATCAGGTCCCTTCAGCAATACGGAGTTTAAAGAAACCCCGTGAACCTCAGCAGCTGCATCCCACACAATTCTGGTTTTTCCAGGCTTATTTTGGTTTGTTACAGCAAAAATAGGAAGGTACCATGTTCTAGGAAAACGTTGTTGGAGTTCCTCTGCAGACAGCTTGCGGATATAGCTTTTAGCTAAATAGTCCTGGATTTGGCACTGGCGATTTTCTGCTAACTCGGGGTTGCGACTCAATTTTTTCATTAAGCAGATGTGTCTATTTTGAGCCATTTGAAAGCTATTTGGTAACTTGACGTCATCATACTTCCATAAAAGACCGGTTTCGAATCGGCTGCCATGTCTAACTGTTTGTGTTTCAAGGATTTTGCAGGCACGCTCCTCTTCTTTCGACTTGATTGATCTGCTTGAATCTGTAACTCCGAGACTGTCTAGAGAGAAGTACTCCTTCATCATGTTTTGGAGAACGTCATCACTTTTCCTTATACACTCACACTCATGAAAACTATTAAATTCAGAACTGACCTCACCATTATTGTTTTCTTGGATTTGGGTTGTTGATGGTCCATATGCAATCCATCCCAGTCGTGTTTTCGTTGCCACCGGATCCCCTTCACCTCCTTCTACCACTTTAAGTGGCATTGCAAGCTTCAGATTGTCTAGTCCAATCAACATGCGAGGAACGGCTTTCTCGTAGGATTGAATTGGATACCCACGCAGATAAGGAAACCTTGTTGCGAGTTGTCTTGCATCTAAGGATTGTTGTGGTAAGCTCAAAGACTTTACTGTCCTCACGATAGGAATCGAAAACTTCCTGTCTGGATTATTAGTTCCCGAAATATCAACAGACACAACTCGTGAATCGTTCTCACTGCGATGTGCATTTCCTGTCCATTTAAGAAAGAGTGGCTGATGTTGACCTTTGAGTTTCAACTCATCTGCGAGAGAATCTTCCATCATGGTAAGCGAAGAACCGTCATCCAAGAAGGCAAACGTTTCAATCTGCGTATGGTCGCTGTGCAAAACAACAGGAACGACTCGGTATTTACTATTTTGAATCGAACCATGTGCATTGCAGTTGAAATGTCGTCCTTCTATTCCAGGTTGTCCTCTTTTCTGAGCCACATTAACTGATGAGTTAGCTGTTGGTTCGTTGTTGCTCCTATGTAACATTCGATGATGCCTGTATGTACACCCATCTATTCCGCAGGAACTTGTTGTTTTACATCGAGAAGTATGTGGCGTGAGGCATGTCCGGCACAGTCTGTTTCGTTTTACAACCTCCCATCGCTCCGTAAGACGCATAGTTTGGAATTGCTTACAAAATTCAATTTTGCTGCAAGAATGTGTGCAAACTAAACATTGCTGACTTCCTGTGGCTGGCTTCTTGATGTCTTCTTCAGCATGAGCATGGACATGTTCTTTTTCTTGTTTGCGTGGTTGTGCTCTTATATCAGGATCGAAGGATTTTCCAGGATTGACTCTACATATATTGTCTATAAGTCGCAGTAACCATTCGTTGAAATCCACCAAATTAAAATAGTCCATGTATTCTGTATGCGTGGCCCAATTTAACATCAGTTGTGTTGGTAACTTTTCAACAAGTTCTTCTAGTAACTCAGCGTTGTCCAAGTAAGAATTAAGTTGACAAGCCTCCATCGTTGCGATCAAATTTTGTACAGCTAGTGAATACGACACAACAGTTTCTACCTTCTCGACATTTATTTTTGGACTAGCTTGGACTTTTTGAAGAAGGGTTTTGATAATAATTTTGGGTCGCCCATACATAATTCGCAATGTATTCAATATGTTGGGAACATTTGATGGCATCATCAATCTGCCTCGCATTGCTTCCAAAACGCGTCCTTTCAGGCATCGCTGTAACCGCAACAGATTTTCTTCATCGGTGAATCCACAAAGCCTGGTACTGCTTTCGAAAGAGCTGATGAACAACGGCCATTCTTCAGGGCTACCATGGAAATTAGGAAGATCCCTTGACATTGAATGTCGGTTTGCAATTTGGATGCTATTTGGCTGCGATATTTCTTCTGAAAGATTTTGTTCTCTCCTAAGAAATCCATTGGTCGTTTATGGAAGAACTGGTGCCGACAACTGAGGTACTCTCTTCTGTGGAATGTGCTTCATGATTTGAGAAGAAGTTGCTGGTCCCATGAGGTAAGTCGGTTGAGTTGCTTTCAATGCCATTGTCTTAACGTTATTGTTAGATGCATTTCGCTGTTCAACTCTGTCTACCTTAGTATTGGTTTCTAACCACTTCTTTACTCCCACCTGCTTAGTAGATTTACTTGAGCAGGACTCCACATCACTTTGGTTGCCTTTCAATAGAAGATCAAATTTTTTTCGTAGATACTCTTCATCGCTTTGCTTTTGTCGTTCTTCTCGCTGCTTTTCCAGGATCCTTGCTTCTTCTAACATTTGAATTTCAATGGCAATTTGGTTTTGACGAGTGGTTGACTTAGAGCATCTGGAACTTATAGATTGTGTCGTTGCGTTTTTGCTAGCGTCATGGCAGCTAGCACACATCCAATCCTTTTCCTCGATTTCAGCAGTCACGTTGACACAATCAAAATGGTATCAAGAATTGCACTTATCGCATTGGACCATTTCGTCATTGTCTGGAAGCTTGCATAGCTTGCAACTGTAATTATCCGTATTAATTATGCGACTAGCGCTTTCATTACGGCGACTCCTCCGGGGTACTCGAACATTCTCGTTGGTAAGAGACATCGTGTTTCTTTTAAAATGAATTTAAAAGAAATTTGTAGAAATTGTTGCTTCCAGCAACAAGACAAATTAAAAGACAAAGGGAATTTTCGAAATTATGTCAGTTATTTATTTATAGAATGAAACTACAAATTTCCTGTAAGAAAAATGTACATAGATATATATTTTAGAAACAATTTAAATTAAATTAAGGCTAAACTTACTTTTAAGTGTTCGCTTTGTCGTGTTTTCAATTTGAATACATATTTAGATTTTAAAGTTTTGAAATTTAAATGTTGTTTGTTATTTTTTCAAACAACTGTTGCTATAGCAACGTTGCTATAGCAGCAAACATATTAATATACCTATTATATTTTTAAACCTACTATTATATTTAATTATTATATAAACTAAAGTAGATACATACTTAAAATCTGGGGGTCTGAGATGCTGTCATCAACAATTAACGTAGTGAGGAGAAACTCTTAAAACCTCATGCTGTGACGTGCGAATCGCGCACACCACCTTTTGCAGTTATGAATTCCACACTCTGTGATTTTCAGCGACTTAAGCCCTCAACGTCGTCTTAATGATTTGGTTTATCCTTTCCGCAGGATTCGCCTGCGGATGATAAAGGGCTGTAAATTTCAATTGTGACGAGTACGCCTGGCGAAGCGTTTTCAGTCCGTTGTCACAGACGATTACCTTGATTAAACAAAAGGAAGACACTGTCTTCCAACTCCCTAGAAATAGATTTGGCCGTAGCCGAAATCAACGAAAAGAGTAGTGGAAACTATGAAAAGTAAAATAAAATATAAGTGAAACCCCTACTCGACTTAGGAAGCGGACCTACCAGATCTACACAAATCATCTCCCATGGTGATTTGATTCCTATCCTCTACGTCATCAAACCAGCTGGCTTATCATTAACTGGCTTTACTTGTTGGCAAACTTTACAATTCCTAACATACCTGGTTATATCAGCCCTGATTTTTGGCCAGTAAAACTTTGCTATTATTCTGGCAAAAGTTTTCCTAACACCAATTTGTCCTGCTAACGGACTATCCTGGTTTTCCTGCAAAATACCTAATATTTCGTTTTTACCTATCACTCTCTTCCACTCCTGATTCATCTCATGTACTACAACATGATAAGCTTTAACTAATTTGAACAATTTTCCGTGTTCAACTCTCCAAGCTAGAAACCTAAGTGGATTGGCATTGACTTTTGAAATCATTTTAGCCACTCAAGGGTCTAAATCCTCTTCTGAGATACCACTTAACTGTGGCACTCCTCGAGAGAGCATATCTCGAACTACAAGATCTTTGCCCTTGCGATGAATGATCTCAGAGTCAAACTGTTGCAGCCTAATGGCCCAACGAGCTAACCTTCACTGTGGATCTTTAAGAATGCTTAGCCATACCAAAGAGAAATGATCTGTCACAACCGTAAATCGGACACCTTCGATATACGGACGTAACTTCTCAATAGCCCAAAGTACAGCCAAGCATTCTTTTTCTGTGGTGCTATAATTTCGTTCGTTTCTATCTAACGATCTACTTAAGTAACAGACAACCTTTCCTCCCTCATCAAAGTTCTGTGAAAGAACCGCACCGATTCCCTAATCTAAAGCGTCTGTTTGAACGACAGATGGTCGTTTGAAATCTGGGCGAGTACAGGTGCTGTCACCAAAGACTCCTTTGCCTTCCTAAAGCTATGCTCACATTCCTGACTCCAAATGAACTTTTTATTTTTCTTCAAAATATCTGATAAAGTCCTAAGCAATTCTGCAAAATTTGGTACAAAACGACGGTACCACGAAAATGTCCCTATAAAACTCCTAACTTCTTTAATATCATTCAGTGCTGGAATCTTAACCATGCTTTCTACTTTTTCTATATCTACATGTAACCCATTTCGATCCACTATATAAATTAAAAATTTTAGAGAGGGCATGCTAAAGTTGCATTTTTCACTACTCACTTTTATCCCTGCCTCACTCAAATTTGTATCACCTCATTCAGAATATCAAGATGTTTCTCGAAGGTTTCTGAAATGATGATGATGTCGTCTAAAAAAACGAACATGAATGGCTCCAGGTCGGCTCCCGAAACTGTGTCGATAAACCTCTGCCAAGTCGCCGGTGAGCTATGCAGACCGAAAAGTATTCTTCTAAATTAAAAAGACCCCTCCCAGGTACCGTCAAGGCAGTAAAGCGCATAGATTCTTCTTCCATAGAAATCTGCCAATACGCTGACTTGATATCTAACGAAAACAAGAATTTAGAACGACGACGCCTATCTAAAATTGAATTTATATATGAAAGTGGATAAGCATCCTTATCAGTATTCTTATTCAGCTTCCTATAGTCTACGCAGAATCTATAGGAGCCGTCCTTCTTTTTAACTAAAAGTATTGGCGACGACCAAGCACTTGTCGATCTCTCAATAACTCCTGCCTCTAACATCTCATTTAATTCCCTATCAATAAACTCCTGCATTGCAGGGAAACCGGATAATACCGTTGTTTTATCGGTTCCGCCGACGTCCTAATCTTGTGCTTATTTAACGTAGTACACCCTAAGCCATCAGTCATTTTCCTAAAAGATTCTCCTATAAACTCTTCTAATGTTTTAATTTCCCTAACACTCAGCTCAGCTGGGTGCTTTGAGAGAAAGATTCTTCGGGTGATATTCGGGCCTGTATGGAGTATGGAGGAGAAGATTCAATGACGAACTGTACGGGCTATACAGCGACATTGACTTGGCTAAGAAGCTGAAAATTCAGCGGCTTATATGGCTGGGCCATGTGGAGCGTATGGACGAAAACGCTCCTGCCCGACGAGTCTTCAATTCCAACCCGGAGGGCCGACGCAGTTCTGGAAGACCCCATCTAAGGTGGCGCGATCAAGTGGTAAACGACCTCAACCAACTTGGTGTGCGCAACTGGAGGCCACTGGCTAGGGACCGGCCTAGTTGGCGAGGAATGTTGGTTGAGGCCGTGGTCCACAATGGACTGTCTGCGCCACCTTAAGTAAGTAAGTAAGTAACACTCAGCTCAGATCGTTCTATAATCGAAAATATCGAAACAGGACTGTCCTGCCCCGAAAAAGTCAACAAACGTGATCTTAAATCTGGGACGATACGCGACAGCGCCCGAAAATTTGCGCCGAAAATCACCGTATGTGGCAGGGAAGGGATGACTAAACAGTCAACTAATACTGCCCTATCTTCAGCTATAATTATAAGAGAGATTACGCCTTAAACTTCAACTCTTGTTCCATCTGCTAAACACACGCAGTGTAACAGAGTCTTTTTTCAAAGAGAGCCCTAAATTTCCTATAATTAACCAGACATCCCTTTTTATTATGGTTCTAGAAGCTCCTGAATCTAATAAACCTAAAAAATTTAGAACCATAAACACTAACGCTCAAAAATGGTCTCCTATCATTCCCGTTTGCCTCCAGAGTCCTTAATGAATTTATTCCGCCGACTGGTTACCAGCAGGCAACCCTGTCAACGTCTTCCGACCTCCCGCCCTGTTGGCGCAGGAGTCCGTTGCCTATTTCCCGAACACTTACGACAATTCTGTCTAGAGAAGCCTGCAGCGCCACAACCAAACAACGCCTAGGAGCAGAACACCTGTTTGCATAATGGCCTCATTCATTGCAATTAAAACACAAAATACTAGTCAAAGGTCGGGGTTGGGTTGAAATTTGGACCTGATGAGAAGTTGGGTTGTTGTCCGAAACAACCAAAACCTCAAAAGAATACAAACCTACGTATGCTAGATCCGGCTCTAGCAAAGTCCTATTATTCCTAACACTAGGTGGTGGAACATTCGCTTCTACATTCCCCCTAACCGCTTCTAAATTCCTATCTAAAGCAACCAAATCCAAAACGCCGAGTTTGGTAGAAAGGTGTCAAGTTCCTCTGAATCATTGACAGCTTCCTACCTTCTGAGATTTGATCGGTTAACCTACCAAACAAATTCTGCGTTGTCGCCACATAGACTCCGATGGATTCATCTTTGCCTTGTGTACGACGCCTAATCTCTTCGATAAGCCCATCATCATAGTTCGGTGGCAAGAATTCAAGTTTCAACTATTTGACAAGTTCTTGACACGAACCGACCGAAATCCTTATCGCCCTAAACCAAATTAACGCTTTTCCTACAAAAAGTTCTACTGCTGCCTTAAAAAGTTGGTTTTCTGAAACCCCCCTAGCATGTCTCAACTCCTCAACTCTTTCTTAAAATGAGTTCACTGAGACACCACAGCCCAAGGGGCACGCTTAGTTACTGAATAGTTGTGGGGACTTCTCTGTGACAAAATGACAGTCATATAAGTGTACAAAATTAAGTCGCCAATACTTCTCTGGAACTGAAAAAGCGCAAAAATGATCCGCTTGTGGAACTGAATTCTAGTTGCTAAGAAGTTACTTGCAACTTCTGTGCAACTTTTGGTTACTTAGAAGTTTGCTTTGACCGAACTGTAACTGAATTTTAAGTTACAGGTAACAGTTCAGTCTGGCAAAACTTAAATGTAACTGAGTAAATAGTACCTGTGAAGTTTTTTGAAACTTAATTGCAACTATGGGATGGTTGTTAAGTTTTTTTTATTTTAATGTCACATGACGTTATATTCTTGTTGCAAATCAGTAGTTTTTAATTTGTTATTATGTATTATTACTCATTTTTGAAACCGAATATTATGAACCTACGTACATATTATCAAAAAAAGGAGACTTCAAACTTTTACAGCTGCAAAAATTAAACGTCAAACTAAGACTGATATTTTCATTCGAAATGAAAAATTAGTGAACTTTAAAAATTGTTTTTTTAGTTTTGTTTTCGTAGTTTTATTTTGAAAACGCTCGCAGTTGTTTCATAAAATACACCTTGCTACCCCCTTCAAAATAAATGCGCTTACAAAATTCATCAAATTTATAATATTTTTAACCAATTTTGACTTTGTCAACTTTTGTTCTTAGTGTTTATACCCAAAAATTCTTAAAATTACGTTTTCCCATGTTATTTAATTTATGAAACTTTGCTTTTTTAGTAATTAAAAAAGTGTTCAATCATTATTTAAAAAAAAAAAATTTAATAAGCAGTTTTTAAAATATTAATTTTTAAATTTTTTTTTTTTTAAATGCTTTTAAAAATACAAAAAAATATTTTTCAAAAATATTGGTATGCAATACAAATTGAGCTATCTACAGCTATATGTGTGTGAAATTTCGAAAGAATCGGTTGAGTCGTTCTCGAGATAGTCGAAAGCAAAAAAAACGGTCCTATGGAAAGTACCGTTCCTAGCCATTTTTTAAAACTTTTTTTTCAGCCATATGATTGGTCGTACCTAAAAAGCAACACTGATTTTTTTAAATAGAAATCGTTAGAGCCGTTTTTGAGAAAAATAAGCTTTAACGTAACGGTTGTGCTAAAAAAAAAATTTCAATTTCCCCTCTGTACAATACCTAAAAAAGTCTATATACCAAGTTTGAAGCAATTCGGCCCACCCGTTTGGGCTGTAGGTCTCTATACATACAGACAGACAGACAGACAGACAGACAGACATACAGACGGACAGAATTTGTAGACCATCTTTTCTCGTCTTCGCTATCATCGTAATGTCATGTTTGGTTGTTATCTCAAAACTTTTTTTTTCGACGAATTCATAACTTGCCTTATAGTACCTATAATCGCAATTAAAATAAAATGCACGACTGGGTCGCACGAACTTGCTCTAATGAGTGACAGTGATTTAGGAGCTGGAGATTTTGATAAAAATAAAATTTGCAAAATTCTTAAATAAATACTTAGACTAATTTGAGCTAAAAAAAAGTACGCCATTTTATTTCTTGGATAAATTTGAATTTATAAGAATAAATTTATAAAAATCTGTGTAGCGGTTTTTGAGAAAAAAAGTTTTTTTTGAAGAACTTTTTGAACAAAATTTTCAAAAAAAATTCAAAAACGCCAGTTCATAGGTATTCAGCAAATACATTTATTTATAATTTTTACAAAAAAATTTGATAAGCAGTTCTCAATGTATTAATTTTTAAATTTTTTTTTTTTAAATGATTTTAAAAATACAAAAAAATATTTTTCAAAAATATTGGTATGCAAAACAAATTGAGCTACCTACAGCTATATGTGTGTGAAATTTCGAAAGAATCGGTTGAGTCGTTTTCGAGATAGTCGAAAGCAAAAAAACCGTCTTATGGAAAGTACCGTTCTTAGCCATTTTTTAAAACTTTTTTTTAAGCCATATGATCGGTCGTACCTAAAAAGCAACACTTATTTTTTTAAAACGAAATCGTTAGAGCCGTTTTTGAGAAAAATAAGCTTTAACGTAACGGTTGTATGGCAGGTACCGTTATTTTTTGAGCTAAAAAAAAAATTTCAATTTCCCCTCTGTACAATACCTAAAAAAGTCTATATACCAAGTTTGAAGCAATTCGGCCCACCCGTTTGGGCTGTAGGTGTCTATACATACAGACAGACAGACAGACAGACAGACAGACATACAGACGGACAGAATTTTTAGACCATCTTTTTTCGTCTTCGCTATCATCGTAATGTCATGTTTGATTGTTATCTCAAAACTTTTTTTTTCGACGAATGCATAACTTGCCTTATAGTACCTATAATCGCAAGTAAAAAAGAAATGTCAAATTTAGTTCCGTTCGCACGGTAGGTATGTAAATCGAGATTAGCCCCGTTCAGAAGGGGGTGGTTTTGATCGATAAATACTTTTATTGATCGTATCAATAAAATTTAGAATTTCTGAAAAGAATAAACGGAAGTCGAATCAAAATCAATTCTTCGTACAGAGTGTACTAGAAATTATGTTAGGCGCCAGGTAATTTTCTCAGGAATTACCAAACCGTCATAAAAACTGAAAGAAAAAGAATTCCAATGGAATAAAACGAACGAGTTATTTTTCCAAAAAGGAAATTTAAATGATTTATTAGTCAAACCTTTCAAAACAAAAATTTACAATGAATTGTGTGGGAGAGGTGGCCGAAGGCCAAATCAAAAGATAGAATATATATATGAGAATGAATACAATTAAGAGTTTTCTTTAGTGTCACAAAAGACACAAAGAAGAGAAAAATGACGGGGTTGATAATGACGATTAATAAAAGGAGTAAAAATTGGGTCGCGAGTCCAGCAATCTCGGGATAGACAACGGATGCACGAAGACTCCACAATCAACAAGTTTCTGCCACTTTTGGCCAGAAAAACACAACTATCAAAACACGCAAAAAAATTGTCCTGGGACAAAATGAAAAGAATGGAAAAGGGTACTTATCTGCTTTTAGGGATCTTTTCTCTAGAGCCTGAGATGATTCCTCCTGAAAGATCTTCCTCACAAACCAAATAATCGCACACAATTAACTCGTTGGCCTTATCTGCCAAAAACTTTACGTTGGGAATTATTTTAAACTCAAAATAAAATTAATCAATCCGAAAAATGATTTTTCGCTAACTCTTAAATTTTTCTGTCTCAGCCTTTTAGTCAAAAACCAAAAAGTGAACCAAAAGTCCAAAATAGCCGACTTTTCTCGTCCATTTAGCCATATCCAAAATACATTCTTCTCTTTTTAGCCAATGTCTGTGGTGGTGTTCTGTCACGGGCGAGCTTCAACACTTCGTATCATTGGTGAGAGTGTGTACCGTTGTTGAACCCAAGCCACGCATTCGAATTATGCAAAATATCCCTGGCTAATGGTAATATTTGCAACAAAAGTAGCTCAATGGACCCATTCAGACCCATTCTTGGCAATCCCAACTTTTTTAAGAAAAAAAGCGAAAAATCATTTATAAACTCGACAAAGTCCCCGTCCCATGCCCAGACTACAGTATGGAGGAAAAGAGCGGGCTTGCTGCTGATGGCCAAGCGCACTCTCTATTCTGCCAGCATTTTGGAGAACCAACGAGAAGGAGGGGTGAAAAATGGAAAAAGAAACGAATAGGCCAGTGGAACTTGTTGTGGTAAAATTTACCGCAACAAATCCCACCCTTACCTCCCAAGAAATTACTTTACATTTCGAAAGAACTGTAAATCGTTTCTGAAGAAGAACCAAGGATGAGGAAAAAGACAAAGGATTTCCATCAGAAAAGCAAAAGAAAATTTAAGAGAAAAAGTAAAAAAAAAACTGAGAGAAAAAAAGTACAAAATTACGTTAAGTATTGGATGCTTCTGAAAACGGTTTTAAATCTTTAGCGTGCCATTTCCCGCACTCTTTACCTTTATCATCTTCTAAAATGTATGTCCAAGGTGACACACGCTTCTTAATTTTTAACGGACCGACAAACTTCGTTGCTAACTTGGCTGCATAATAATTCGCGGCATCCGAAAGAGAAAAGTTTCTGCGCCATCCAAAATCGCCAGGACGGTATTGAACATCCCTCCGACGTAAATTGTAAGCTTGAGCAGATTTGTGGCTTGCAGCCTGAAGCTTTTTGCCAATATCAATCCTTAGCTTTTTGAAACGTTCTTTGATCTACCCTAGATCTTGAACAGTTTCCGACGAATCTCCAACTTTTGGTTCTTCTTGACCAGAAGTTACCACCTCCCTCCAAAAATTTGCGAAGTACGGGGATACTCCCAGTACTTCGTGTTGTGACGTGCGAATAGCGCATGCAACCTTCGAAAGTTGTGAGTCGCAAACTCGGTGGTCCTCACTGACGTAAGCTCTTAATGTCGTCTTGATTATTTGATTTATTCTTTCCGCAGGATTTGCCTGCGGATGATAATGAGCTGTAAAGTTCAAACGTGATGCGTACGCTTGGGAAAGCGTTTTCAATTCCTTTGATCGGAATTTCGGGCTGTTGTCACATACGACTACCCTCGTTGTGCCAAATAAAAGAAAAACATTTTCCTCAAGTTCCCTACAAATTGCTTTCGCAGTAGCAGACCTCAACGAAAAAAGAAGTGGAAATTTAGTAAAATAATCAACGACGGTGAGAATATAAATGAAACCCCTACTCGACTTTGGAAGCGGACCTACAAGATCTACACAGATCATTTCCCATGGTGAAGTAATCACTACTCTTTCCGACATTACCCCAGCTGGCTTCTCATTCACCGGCTTCACCTGTTGGCAAACTCTACAATTCCTAACATATTTGGTGATATCACCTCTCATCTTAGGCCAATAAATTTTTGACCCGATCCTGGCAAAAGTTTTTCTAACTCCCATGTGTCCCGCTAGAGGACCATCATGAAACTCCTGTTAAATTTTTAATCTTTCCTGCTTCCCTAAAACCCTCTTCCATTCCTGATTATTTTCGTGAACGACAATGTGGTTGACCTTTATAAATTTGAACAAATGACCCTGTTCAATTCTCCAGGCTGGATAAGTTAACGGGGTAGAATTAACTGCTGACTTCATTTTAATTATCCAAGGGTCGGTATCCTCTTCTGAAATTTCAGCTAACTCCGGGACTCCTCGAGATAGCATGTCTGGATCTACATGCTCCTTCCCCTTTCGATGGATAATTTCGAAGTCGAATAATTGTTGAAGCCTAACTGCCCAACGTGCTAATCTACCCTGTGGATCTTTAAGGTTGTTTAACCATACCAGGGAATAATGATCAGTCACGACCGTAAACCGAGCACCCTCGATGTATGGTCACAACTTCTCAACCGCCCATAGTACGGCCAAACATTCCTTCTCTGTTGTATTATAATTGCATTCACTCCTATTCAAAGACCTACTAATGGTGGATTTACATTAATCTGCAACATCTTCATCTTCAAATTTCAAGAAAAGTAAAGCGGGGGAGATATATGTGATCATACATGAAAGTGAAAGAATACACAATATACGCAATCGTGTTTCCTTGCTATAATTTTTTATAGCTCTTTGACAGAAGTCAAAGTCATTAAATTTTGTTGTCAACAAATATTACATATTTCAATTGAAAAGACAAGATGTGAGTAATTTAAAATAACTTTTGTTCGTTTCTGATTTTTGTGTCTAAAATTTGTTTTGTTGAATAAGTTCTGGAATAGGAAAATATAGTGTTGTGTATCCCAGTAAATCGCGATCGCAGAAAAATGGATGTTCACAATTTTCTCTACTCCAAAATTATTCGTTCGTTCGTCGTGTTGTTGTCGTCGTCATCGTTGTCGTCGTCGTCGTTTTTGTTCTCAAGCAATGGTATTCAATAATCATAATTTTATTTCAACTTTTCTAAAGAAAAATGGGATGCACCGGCTATCAAACTGAAGGTCATCGAATCTGATACGATGCCAAACTCAAACAGGCATCTCTTATTCTGGGAAATGCGATGGCCAAGATTTTTCGCCAACAGGGACTATGTCTGTTGCCGCCGGATCTTAACTGATAAGGAATATAATGCGATATTAATATACAACCAGAGTACCAAGCATAACATCACAAGATGCAGGAGGAACAAACCAAAATTGCACTTCATCAATCTAGTCTTCAAAGCAAACTCATTGAAACGAATATAAAAAGGTTTGTTCTAGTTTTGGGCTGTCCAATAAGATATTTTTATTTTATATCATTTTTTTGGACAATTGACAACACTAACAGAATGTTTTGAAGAAATTACACGAAAAATTAAAGCAAAAATACATAATTTTGGAAGAGAAGTATGAAGCAATCAAGTCACATAAGAAGGAAGAGAGACCGGTTGAGATACACCATGATATTTCAGCGAGTTATCGCAAGAGAGAAATAACAGTATAAATACATATTGAAATTTTAAACTTTTCTTCTCGCGGACATTAATCATTGTAATATTATAAAATTTTTTCGGAAGCTTACCGCGTAATTTTTTTAGAAATATATATTTATTTCTTCTTCCCGACGTTTCGAAGAAGTTTCATTCTTCGTGGTCACGGGATTAGACTGACGTTTGATTGATGTTTCTAGTTACTCTTTCTCTTAGGATGTACCGGTGTGTTGTTGTTGGTACATTTGTTGGGGGTGGCAGATCATTTGAAAGTTGTTGTTGGGTTGTGTTTGCATAAGCTTGGGTGCATACAAAGCTTACAACGTCAGATGTTTCGGTGTTCAGTTTATTCGATTTGAGTTTGCTTATAAGTGGATCCCATGTTGCAGATAGTTTGAAGCTAGAATCTCTATTGAAATTCTTATGTTTTTTTATTTCAATTGCTTCTCGTACTATCCTTGGCACATAAAATCTTTCTGTAGCAATTGATTTGGCTTGATCAAATCGAATAAAATGATCGTCATTGTAGGATAAATGCTCACAAATTGCAGATTTTGTGACAGAATTATGTTGAATAGCTTTTATATGTTCATTTAAACGTGTTTGTATTGCTCTTTTTGTTTCACCGATGTAAGACGAACCACAACTGCAGGGGACAGAGTACACTCCGGGATTTTGGAAAGGAAGTATGTCTTTGGGTGTTCTAAGAAGTTGGCGCACTTTGGTTGGGGGTTTAAAGACAGTTTTTATACCGTGTTTGTCCAAAATTCTCCCAATTCCATCTGAAATCCCTTTTATATATGGTAAAAATGCGCGTTTTTCCACCGGAAGTGCTGTGGAATTTCGGGCCTGGTTTGTCTTGGGCTTCCAAGCTCGTTGTTTATCATTGTAGCCATTTTTAATTAAGGCTCTATCCACATGACCTAATTCCTCCTGAATGTGGTCTGGGTCACATAATGTGTGTGCTCGATTTACGAGTGCTGATACAACCGAGGTAAAATTTGCTGGATGGTGATGGGAAGTTGCATGAAGATATCTGTCCGTATGTGTGCTTTTTCGATACACTGTGTGTCCTATAGAAACATCAATAGTTAAGCCTGCAATTTGGAAGAGGTATGTAGATGATACTTTCTGTATCCTGAAAGAAAATACGGTAGAAAGTTTCTTAAATCATCTCAACTCTATACATGAAAAAGTAAAGTTCACAGTAGAGATAGAAAATGAAAATTCCTTGCCATTCCTTGACGTCAAACTTATCAAAAAACCAGATGGTTCTATAGGACACACAGTGTATCGAAAAAGCATACATACGGACAGATATCTTCATGCAACTTCCCATCACCATCCAGCAAATTTTACCTCGGTTGTATCAGCACTCGTAAATCGAGCACACACATTATGTGACCCAGACCACATTCAGGAGGAATTAGGTCATGTGGATAGAGCCTTAATTAAAAATGGCTACAATGATAAACAACGAGCTTGGAAGCCCAAGACAAACCAGGCCCGAAATTCCACAGCACTTCCGGTGGAAAAACGCGCATTTTTACCATATATAAAAGGGATTTCAGATGGAATTGGGAGAATTTTGGACAAACACGGTATAAAAACTGTCTTTAAACCCCCAACCAAAGTGCGCCAACTTCTTAGAACACCCAAAGACATACTTCCTTTCCAAAATCCCGGAGTGTACTCTGTCCCCTGCAGTTGTGGTTCGTCTTACATCGGTGAAACAAAAAGAGCAATACAAACACGTTTAAATGAACATATAAAAGCTATTCAACATAATTCTGTCACAAAATCTGCAATTTGTGAGCATTTATCCTACAATGACGATCATTTTATTCGATTTGATCAAGCCAAATCAATTGCTACAGAAAGATTTTATGTGCCAAGGATAGTACGAGAAGCAATTGAAATAAAAAAACATAAGAATTTCAATAGAGATTCTAGCTTCAAACTATCTGCAACATGGGATCCACTTATAAGCAAACTCAAATCGAATAAACTGAACACCGAAACATCTGACGTTGTAAGCTTTGTATGCACCCAAGCTTATGCAAACACAACCCAACAACAACTTTCAAATGATCTGCCACCCCCAACAAATGTACCAACAACAACACACCGGTACATCCTAAGAGAAAGAGTAACTAGAAACATCAATCAAACGTCAGTCTAATCCCGTGACCACGAAGAATGAAACTTCTTCGAAACGTCGGGAAGAAGAAATAAATATATATTTCTAAAAAAATTACGCGGTAAGCTTCCGAAAAAATTTTATAATATTACAATAAATACATATTATTCTATTTCCTAGGATGATCTTGATTGCATAATTTCTGGCCGACAAGCTGCGTCCGTTTATGGCATGTACATTAACCTGTCACCCACGAGCCACAGTGCGGTTTTTAAACAGCTTGAATGAACTGCAATGGAAACTGTCCCGTCTTCAGTGGAAAGAGATGTCTTGAATTCTGAAATTTCCAATCAGTCCATTGAAATAGAAAATGTAAGTTCTATACACAAAAATTGTACATTTATGTAATTCTTAAAACAATTCCCTTCCTTCAGATCAATATAAAGGCCAACTACATGAAGACATAGAAAAGGCATTTGCTGAATTACAGCGCCAATATGATGCCCTGCTGCAGATATATGGTGAAAAGGCAGGAACTTGATCGTTATGAGTGCTACAACGTAACAGTTGGTGTATCGCAACCAACATATAATCAAAGAGCGTCGTTTTTAGAAGGATTTGTATTTGTGCTTTTAAAGGTTAAATGTTTAATGGCCTGAGTTGCCTTATCGAATGTGTTTTAATGCACAGAGAACACTAAAAATTTTGTATTTTGTAAACACTAATTATCTACGTTGTTTTTTTCATTCCTTCCTTGTCCTTTGATTTCAATGCATACGCCAGACGTGTCATTTGATAGTAATTGGTTATCCAAGAGGTGATATTATTGTTTAAAAATTTTCATTTGTTAATGCATTCCATTTTGTTTTTTTTTTCGGAACTAAATTAAAAGTGGATAACAATCCTCCTTTATGTCATAATTTCAAAGAAAGTTATATATATATATATACATATTGTATTGTATATAATTAAAAAAAGTTAAACAAATATTTGTAAATTAAGAAACAGAAATATACTATTAATAATAGATAACTAGTTTTTTATTTATTTAATTTTGTCATTAAAATTATTACAAAACGGAATGGATTAGACAACACCCGTCGGTTTAGTGGTCGTGGGCTGAGCACTTGGCTTAGTCAATATTTCGACAGCATTTTTAAAGAGTTGGGTTTTTAGGAAGTCCGTTGCTGCTGTGTTGAGGTTTTGGTTCGCACCGTAGTTACATTTGATGTACCTGTACAAATTCGCACTACAAAAAAACAAAACTAGTGATAAAGAAATCACTGTACCAATTGCAAAAGACATACACTTGAATAGCGCATCCACGGAAGAACAAATGGAAAAACGCAACATACGGGTGGCTGTAATAAGAAAATTCAAAAGGAAAGGAAAATAACAACCGCAAGGAAAACAAACAATGGTTTTAAATGTGCTTACAGGTATTATCTGAAGATCTTCCTCACCAAATGGAATTGTTTTATCGTCCAAATTCAGCTTTCATAGCAAAGTCGTTCACAATCGAACCTTCTTCATGGTCTGAATCGTCTTCTAACAATGGCTTGGCATCAGATTTGGATTCTTCTTCATCGTCATCGTCATTATCGAACATTTTTTTTTTTGAAGAGTCCTTTGAAGAATGTTTTAAAGGTTTATTTAAAAACAAAAATATATTTTAAAGCTTCATTACTTACCACGGAAGACAGAGTTGGTGTTGTTGTTGTTTTTTCTTGTTAACTGATTCCTTAGGTTTTTTGTCGGAATCAAATGACTTCTCGCTCAAGAGTTTAACATCTTTCTGTTTGCCTATCACATGGATTGGGTTGTTATTGGTTGCTTCAATGACAATCTGTGGGAGTACGAACAAGAATTGGAATGTCCTCAAAATTTGGTACACAGGTTCGGCGACTAACTAACTTTTCCATTCCGCATGCAATTCAAAGCCTTCTTCATGGAAGTCGTAGCTTAAGAAATCTAAAATGCTAAATACAATGTAATAAACAAACCATCGTCTCCATTCACTAAGTGTTCTTTCCGAAAAATGATCATCGTAAGGACGTTTATCTTCTGCATCTTCATAACAAAAATTTTATTAGTAATTAATAGTTAATAATAATAATTTATTATTACTTACTTTTATACATATATTTGATATTTTTTTCCATTTCCTTGCTGTTTGGAAAATAAATAAAAAAAATAACTTTGACAGCTGTAGTTGCTGGCTTTGTGAAGTTCAGGCGATTGGGATTCACAAGCAAAAATTTCAATTTTGAGCATGAAAAATCGAAAATTGGTGTCAAAACGAGAAAAACTGTTGGCCTGAATTATAGAAATTATAGGAACCTCGAAATGCAGAAGAACATGCTATAATGAAGATGAACATGTTTGTCTTCACCATAATCTTCATCTTCATTTCTTCTATTTCCTATAATCTTGATTTATGAAGATGTTCTTCATTTTTATCTCCCCTCTCTATCACACGCGTATGACTTTTATATGTTGTATCCTTCTTTTTTGAAGAAGTAAGGATGCAGATTAGTGTAAATCCACCATAAGGTAACAGACATTCTTTTCCCCTTCATCAAAGTTTTGAGACAAAACTGCACCGATACCGTAGTCAGAAGCGTCTGTTTGTACGACAAAAGGTCGTTTAAAATCTGGGCAAGTAAGTATAGGTGCTGTCACCAAACACTCTTTTGCCTTCCTAAAACTAGCCTCACACTCTTCTGTCCAAGTAATTTTCCTACCTTTCTTTAACAAATCTGACAGTGGCCGAAGTAATTCAGCTAAATTCGGTACAAAACGTCGGTACCAAGAAACTGTCCCTATAAAACTCCTAATCTCCTTAACATTCTTCGGTGCTGGAATCCTAACCATGCTTTCCACTTTTTCTGGGTCTACATGAAGCCCATTCCGATCCACAATATACCCTAAGAACTTCAGCGATGGTATGCAAAAGTTGCTTTTCTCCCTACTGATCTTCAACCCTGCTTCACTCAACCTTTTCATAACCTCACTCAGAATTTCGAGATGCTTCTCAAAAGTCTCTGCAATGATGATTATGTCGTCTAAATAGACGAAAACGAATGGCTCGAGGTCGGCACCCAAAACTGTGTCGATAAACCTCTGCCATGTCGCAGGAGAATTGTGAAGTTCTAAATTGAAAGAGACCTCGACCAGGGACCGTGAAGGCTGAAAAGGCTTTAGATTCCTCTTCCATGGGAGTCTGCCAGTAAGCTGACTTAATGTCAAGCGAAGACAAGAACCTCGCGCCTCGAAGCCTGTCTAAAATAGCAATAATATAAGGCAGTGGATAAGCATCTCTATCTGTATTTTTATTAAGCTTCCTATAATCTACACAAAATCTAAAAGACCCATCCTTCTTCTTAACTAGGAGTATTGGAGATGACCAAGAACTATTGGACCTCTCAATTACTCCTGCTTCTAACATTTCGTTTAATTCCCTATCTATGTGTTTCTGCATTGCCGGAGAAACCGGATAATACCGTTGTTTAATCGGTTCCGCCGACGTCCTAATCTTATGTTCCACCATAGTGGTACAACCTAAACCTTCTGGCATCTTCCTAAAAGCTTCTTCAACTAAATTGTCTAACTGTTTAATTTCCCTACTGTCCAACTTTGAACGTTCTGTAATAGAATAAATCGAGACCACTTGGTCCGAAAAAATTCACATACGTGATCTCAAATCCGGGACGATCCCCGAGAGTGCCCAAAAATCTGCACCTAGGATCACGGTATGTGTCAGAGATGGTATAATAAGACAGTCTATTAAGACTACCTACTTCTATCGGTAAGCTAACAGTTCCTACGACCTCAACACCTTCTCCATCGGCTAAGAATACCGAACTAACAGTGCCTTTATTTGAGGTTAGTCCTAACTCTTGGAGAACTCTCCATCCATCCCTACCTATTATGGTTCTAGAAGCTCCAGAATCTAACAAACCTACAAATCTAGTACCATAAATACTAACTCCTAAATAGGGTCTCCTATCATTACCGTTTGCCTCCAAAGTAAAATCCAAATGAATTTGGTCCACCGACTGGTTCCCAGCAGGCAATCGTCCTAATTTCTGCGGAACTCCCGCCCTGCTGGCGCGCGAGCCCTTTGAGCATTTCCCGAACACCGTCGGCAATTGCTTCTACTAACCCCTTCAGCCCCACAACCAAAACATCTCCTAGGAGCGGAACACCTACTGGAAAAATGACCTGGCTTCCGACAATGGAAACACCTAATAGTTCCATAAGATTGTGTGGATCTATTAGGCTGCGACCTACTAGGTTCCACCGCTCTGTTGGGCTGTTCGTCCCTACTGACGACTGCCACTTTGGGTAGCACTGCCGAAACTGCAGTATAACCAAATTCGGGTTCTATACAATTTCTGCCTCGCGCCGGAGGTTCGAAATTTTCAACATTAGCCCTAAGAGTTTCTAAGTCATTACCGAAGCTAGCTAAATCTTTGACGGATTGTGGTCACCAATCTGTTTTTGGTAAAAAGGATCCAAATTCTTTAACAAAATCGCCACTTTTCTCCGTTCTGGAAGTGGTTCTCCTAACCTCTTAAACATGGTTCTCATGGTAGCTAAATATGCTCCATACGACTCCTCCTTCCCTTGGGTCCTACGATTAATTTGTTCTAACAACAGATCATCATAATTCGCTGGCAAGAATTCATACTTTCAAGCATCTACAAATTCTTGCCAGGTTGAAATATCCTCCCTAACCGACCTATACCAAATGAGAGCTTGACCTGTAAGAAGGTCAACTACTGAGTGGAAAAACTGCGTTTCCGAAACCCCCCGAGCTAAACTTAGTTCTTCGACCCTCTCAAGGAATGAGTTCACTGATGTGCCACAGCGCTCCACAGTGAACTGAACATACCTACAAATCCTTTCCGAACATCGTTCTTGAGAACCTGAAAACCCTAAACTACCACCTAAACTAACCCTACTTAAATCGTTGCGAATCGGCGGGGGTACAATTTTACTCGTTTTCTGAATCGGGCCCTGATTCAGCTGACCTGCGCCTGAGGTCGATGCCTGTCCATCCATAAGAACTTTTTCTTCGTCCCCTTGCAATTTTGATAGGAGTAGCAAAAGCTCTAATCTGAGATATTTTTGCTTTCCTTACTCTTCATCCCACTCTGCTAGTGCTCTTCCTATCCTTTCAGTGCCCATTCGATCTTGGTAAGGACCTTCAAGAATTCCGGAGACTTCGGATTTCTTGGTTGATCCTTAAGAAGAGTCCTAATCTCACTAATCTTTTCCTGCACTGCATCCCTATCCTCAATATATGAAAACGGATATTTATTATATTCCTCCACCGAACCCCTGCGTTCCAGCATGCGAGCTGATCGCAGTGACGATCTCATTACGTCAACCGTCCCTTTTTCTAACCCTCTACTGAGCATTTCATAATAAAGCTCACCCTGAAACAACCTATTAATATCCATAATTGAAGATTCAAAACAAACCAAAACTTAAAAAAAAAACAATTGAAAAACCAATGGTCAAAACTCCTAGTGACGTAACAAAACAAATTAACTGAAAAATTCGGGCTAACAGTATCTGTTTTGAGAATACTTTTATCTGCACTTGAAAGGTTTATAAAAATAATAATACTAATTTTAACTTCTTTCTTCTTTAAAGGTTTCGTCTTTCGATTATGTCCACTCGGTTTTTGGTTTCTGTTTAACAGCGACTCGTACGTCGTGTCTGCTGTAACCCGATTAAAGCGATGCATAACATAAAATTTTTATGAAAAATTCGCAATATAAAATGAAATTATAAAAATTGTCATAGCTTTTTATTGCTCCGGAAAAAAGCAATTTTAGAGCAAATTGGTTACATTTGGAACGAAATACACTACTTTGCCTAAAATATGGTTCGTCCTCCATCTGTCAAGCTATGAAGTGACAAATTCCATTCAAGGATGGCTACGATGTCGATGGATTAAAAAAACATCAAAAAAGATCTAAAAATTAATTTTTTTTACTGCTACGGAAAAAGGCAATTTTAAAGCGAATGGGTTACATTTGGAACGAAATACACTACTCTGCCTAAAATATGGTTCGTCCTCCATCTGTCAACCTATGAAGTGTCAAATTCCAATCAAGGATGGCTACGATGTCGATGGATTAAAAAAAAACATCTAAAAATATCAAAACATTAATTTTTTTTACTGCTACGGAAAAAGGCAATTTTAGAGCAAATGGGTTACATTTGGAACGAAATACACTACTCTGCCTAAAATATGGTTCGTCCTCCATCTGTCAAGCTACGAAGTGTCAAATTCCATTCAAGGGTGGCTACGATATCGATGGATAAAAAAACATCTAAAATATCAAAAAAATTCATTTTTAACCGGAAAAAGGCATAATAATCCTAACGAACCTACTCAAAACAAAGCGAACTGCCTAACCAAACTATCAAACCGAACTGAGTTACTCCAAAACAACGCATGAAAAGTATTCACCAATTGTGCTTCAAACCGAGTGGTACAATTTTTTTTTTTTTGCTATTTTGAGGTTATCTTTTTTTACATAATACCTACACCTTTTTAAAGTGCCTTGTTTCAGTTTTGAAGGTAAATTTTTTTTCTGATTGTGCTTAATTATAAAATGCTGGCAAGCCTAATTGTGCTCATTCTTCATCATGACCATTATAAGTAACACAAAAACTTCTTTGAAATCTATCAGCAACTAATAATATAAGACACATAAATGGTTTCTATCGCCATCCTAGTCAGTCGTTATAGAATATCTTAGAAAATGAAGTAAGTAGAATATCGAGATTCCATTTAAATGTTACCTCTCAGTAACCCGTCAGAAACTGAAAAATAAAATGAAATATCAAAAGAAGGTGTTTTGTTATCGTTTAGAAACTGAAAAAAATGAAACCAATCTGTAACCTTTTAGGAACTTAATAGTGACAAGAGATGCCGGTTTTGTATCACTTTTATTTCTTCTATTTCCGTCTTGCTCTGTGAATCTCTCAGTGACCGTTAAGTTACCAAAAAGATAGAATAGATGTCAAACAAATGTTATTTATGAAGCGTTTTGTAACGGAAATAGTTGGAACTACTCTGTGATAGCTCTGTAGCTTAATAGTAACTACATCGGTTTTGTGAAACTTTCTATCCTTATCTTTGATCGACTGATCGTACCATCTTCTGAATATTCGCTGAGTGACCGTTCAATAACTAAAATGAGAAGAATACAATAGAGACAATTTTACGACACAGTTATAGCTGCAGCGCGTGGTCGAAAAATGTCATTCTGTGTAGTGCAAATTAAAAATCTGTCAATTCGAGGCCAACAATTGAAGTTGTTCCAAATAAGTGGGTGTTGGGCCAGCATGTTTTTTGGCCACCAAATCAATGGGTCACGCTGTCAAAAGATCCCGAATCCGTTCCCGACGTCACGACGTGGAAAGCTTATATATGCAAAGTTATATGTTCTGACCGCTCATACGAGATAGCTGAATCCATCGCAAATGACCAGCAGTATATGATAGATTGAGACGAAGTAAAAATAAAAAATAAAAACTGAAGCAAAATTTTAAGAAGATGAAAAAAGTTGTTTCTGAATGAAGATTTGTTCAAATTTATAATAAAAAACGTATGTTGCTTTGTTATTGAGTGGTCACTATCAAGTAACAAATATTGCGCCATTATTTTTGATTCAACTGAGTTGTAACTCAGTTTTCTGAAACAATCTTAACTAATTATGTTTCTAAAGAGTCACTCAGAAATAGCAGAAGTCGGCAGTTGCTGAACTGTTTCAAATTTTGTTACAGAAAACAGATTATTTAGAATTGTGTTGCGTTGAAACTTACGTGTAACAGGTTAGTAACTTGTTTCATATGAGTTGCATCTCAGTTTTCTGAAACATAATAAATATTACGTTACAAAACGAGACACACAGAAGTTGCAGGAGGCAAAAGTTGCAGAACGGTTTCAATTTTAGTTACAAAAACAATTTTTTAAGAAATGAGTTGCATTGCAACTAATGTATACCTGGTTAGTTACATGTAGGCCATATGGCCATTATTTTTGAGTTGCAGGTTATTCCTACAGTAACCTTAATGTTACAGATGTACAACTTAAGTAATTTATAAGTTTTTGAAATAATTAAGAAACCTCTGAGGAACATCTGAGAAACTACGGTGATTCGGAAGAACTTCTGAGCAACGCGTGAGCAACCAATATTTTTAAATCTCTGGTTGCACCATTCAAATGTGTGCCACTCGGGAGCGCTCCCCGGTGAACTTCACATCCCATTTCGCCAAATTTTGAAACTTTTCTGCATTTACTACCACCTGTTCTACTGTGGTGTAAACTTGTCCACTGATATCCCTTCTTATACTGTCTGCCTCTCCTATGCCACTCGCTGCATGGGCAGAAGTGATCACCGAATTACTTCTCCTATGTTGAGCTTCATGTTCTTTTTTAACTAAAATCTTTTTCTTCTGTGCAACTATCTCTACTTCCTCTTTTTCTTCCTCATCTTTCTCTTCTTCATCCTCATCATCCCCATCTAAATCTGCCAAAGCCATTATTAATTTATTTTTTAACCCTAACCTACACTTCTCCTGTAAATCATTTTCAGGAACCGACCTATCCATCCTACGTAACCCCCACTCAATCTTCGATAAGATTTTTAAATACTCCTTCGGAGTTTCCGACTTCGGAGGATTTTCTAACAGTTTCGCCATTTCTCCTAATTTGCTCTCTTAGGCCACCTGATCCACATCGAAAGTGAATGGGTAGGCGGTAGGCCGGAGCTACAATAGATGCACTACGCTGTAGTTTTAATGCGGTCCTAAGCGTTTTCCGCATCTCCTCTACTGTACCAAATATCAAACCACTACTCTCGATTTTGTACGAAATCTCCTCCTGTCTGAGTCTATTAATTTGACTCGAATCCATTTAAGAAAAATAATAACTAAAAACTGAAACTTTATAAAAAAAAACAAATAAAAAAAATTCACCAACCACTCTTTAAATTCTAACTCGAAAAAAAAATACTTTTTCAATAATACAAAAAACTGATATATCATAAACTTTATCTTAAATTAAAAAACTTTTCAAAATAAAAAAAAAATAAATTTAAGTAACACCTAAAATGAAACAAATTGAAATAAAAAAAAAATAAAAAAAATATTGACCGAAAAAAGATCAAAATGTCTTAACTAAATCAAAATTTAAGGGGGCAACACTGAAAACAGACTAAATACTTTTGACTATCGTCAAAAAAATAAATCAAAACACTGGGTGAGAGTGAAACGACACTTCAATTCCCAACTCAAATCAAACAAAATTACATCCGATTTGATTTTTTGTCCAAATAAATTGTTTTTATTAAAAAAAGAATCGAACAATGAAAATGAAATTTAAAATGAAATAATAAAAGAAAAATAACCATACAAAAACTCACAACTTGTTTGCCTTTATTCACAAGGCTTAACTGGAAATAAAGTAAAGGGCCAAAGGGGAGTCTCTCCCAAGTTGAAAAATTGTCAACGATATCACACTGCACCTAAATAAAATGAAAAAATAAACACCAAGTAATTATTTTTATCAAAATAAATATTTCACAACACTTTCCTAAAACAGAATGACAATATTGTAGAAAAAAAAAAACAAGCGCAACAAAGCAAATTCGAAATAAATTCCTCCACTGGAATCTTCAAACAAGCCCCACAGATTGGGCGTCAATTGCTAGGAATTATATTTACGCACGAAACCAAAACAATAAAAACACACCGATCGCGAATTGATTTAAACTATTTAAAACTATTTGGATAATCCGAATCCAAAAACAAAACGTGAATCTATTTTTTAATTTCATGGAACATTTTATTTTAGTTCTGAACGTCGTCAATGGCGGCGCTAGTTGTAGTATCTATCTACTTTACATATAGTGTTGTTTTTGCTTCCCATGGAGTTAAGACAAAAACCACTCAAATAACTCTCCAATCAAAGCTTGTGAACGTCGTCCATAGATGCCGCACAAAATGGTCCGCTTCTTGGGAATACTATAAAATATAAATACAATGACGAAGTGCAACCCGACTTGGAAAATTTTAATCTAATCTAACGCGAAACGTCAAACGCCGGTGTGTTTGATAACAAGATAACAATAAAAAAAATATACTCCTTGCCAAACAGCAACTGCAGTGCTGTCTCCCGTTAGCTCAGCTTGGAGTGGGTTCGATAAGAAAAACACTTTAATTAATCATGCTCGATTAATAAAAAGAAACGATGAATTGAATTTATGTGTATATAGAGTACGGGAGTGTACTTATATACGAATGGGCACCAGGAAACTTTTGTTGTAGTTTGCCTTACCAAATGGAAGCTGAAAAGTCTTACATTTTTAAAAAAATAAACAATTGAATTATTATTCCCAATGGGAAGTTGAAATCTTTTATTGATTGGGAAGTGATTGGTCTGGGAAACTTTGGCAAAAGGCCTGGACTAAAACAGAGTCTTTTCGGCAAAATGAAAAATAGAACAATGGTGTTTCGGGGTTAGCAGAAGGCTAATTCTCAAAACTAGGAATAAGTTTTGACAAAGTAAAAAAGAAACAGTGTTATTTTTAAGACACCACTTAACAAGTTGAAGATATTCGTGGACGCAACCAGACACAGAAATACTTAGCTTAACACAATATGGGTCTTTCCAACAAGAGTAGAATCCTCACAAACGAATCCAAATCTTTACATGAGGTTTTCTTGTTCCTCAATCGTTTTCTTCTTTATTAATCACTCCACAACTTTTACTTTTCGCTATTCAAAACCAAAACTTATAGTCTTTCATTTCTCTTTTCTTAATTCTCCAAAAATTTCTTCTATTCTTTCCAAATGCCAAAATTGAATTCTCATTAAAAAAAATGCAGGTTTGGCTTGTCCCCTTCGAAACGACCATATGGCCATTATCTTCAGATCTTTTGCGTATTGGTGTTCTTGTCTCGGTCATACAGCAGCATCCCGCCCATATAGGCTGAGAGGTGCGACAGAGAGCATTGATACAACCGTTGCACGCGATCCTATGTGTTGAGGATATGATCCTCATTGGCTCATTTGACGTGTTCAGCCTTCTGCAGTCAACTGTATTATTTTAAAAGGCAAGTAAAAACTACGAAATTACACGCAAGGTCACCAGCCCAAACCGGCCCAAATAAATTGCTTTGAGAAGAATATTCTTGTTGGAAAGAAGCCTTACCATTTTTCCACTAAAATGGTGGAATTTATGAATAAGAAAAATCTTAATTCTGTAGACCATCGCGCAGGGAATTTTTAAAAGGGAAAAACACATCATTGTGATTTTTCTTTGATGCCCGACACTTTATAGTGGGCACTTGGCGGGTTGGGTACGATATCCCGATTTACAGCATCCCGAACGACAGAATCCCAAATGACAAAATCCCGATTGCCGAAATCCCGAATACAAAATCCCGAATGACAAAATCCAGTATACAAAATCCCGAATACCAAAATCCGGTATACAAAATCCTGACTGACAAGATCCCGATTTTTCCACTACTTTTTTTGGTACTATCAATCAAAATAAAAAAAAAAACAAAAAAAAAATTGTATGCTCGTTTTGATAATTTTTTGTCGAAGTTTACGATTTGAGGTACCATTTTATAAGTATTTTTATTGTCATTTTGCTTACATCTTTGGCAATTTCCATTATATTTACTATTTTTCTTTTGAAATATGTAAAAAATATATAAAAGCAATCTTTAGTTTTTGAGCATAAGAGTAGGCAAAAGCAAGAAATTCGCGCGAATTTTGGCAGTCCCACCCTCCTCTTTTTTTTCATTTTTTGGCAAACAAAATTGACATACAACAATTTTTTTACCATGTAGAAAAAAAATGGAATGTGTTTTTCCTGTAAGAAGTAAAGAAAAAAAGTTATTAATTAAAAACCGGAGCAAGGTCGAAAATTTTGCAGTTTCCCCTACTTTTATTCCGTATCTCGGTAACGAAATGACATACAACAATTTTTGAACCAACACGATTCTAGTAAATTTAACGCAAACTACAAAAAAGTCTTTGAAGCTTTTGCCGTAAAACGTGAGAAAAAACAGTTATTGAGGGAAAACCGGAGCAAGGTCGAGAATTTTGCATTTCCCACTCCTCTTTTTCCACAAGGCCGTCGTAGTCCAAAACTTCCTCAAATGTTAACCTACTATTCCTAAGCAACATCCCAAACTTTCATAAACTTCCGACCTCTTTCTACCCGCCCACTGTACTCTAACAAAATAATAAAATAAAATTACGTCGGGGTGACAATAATAATGTGTATGGCCTGACACCTGCTGGGCAAGCGGGGATGGGTTGTAGAAAGTTGGTGATTTTAACGAGGAACCATAATTACAAAAAATCATGATTATTTGGGTATTTCGAAAAATAAGGCCGAATTCTTCATTTTTTGGCATTTTTTGAAAAATTACCTGTTTCTTGAAGCGCCATATCACTGTAACAAATTAACATACAAATGCTATGTTCTACAAAAAACTAAAACATATGTGTTTGCCATAGCACGTAAGGAAAAAAGCTATTGATGGAAAACCGGAGCAACGTCGAAAAATTTCCAGTTTTCCCTCCCTCCCTCTTTTAGCACAGACCCCGCGAGGTCAAAAACTTAAAAAATGTTAGTTTACTATCCTAACAAAACCTCCAAGTTTCATTAACTTTTGACCTTTTTTCACCTAAAAGTACCCGTCGACTGGACTATAAACTGACAGCTAGAATCTGCGCACGCATCATATAAAATATTTGTTGGTAGTTGGTAGCAGAGAGGAAATCTTTCGTATGTATCACCCATCACCTATCCCAAAACCCATTTGATGTTTTTTTTTTTATTATTATTATTATTTAAAATCGTGTCTGTGAATAAATGTGAAAACCTAACACACAAAACAACAATAACAATTATCTTTGAGTGCTAAGGGTGTATGCAATTTTTTACGCACATTTTCGCAGCACCTAGAGAAGTTATCAGTGGATGTGTGTTATATCGCGCTGAGCTGAGGTAGATACAAAATTCCAAATTCCGAATTCAAAATTCAAACTAAAGTTTTTCACATGTATACAACAAGTAAGAGAGATTTTTGTTTGTGTTTTTTCTGTTCATTGTTGTGTCTTCTGTGGCTTATTTCGAATTAAAGGAAAAATAATAGTCCAGGAAAATTAAAGAAAAAGTTCGGAAAAATTATATACAGGGTTTTTATTTTTGAATCAGAATCGTTTAACTGTTATGAATATTTGATGAAAAGTCCCAATCGATCCGCGCTCCGCGTCTATTAAAAAAAGGGGGTCAAAGGTCACGAAACATGGTATTTCGCTGTTTTAATAATTTTAAACTAGAATATATAAAACAAAAATCATCTACGCATGAAACTTGGAAAAAATGTTTCAATTATCATTAGAATGAAGGAATAAAAGAGTTCATAAAAATATGAGGGGTGAAAGGGTGTTTTGAGGAGGAGGGGAATGTAGAATGGGGTGTGGGCTTTTATTAGAAACAAAACCTATAAAAGAATAGTGTCAGCGATGAAACTGTGCAAAAGTGTTTCATTTGTCATGAGAATGAAGACTCTAGAGTGTGTATAGAAATATATAGGGTAAATATTTATTTTTTGAGGAGGGGTATTCAAACCAAAAAATTATTTTTAAAAAACCTAGGCATATGGCACATCACTTTAGGGTATTTTTTAATGCTGGATCTAATAAAAGAAAAATCAGGACGCTATATACACCATTGATAGAGTTAAGACTTTATAAAATAAAAATGTAAAAAGAACTGTGAGAGTCACCCCGGGATATCTCGCACATCGCGAGCCTTGCGATATTCAATGTAGATATGTATGGTATTTTTGTACTCTCTTTCACATCACCTAAGAGGTTGAGTACAGGATGCGTTTTTTTTACTTAGTTGTATCCCCAGTAGACCTAATCCACTGTTTACCATTGATATTTATATTTTTGTTTGTAATTTTTTTATTTTTTTTTTTGTAATTAGTTTAATAGCTCTCGACTCTAATCTTAGTCATCTGAATCTGACTCCATTGTCTTCAATTTTTGAAGTATGCACGATAAATCTACATCGTCTTCCAAATCTGACTCTGTGCGCTGCTCTAGAGCAAATGATTGATCCATATCATTGTTCGTCTCCTCTTCAGTATAGTTTTTAGGGTCAGTATTAAGGCATGCTTGACCATGAGATCGCAGATTTCTTTCAATTCATTTAAAGTGAATTGGCAGTCATCGTTGTCCTCGATGTACTTGTAAATTTTTTCAATCCCTGCTGAAACACTTTTGTCTTCAGGACGACCAGCTTTGTCTTCAATTGGAGGTTTCTTGAAGGACACCCAGCAGTTTAAATCGTATCGGTCCTTTACAGCTTCTAAATCTTCATATTGTAATCGATGAACAACAGATTTTGCTATAATATCAATGCGATGATCGGCAAGCTCCAATATGGAGCTTTTAAATGAAATAGTTGATACAAGCCGTATAGGACGGCGAGATTCAACTTTTTTCTTTTTTCTTCTTCCTCAGAGGCATCTTTACCACAAAAACTACATTCTTTTTCTAATGAAAATCCTCTGCTTGACCGTGTTCTCACTCGAGGTGGACTAAGAGATGGACCTGCTTCTTCAGCATCTCGCTGTCTCTTGAACGCAGCAATACTATATTTGCGTGTGTATTCCTTGCGACACTCGCTATGAACGATAACAGAATTTTTTTCTTTCAAAAAATCGTTGTTTCCATCACCTCTTTCTTGGCTGGAATCAATTAATGTTTTCATTCCACGTTCCACCTTTACAATATCACCACGTGACAGAGATTTTTTACATATAAAACAATAATTATTGCCTTCCAGCTCCATTTTAACAAAATTGCCTTAAATAATTCGGAGACACTTAATAAGACTTCCGTACCCTATAAAATATTCCCAAATTATAATAGGTACAACCGCTACTTACTTTTATTTTTTTACATTTATATTTCGGGCCAAGGAACCAATTAAATATTTTATTATCTTATTGTTTTACTATTCTCTACATATTATTTTATATTCAAATTACATATGATGATAAATAAATAAATAAAAAAAAACTGTCTATAACATCTTAATTATTCTTTTTTTTTTTTTTTTGACTAAAAAATACCCTAAAATGATGTGCCATATGCCCAGATTTTTTAAAAATAATTTCTTGGTTTTGAATACCCCTCCTCAAAAAATAAATATTTACCCTATATATTTCCATACACGCTCTAGAGTCTTCATTCTAATGACAAATGAAACACTTTTGCACAGTTTCATCGCTGACACTATTCTTTTATAGGTTTTGTTTCTAATAAAAGCCCACACCCCATTCTCCATTCCCCTCCTCCTCAAAACACCCTTTCCCCATATTTTTATGAACTCTTTTGGTCCTTCATTCTAATGATAATTGAAACATTTTTACCAAGTTTCATGCGTGGATGATTTTTGTTTGATATATTCTAGTTTAAAATTATTAAAACAGCGAAATACCATGTTTTTTAAAAGACGCGGAGAGCGGATCGATTGGGACTTTTCCTCAAATATTCATAACAGTTAAACGATTCTGATTCAAAAATAAAAACCCTGTATATAATTTTTCCGAACTTTGTCGATATTTATGTCTAATTTTCCTGGACTATAATACGGTTGAGACAAACACGTTAGTGGTGTGTTTTGAACGAAAAATTCGTTTCTCTTTTTTTTTTTCATATCATAGGCGGGCCATTTACAATTTGTTCGCGGGCCACATTTCGGCCGCGGGCCTGGGGTTGGGTAGCGCTGTCCCAGAGGGTCGATTTTTACTCCGTTTTTTGTCAATAACTTTTAAAATATAGGACCTATTATGATAATTTTTGCATTTTCTGATATAACAATATTTTTTTTTTTCAAAATAAATAAAATTTGTTTGATTTGCCGATTTTTTCAATTTTTTCAAGGGAAAAATCAAAAAATTCATTCAAAAAGGGTAGCCAGATTATGAGAATCACCAAGAACCAACGTAAATGCTAATAGAAATGTTCCGTCCAATTAGAACAAATTCTTCGTCCAATTGAGAGTATATAAGGAAGTGTGCTGAGCGATTTTTTCTTAGTATAACTTATACGTTATACTAATGCGGTTCTTCTCAGGACCAAAAATTATTTTCTAAGGCGCCTACATTAAAATGACATTGAACGACAAAATCCCGAATGAAAAAATCCTGAGCGACAAAAATCGTAATTAATGGCATGAAATCGGGGTTAAATTGCAATAATATCATTTAAAAACATGAGAATCAACAAGAACGAACTAAATATAAACAAGATTTCTCTAAATAGTGTAAAATTAAAAAGTTCTAAAAAGTACTGACATTCGGGATTTTCAAATCGGGCAGTCGGGATTTTTTTGAAAATCGGGGTTATGTCGGTCTGGATTTTTGTATTCGGGATTCTGTCTGCGGGATTTTAGTTTTCGGGATGATGTCGTTTTTGTCCCCGAAAATAGTCGGGATTTCTTGCATTCGGGATTTCGTACCGTTCCTTTCTAAATTTATGTTGGTGTGATTATAATTCACACGTTGTTGGACATGGGTCATCTTCATGACTCTCTCTGCTCTTGCGACCTTCTGTCGAAAACTCGCTGACTTAGTGGCTCTTCCTTACTTACTTACTTATGATGGTGCCACTAGAGCGTGGTATTCTTGGGCCTTACTTTGAATACCCCTCCAGCCGGCTCGATCTCCAATTTCGCGCTCAGCCCAAGGACACAGCGATTAGCAAGAGTTAGTCTGTGTTTGATTTCAGCGCTGATGTTGTTGCCTGAGTTTATAGCAGTACCCAGGTAGACAAATTCACTAACTAACTCGAAGATATACCTATCAATGGTTACGTTCTGACCCAGTCGGTGGTGGGATTGGACTTTTGTTGATGAAAGCATATACTTCGTCTTGTCCTCGTTTATTTTCAGCCCCATTCTGCTTGCTGCTGACTCCATAGTAGTGAAAGCACTTCTATAGAGAAGTTAATCGCCATTATTGCATTAAATGTTGAATCTCACTCAATCATTCTTCGTCCAAAAGACAAAAAATTTCACTCTATTTCTGATAAAACCAAGAAGCTTATTGATCTGAGAAGTATCTGGCTAAAGGACCTTAAAAAAATTTACCATCGGTTTTTAAATAGAATAAATCCTGATTATATTGAACTTCACTCTAAAATCCAATGCTTGAGTAAAATAATAAGGGATAATGTTAATTTAGACTTAAATAATGCATTCCAATCAAGGCTTGAGAAAATAAAGCCGTCACCTTTTGCGTTCAAAGAAATAGATAAGATAACGGGACGAAAATATTTCGGAACGGATATTTCAAAAGATACACTTACATACAATGGACAAGATTTGAATGACATTGAAACCAAATTAGATGCATTCAAAAATTTTTACTCCACTGTTTACTCCGGCATTGTGTACCTTCCAAATAATGCTGTTGTTAATGCATTCAGATTAGCTCACTCCGGCCAAAATGTAACGAATTTTTCTGCTTCAAGTAACGCAACTAACCCCAGTTTGTCAATTTTTACATCAGTGGAGAAAGTCAGTGCCCTCCGAAAGGCTTTAAATAACAAAAAATCTGCTGGTAATGATCAGATCTCAAATTATATTTTGAGAAAATGCCCTTACACCCTGGACATAGTTTTGTCTTTAATATTTAATAATTGCATTAACAATCGTTACTTTCCTCGGGCTTGGAAGGAAGCAAAAATTATACCGATAGCTAAAACAAAAGCTGCAAGAGACATCTCTAAATTCCGTCCGATTTCATTGCTCTCCAATTTTGGTAAACTTTTCGAAAGGGTTTTGGCAGATCATTTGAATAACTTTACCGAAGAAACAAACATTGTTCCAAATAACCAATTCGGTTTTAAAAAAGGATGTTCTACTGAACATGCATTACTCATTATCCAAAACAAAGTGATCAAAAACTTAAGGAATAAATGCTGTACAGTCAGCGTGGATATTGACCTTGAAAAGGCTTTTGATTCGATATGGCATAATGGACTTATATTTAAGCTTTTAAATTTAAGATATCCAGATTGGCTAATAAAAATGATTCATAGCTTCCTTACTTGTAGAACTACTTTCATCTCCATCGGATCTGAAAAATCAGACCCCTTTTTTGTATCTTCTGGGGTTCCACAGGGGTCAATCCTTGGACCGTCCTTATTTAATTTATATCTGCATGACTTTCCTCTGTCTGATTCTATCACGAACGAAACTGGATCAATCCACTATGCTGACGATACTACTATATTAGCTAGTGATCCCCGGCCCAGTGTGGCATTGAATAAAATCAAGGAAAAACTTCCACATATTGAAAGTTATTTTAAAAAGTGGAAACTTAAAATCAATACTGATAAATGCGGTTTAATGTGCTTTAGAAACTCGAGTGGAAAAGGACACTATCTTGCGGTCAAAGAGAGTAAAATACTATCTTTAAAAATAAATGAACAACCAATAGCATTGCGTACTGAGACTAAATATCTTGGTCTAAATTTTCAAAACAGATTCTTATTTAATAAGCATGCAAGGAAAGTACTGAACAGAGCAAAAATGGCATCGGTGATGTTGAAACCATTACTTAACTCCAAGCAAGTATCGATCAATACGAAAACCCTTATGTATAAAACCTTAATAAGACCAATACTCTCGTATGGTTTTCCTATTTATTTCACAATTTCACCTTCTGTAGCCAAGGAAATGGAAACCTTTGAAAGAAAATTTTTGCGATTTTGCTGTGGAAAATTTAGAAAACCCGACAAGAAATACTTTTCCAATAAAGTCATTTATGATGCAACCAAAATAACGCCTTTGATGGTTTATCAAACCGAGCTTCTATTAAAAAAAATTGAGCGAATCCAAACACACCCCAACCCGCTTGTAAGATCCTTAGTTGATTCCCATATTGATCTTAGTTTAAATGATAATTATTACCTTTCACCATTTAATTTGATAAATGAGCAATCTATATCTCTATTGGGACAAGATACAAGTAGAACCCTCTCCGTACCATTTTATGAAAAAGCATCTGCACTAAATTTTAGGGGATGATACTGATTTTACAAAATAAAAGCATTCGCATAAGCCTTCGTTTATAATGCACCGAGTTTAGGGTACTCTTTGGATAGTATAATGATCTATATTATCTTTAAGAATATTTTAAACTTGTGCTCTCTATGTTGGTATGGCTGAATTATTTCTCATGCTTTGTATGATGATAGGGACACCATTTTAGTTTTTATTAGTTTTAAGTTCTAGTCATAAGTTAAGACGCTTTTAAAGCAAAGTTGAGACTGTACGCCGGGAGCAAGTGTACACAATAAAATAATAATAAGTCAAATTATGTAATTTATGAATTCAAATAATAAAATGTTGCAAGCATTTTTATTTGCAAGACTAGTTGTTTAAGTCAGACATATCTTTAAGTCGACCAATATATAAACTTAAGTTTTGTTTTAAGAAGAAAAATGTACTGATTTACAAATGCCTCAATAAATTTACTTACTTACTTACTTACTTGTTCTTCCTATCACGTCAATGCCGTCAGCAAACCCAAGTAATTGTGTCGATTTATTGAAAATGGTGCCTGATGTACTGGCATGGGTGCTCCGTATTACATTTTCAAGCACAATGTTAAAACAGCTGCATGACAGTGCGTCGCCTTGTCTTAGCCCTCTGGTGGTTTCGAAGGTTTCAAAAGAGTCTCTTCCAACTTTGACGGAACAGCGAGCATTCTTCAACGTCATACTGATAAGGCGTATCAGTTTAGCAGGGATTCCATAGTTAGACATAGCACGATACAGCTCAGCTCTTTTGACACTGTCATAGGCGGCTTTAAAATCGACGAACAGGTTGTGAGTGTCGATGTAATATTCTTGGGTTTTCTCCAGGATTTCGCGTAAAGTGAATATTTGGTCGGTATTAGATTTTCCAGGTCTGAAGCCGCATTGGTAAGGACCTGTCAGATCATCTGCAAACGGCTTGAGATGTTCACATAAAACGCTGGACAGGATCTTATAGGCGATGTTTAAAAGACTTATATTTTTTTGTGAATCGGGCAGATGGTACTGAGATTCCACTCATCGGGCATACTTTCCTCCGACCATATTTTGCAGATGAGTTGCTGTATGCTCCTGACCAGGCCATCTCATCATCTTTAGTCTGGTGATGGCTACTTTGATTTCATTTTGGTCGGGCGGGTGTAGTTCTTTTTCGTCATCTAGATTAACTGGAACAAGTTGATCTTGGGCGGGATCTTGGCTGTTACCGCCATTAAGGAACTGGTTAAAGTAGTCTCTCCAGATGGCTAACATCGCCTGCCTTTCCACTATGGTGAAGAGAAGCCCGATACCTCTGACGCAGCCTTTCTTATGGCTTGTTGGCATAGCGGCCATTGGTCTTCCCGGCTCATGTCATCAGTCGAAGGACTTCTCGCAAGCTCAAGGGATACGCGGTTGGCATAGGCATCGGCGGTTTCTTCCGATTGAAGACGTTCAACATTGAATTTCCTCGGTGTAGTCGGTGTTCGCCTAAGAACTTCCATGAAGATCCATACCCTTAGTTTAACACCGACTAGGTAGTGGTCCGAGTCGATATTTTCTCCTCGGAATGTACGGACATTCATTATGCTAGAGGAGTGTCTTCCATCAATCACAACATGGTCGGGTGGCAATGGTACAGTGGATGAAGTGCTTGGTTGCTAACCTAAGAGTTGTGGGTTCGAGCCCCAGCCTGGGCAGCAACTTTTCAATATTCCCCCAGCTTCAACTGGACGCCACCCGTGGGATTTTCATGAGATAAATATCACCTAATTCTCAATCCATCGTACCAAAAAAAATCTTTCCTATCTTTCTATTCCTTCTAACTATTGCCGTGCAGTTTGCATTCAAAAGACCTTGGGTCTTACAACAGGCATATAGTTAAATATATTATTATTATTATTATTATTTGGTTGCAGGTTCGACCACCTGGGGATCGCCATGTGCCGTTGTGGATGTCGGGACGTGGGAATCGTGCGCTGCTCAGCACCATGCAAAATCGATGAGCCTGAGTCCGTTGTCGGAGGTGGTGTCGTGCAGGCTGCGTTTTCCGATCGTCATACCAAAGATGTCCTCCCTCCCAATTTTGGCATTAAAGTCTCCCAAGAGGATTTTAATGTCATGTTTTGAGCATTGCTCGTATGTTTTGGCGAGGAGCTCTTAGAAACATTCTTTTGTAGGGTCGTCTTTCTCTTCTGTAGGGGCATGGGCGCTTATTAGGCTTATGTGGTGGAATTTGGCCTTAATGCGGATCGTTGTCACTTTCTCACTGACTTCGCGAAAGCTCAAGACCTTTTGCCAAAGTCTTCCTCTGACAGCGAATCCGCACAAAACAAGCGCGATCTCCCATCAAGATGGCATTTCCCACAGTAAAAATTAGAGCTTTATTTCTTTCTCAGGACCGGTACATCCCATCGCTTTGAGTGCTTTGAGAGAAAGATTTTTTGGGTGATATTCGGGCCTGTATGTATCAATGGAGTATGGAGGAGAAGATTCAATGACTTGGTTTAGAAGCTGAAAATTCAGCGGGTTAGATGGCTGGGTCATGTGGAGGGTATGGACGACAACGCTCCTGCCTGACGAGTCTTCAATTCCAACCCGGAGGGCCGACGCAGTTCTGGAAGACCCCATCTAAGGTGGTGCAATCAAGTAGTAAACGACCTCATCCAACTTGGTGTGCGCAACTGGAGGCCACTGGCTAGGGACCGGCCTAGCTGGCGAAAATTGTTGGTTGAGGCCGTGGTCCACAATGGACTGTCTGCGCCACCTTAAGTAAGTAAGTAAGTAAGGTACATCCCATCGCATCTCCTGAAGAGCTGTTATATCTGCGTTGAGACTGTCGAGGGTCTCGGCTAGCTGCTCGGCTTTTCGTGGCCTGTTTAGTGTACGCACATTCCAAGTGCATATACGTAAATCGTTGTCCGTTTTTCGTTTGCGGGGGGGGGGGGTCGTCAACATTTTTGGTTTGTTCATTTGAAGCATTCTTTGGGGTTCTCATCACGGTTAAGTTCCCCTTTCATGACCTTCTTATGAGGCCTGTGCATGACATATACATCTTGGTGGTGATTGGATCTTCAGAGCGTATCTTTCTTCCTGTTCCTAGTTGCTGAGAAGAGAATTCAGGTATCTACAACATATGGATCCGATGGATCCAACGCTCGTCGTTGGTTCACCTTTCGGCTAGTAGGCACTGCTTGGAGGTGACGATGCGATTTTGCCCACCGCCTTTCGTAAAATAGTGTTGACATCCTGTCTAACACTTTTGATGGAACCTAGTTACTTTTCCAAAATACTTAAAGAGCAGTCCTCTGGCTGATGGACCAGGTTTCTAGTACACTCTTTTAAGCATTTTGGAGCCACAGCAAGAAGGGAATGTGGAACAAACATTATTAGAGAGGAAGTGGTTCGGCGAAACTTGTTGTGATAAAATTTACCGCAACAAGCTGAAGAAGAATACTTGTCTCACAACCGCATGTAGGACACATTATTGGATTCAATTATAATTAATCCAGGTGACGATTCTTCAACTGTCTATGAAAGCGACATTAGTTCTTAAGTTTCAATATATCGCACCTCCGGTGTAATAACGACGTAAATGCAATTTTCTGAAATGTTGAGGAATCACGTTTAAAGTTTGCTTGCTTATTCAAACTGCCAAAACGCCCGAAAATAGGCCTACAGGATCGACTTCAAGAGTTCTAAGAATAGCTGACTATTCATTCGATTTTACCACACATAAAACTGCAATTGTGTCGATATTACACCGGAGGTGCGATATGTAAAATGAAGAATTATTATTTAGATTATATTATTATATTATATTTATAGCTATTATGAATATCTTATTATTATGCCTCATATTTATTTTTGAAATACAAATTCATAATAGTTATTTTACAGTAAAATAAATAAAAATTAGTTCAACTCGCAAACACTGATTTTCCAGCGATGGACTTTCTTTCAATGAGGTATGATGATGGATTATTTTTCTTTCCTGGCTTGATGTCTAAAAAGGATTTCATCTCTGGTGGTATTAAAAAGAAAGATTTGTAGGTATAAATTTTACTTCGAAAAGATAAAATTCTGAATTTTTGTTTTATTTGGGGTTGACAAAATTCAGCGGACTTATAAAAAAAAATCGTTTGCAAAATGCAATTGGGTTAAATATAAAAAAGTACCTGCGACTAAGGATTGATTGATAAATAGTTTAGGGATTATTGTTAGTTTCTATGTTTTATGGTTTTATGATTCATGGTTAGCAACGGATATGTACCGCGGGCGATATGTTTGGATTTATTCTATAGCTTTAGTGTTTATTTGATATATTTTTGACCTTAGGGTTTTGGGAAAAAATAGACCAGTGTTTACGAGTTTAACTAATTTGTACCTACAAGTTATTAAGAATGAATTTTTTTTCAGAGCGAAAAGTTGAACCAACAGATAATTTTAAGGAATAATTAATATTAATTTATTTTACTGTAAAATTATTATTATGACTTGGTATTTCAAAAATAAATATAAAGCATAATAATAAAATATTCATAATAAAAATAATATAAATAACAACAATATAATTTAAGTATAAATTCTTCATTTTACATATATACTAAATCTTAAGAACTAATGTCGGTTTCATAGTCTGTTGAAGAATCACCACCTGGATTTATTATAATTGAATGGGATATTGTGTCCCTCATCCATCATGAGACAAGTATTCTTCCTCAGCTTTTATAGCTTTTTCACAGTTGGTTGAAGGATCCAAAAAGCCAAAAAATATATCAAATAAACACTAAAACCATAAAATAAATCCCAACACATCGCCCCAGTACATGTTCGTTGCTAAGCCGCAAATCATAAAAAGATAAAACATAGAAACAAACAATAATCCCCAAACTATTTATCAATTAATCCTAAGTCACAGGTACTATTTTGTGTTTAGCCCAATTGCATTGCGCAAACATTTTTTTTTTAATTATAAGTCCGCTGAAACTAAATAAATGAAACAAGTAAACCCGAAATAAAAAATTTAACTCAAAAATTTAATCTCATTTTAGTTTAAAAAAATAAACAAAGATGAGTTAGGCATTGTTAAATTTAAGGAATTATCTTTACTCATTAAATATTCTCCGCACAATTTTTCTTCTCTTAAATCCTCTCTTTGCGCAACCGACCGTTGGCCAAGTGATTTGGAACTAGCTATACGAACTAAAGTAACATAATGTGTCTTTTTTGATAAACATGTGATTCTTAAATCTCGTTTTACTAGCGTAAGCTCGTCCCCGCTGGATGAAGGCTTCCATTTTGAACACCATCAACCTAAGAGACGCTCTGTATCGCCTTTGGTGGGGATTTAGGTGCTGGCTTATGCATACCGAATTTAAGAGAGCTAGGAACAATATTGTAAATAGATAATGACATGAAATGCAAAACAAACTATTATTTTCAAAAAAAATTTCGGATAGATCATCTTCGTTTTTTGGAAACAAATAAATGATATATAGGTGTATGTAAAAAAAACTCAGTGCGCCAATGAAGACATAGACGTTGACGAGTTGAACTCCAATTTTATTGTTTCAAGTCACTCATCAAGTCCAAGTTCAACTAATTCTGAAAATATTTGCGTTTTGCTCTTGAGAATGAAGATTTGTTCTCAGTGAGTCAGAAATGCAGGTTTTCTCATTAAATCAAAATATGTCGGTTAAAAGAACATACATCAAGATTTTATAAAAATTCTTCTTCCACTAACTATACACTACATTGTCCATATTTTCAGCACCATTATGACATCATCAACTTTCCAGGTCAATGGAAAAAGTGAAGAAAGAAAAGAATATCCCAGGTTAGTCCCATTATAATACTCCCATAGAAACCCAGAGACCAGTATCGCTGTTTCCGTCCAGCCTTCGACCAGGTCATAGCTGCGTTACGTCGGATCTTAAAGTATCAGATGATAAACCCCATGCTTTTGATGAGAAATGAATGACAATACTAATACCTCTTAGTTTTTCAAACGCCTTTGACTCCGTTAAACAGAGTCTTCTTTGTCAAAGGGGAATAATTTGTTGCAACTTCTCAAAAAATACATCTATTAAATTCATATCTTCGTTTCTGTCTAATCGTTCTCAGGCTGTTTTTGCCAATGGCAAACTCTCATCTTTTCTACCCTCTAATCAAGGTGTTCCTCAAGGATCAATTTTGTTCTCGTTGCTCATCAATGATCAACCCACTGTTCTACACCACTGCTCTTATCATATATCTATGCTGTGCTGACGATATTCAAGTGTATATTAGCTTTCCCCAAAATGATATTTATGATGCGGTTACAAAAATGAATGCTGATCTTGTGTTCATTGTTCAGTGGTCCTCTCAAAATAATTTTCTGCTAAGCCCTTCGAAAACCGAAGCTATTAATTTTTGCAAGCGCCCAATAGAATTGAATATTTTCCCTCTAATATCCTTAAATAATACACATATTGAAATAGTATCAAAAGAAAGAAATACGGGAATAATAATGAATAGCAAATTGTCTTGGGACGATAATACAAACTCTGTTGTGTCAAAGATTAATGTCTCATTGCAGGGGCTGTCGGTGCGTAAAAACGCCCTTAACTCGTCAAATTGTTAATCGTTCCTATTATCAGCTATGGCTGTGAGCTGTTTGGTGATCTTGATGCAAACTGCAAAAGAAAACTCGAGGTGGGCATAAAATTTTGTATTAGATATTTTTTTAACCTTCGGCGTTATAACCATATTTGTGCCTACTCATATCAAATCCTTGGTTGAAGATTGTAGTCCTGAAAACTTTCTCAAAAGTAACTTAACTATGCTTTACAATATTATTCACCAAACAAATCCAGAATATCTCATTAAACAAGATTCACTTTTCGCACTCAAGTAGATGCTTAACTCTTAATCCTATGGTGTCTACATGCTTACCATCTAGACGAAAAATTTTCATTTACTCTGCCAAGATTTGGAATTGACTCTCTACTTCAAGCAGAGTAAATATCAAAAACAGGAACCAATTTTTAAAGCTCGCTTCTCACCATTTTTCAAACCCAAAATGAAATTTTCCTTTTACTCTTTTTTTCATTTTTCTTTCGTTTACTTTTTAACTTTTTATAGGTACAGCTATATCTATATTTTCAAATAAAATGTATGGAACCTGCCATAAAACCGTTATACTAAAGCATATCTTTTCTCGATTCATTGTTTTTTTTTTTGAAATAAAACTTACACCAATTCCAATTTCTTTTTTGAAAAATATTTTAAAGTTATTAAACAAAAATCCTAATGATAACTGTATTCTAAAAAAATTAAACTCATGAAAGAAGTAAAATGGCGTATACTTCTCTTCAGTTCCAATCGATATAAGTATTTATTTTAGAATTTCTAAAAAAACTTGTTTCAAAATCTCAAGCCTCAAGAGCAAGTTCGTGCAAACCAGTCATGCAGGTTATTTTTATGAGAAATAAACTGTCTCCAATCCGATATTTTTGTTTATGGTTGGTTAAGTTTAGTATCACAATCATTAAAAGAAAGACAGAAACTTAGTTATAAAAATTCATCCATCACAAATAATTATATTTTCTACATAATTATGTTATGGTGAAAGCCTGATCTCGGTCCCTTTATTTGACAAGTCAATTTCGAGTACTGAGCAGTGAAGTTTGATGGCGAGGTTTAATTTTGATGGAAATGTAGTTTAGCAGTTCGACGAAAACTTTTCATTAAAACCAGCGGTCAAATCCTTACATTTCGGATGATGTGAACCCAATTGCTAAATATTTGTACTAGTGCTCAAAAAGTGTCTAAGAATTTAGTGTAACGATATACCATGGTTCCGAGTTCAGCAAGAAAACGATTAGAAACGATAGAAGTGCTATTTTCAATGAAACCTTATTACTATTTTTTTTTTTTCATTGATGAGTAGGACGAAGACGAAGCAAACTTACACTCAACCAAGTTTATAAATCTTAAACTATTAAGTTCTTCGTTCATTATTTGTTTTATTTAGCACAGACTGTCACAATTTCACAATAAACTACAAAAAATAACGAATTGACAAAAAAAACTATTTACATGTATTTGTGTATTCAGATCAAATCTCCCGATCCATCAATGATCAAGCCTTTCGTGTTGAGGTTTAATCTAGATTTGCGCTTTGTTTTTGCAATTAAACTTGGAAAACTGAAAAAAATCAAATCTTTTGCAAAATAGAACAAATTTTTCTCGAATGAAACTCGCTATAACAAACCAGAATAAATTTTCTTCGAAACTTCAATTGGAACTTAGTCAATACCCATACCATCAGATTTCGACCGACCATTTCCATTACCTGTAAAGATCCGAGCCACTTGGTCATTGTTGAACTTAAAGCTAGGGCACTAAGCTAAGGTTTGGCCAGAAAGCGGACTTTTACCATACCATATACACAAAACAGTTATAAATACTTAAATGCCATAGGAAGTGCCATTTCCAGTATCTACAATGTGCCTCCATTGTTGTTTTTACCATAGTCGTTTTAAGGAAAGCGTAGCCCTCACCAAAATTTAGGTGGTGAGTATAAAACCTGAACTTTATTAAATACGTTCAGCAATAGTTTAGTTTTCTCGTTTGTCGAAAGTATAGAAAAAAATTATTAAAAAAAAAATATAACCACGTCAAGTTTAGTTATGAAACCTGTATAAACTAAATGTGGTGTCATACGCATAGGTAACACGATCGATATAAGATAGACTGATTATCGATATTTCTATACAAGAACAAATTATACTTCCTACATAAATCCTTTTCAATTCGTTGCAGATTATTATTTATTATGAACTTAATTGAAAGAACAACGTTGGTTGGATATATTGTAACAGCACTATGTCCTGCCGATTATCTGGGCTTGCATTTCGCCAGTAAAATAAAGTCATTTACATTTGGTGCTGAGGATCAATCAGGAGAAAATAAGCATAAACCAGGTGAATAGTCAAACTTTCTATTTCGTGATCTTGTACGTGTTAAGTTTTCCACTTTAATTTTTTGATGTCTTCCAAACTATCGGGACACTTTGGCAACATGAAATTGTGTATATACAGGGGGGTTGGGTACGTTTTGTCGAAAATCGTTTCACCGAATATCGTTTTACCGAATAACGTTTGACCGAAAAACGTTTCATCGAAACTACGTTTTGCCGAAAAATGGTTTGCCGAATCACGTTTGACCGAATAACGTTTGACCGAATTTCGTACTATTTTCTTAATACTAAATGATACTATTCATTTCCATATGAATCAGGGGGTCAAATGATGAGAATCACCAAGAACGAAATTTCGTACTATTTTTCCGATTTCTTCACTACTATTTTTGTAGGTATAAAAGACATCCATAGGAAATCCAGTTGGGAAATTGTTCGTCGAATTGAGAGTATAACGAGGTGTGCTGATCGATTTTTTCTTAGTATAACTTATACGTTGTACTAACACGGTTCTTCTCAGGACTAAACAAAATTTTTAAAGAGATATACATTTTTATTTCATCCTTTTTTTTATATGAAAAGAATTTTTTATTTTTAAATTCGTTCCGCGAAGCGGGCCACCCACCCAATTGATTACGAAAACTGTTTGAAATATAGAAAGAAATGTGCGAGATATCAAATTATTAAAAGCAATCTTTAGTTTTTGAGCATAAGAGTAGGTAAAAGCAAGAAATTCGCACGAATTTCTTCGCGGGATCTTTTGATTTTCTCCTTCTTTTTCGGGGGCACACCGCGCTCACGCAGCTTCGCTGCTCCACTAAGGGTATGTAAATTTGTCAGGCAGGCGCCTATGTAAACAGTTTTCGTAATCAATAGTACCTGGAAGTCCCGAAGGATATAAATTAATCAAAAGAAGAAAAAATTAATTTTTTGTGTTTCAATATTTTTTTGGATTTTGGTCTCTCGCTCATGTTTTCGTCAATAACTTTTGAAATGTTTGGGCTTTCGTTCAAATTCATACCTTTCCAATGATATATAATCTTTAACTATTTTTACGCATATTATGCTTAATATATGGGTTTTAAAACGATCAAAAATGATTGAAATTCTCATTTTTTAGTCATTTTGTTTTTTGGCTGCAACTTCGTTAATAGACGTCCTAGAGAGTCGATTTTCCAACGATATTTTTTTTTTATTTTCAAAATAAATGAAAATTTCTTGATTTGCCGATTTTTTCAATTTTTTCAAGACAAAAATCAAAAAATTCATTAAAAAAGGGTAGCCAGATTATGAGAATCACCAAGAACCAACCTTAATGATAAGAAAATACAAAAGAAATGTTCCGTCCAACTAGAAAAAATTCTTCCTCGAATTGAAAGTATATAAGGAGGAGTGCTGAGCGATTTTTTCTTAGTATAACTTATACGTTGCACTAACACGGTTCTTCTCAGAACTCAAATTATTTCTTTAAGAGATACAAAATTCAAATTTCATTGAAAATTCAAGAAAAATGTTAGAATTTGTAAAAAAAAAATTTAAATTTAATAAAACAGCAAACAAAATGTTTCCATAATTTGACCAAAAATAGCAAATAAAAATTTTTAGTACGAACAATACTTTTTCAAAAAGTAGTGTCAATCCCGAAAAAAACCATTCGGTCAAACGTTACTCATTCAATTATCTTTTCTGCACTAAGTGTTTGAAATTTCATCGAAAAATTCGGTCAAACGTTATTCGGTGAAACGATTTTCGATAAACCGTAACGTTCCCTATACAGGGTGATTCACGAGCGTTGTGCCAAAAAGCTAGAGCGTGTAGGTTGAGTTGAGACAAGAAAAAAATCGTATGGGAGGGGGGTCTATTCCCCCCCGTTTAGCCAGGAGGGGCAATTTTCTGAAAAATTTACTTATTTTTTTTAAAAAAATATTAAAAATCAACGGCTTCGTTTACAACAACGTTTTATACTCTTTTGGAAAGCCAAAAACTTCTTCTTTCATTTCGTTTTTAAATTAAATTGTTTTAACGAATAGTTCAAAAAACATAAATTTTCAAACTCAAAATTCTGAAAAAAAATTTGAAAAAATAATTTTAAAACAAATTTTTTTCGAAATTTTACGTAATTAAGTATAATTTTTGTTCTCAGAATTCAACGTTTTTATTAATCTTTAATCCAGCACTGAAAACCGTATGGCTCTACGACTTTCTGTTGCCAAGGTATTCAATAATATACGAACCTACTTCTTCACAAAAACAAGAAAACCTATCCTTACGGGATGGCACAAGTGATCATTTAGCCAATTTTTTCGTGTTTTTGTGAAGAAGTAGGTTCGGTTATTTTTGAATACCTTGGCAACAAAAAGTCATAGAGCCATACGGTTTTCAGTGTTGGATTCAAAATTTATGAGAGCATTGAACAAAAATAATACTTAATTACGTAAAATTTTGAAAAAAATAGTTTTTAAATTATTTTTTTTTTTTAATTTTTTTTTCAAAATTTTGAGTTTGAAAATAAATATTTTGAAAACGGTTCAATAGAATAACTTTATTTACAATTACAATAAATAAGTCAGTTCTTGGCTTTACAAAAAGGTATAGCACGGCTTTGTAGGAGTTACCGTTATTTTTTAATAATTTTTTTTCAAATTAATGTCATGTTTAGAAAATTACCCCTCCCGGCTAAACGGAGGGGAATAGACCCCCCCTCCGATACGATTTTTGTCTTGTCTCAACCCATCCTACACGCTCTAGCTTTTTGGCACAACGCTCGTGAATCACCCTGTATAGTATATACTAGTGCTCCGCAGATGAAATATAAATGGTCTATTAAATCATTTGTGCTATTATTGTGGTGTTCGAAGATGCAATAAGGTGTTACCTTTTTGTATATGAGCGTACACGCTTCAATGGTAAGGCGATGTCTCGCCGCAATGTTCTTTGAAACAAAAATAAATAGTCTAAGCAATGCTGCTATATCGAGTATTAAATTAAGTCTGTTTTTATTTTCAGTTCAATGTTCCTTAAATACATAATTCTAACTGTTATACTTATCTTCTATCTTATTTCTACTTATCTATCTATACGTATCTACAATACTGTTCGAGGTTCCTATTGGCTATAATGCATAAAATAGGATCTTATTACTATTGAGTGACATTCAGTGCAATCGAGTGTATTGCTATTCAAAATTATTAATGTTGTGTGATGACACACTCGATTGTACTTAACATGTTTTGTTACTCGTTTTGTGTTTGGTTTGAGAGCAGTGGCGGTGCTTATGTGGGTACACACTACACCCTCGCCCTTAAGAAAAATTTTAGGGGATAAAATAAATTCTGTTTTCATAATAATATAAAGGTTTATTTTTTTTTTTATTTTTTTTTTTTTGACTAATTAGAAACAAATTAATTTATGAGCTCAGATTTTTATTATTCATAATTTGGTTTGTATGGCTTGGGAAGATTGTTGTGTATTTCTTTATTTATTCCATTCTGATTAATAACTGAATTTACTCCTTTTCTTTCTATTATTTTAAATGGACCAATATAAGGTGATTGATTTTTCTTTCTGTTTCCTACTTTTAGTAATACTAAATTGCCTACATCTAAATCTAACCTTTTGTTATATTTTCTATTTTCTGAAGCTATTCTTTTTTCTTTAATTTTTATTATCATTTCTTTAGCCTTACTGAGTGCATAATGTAACCTGATTTTCAACTCATTGGCATAATTGTCGTAGTCATAAATTTTTGTTTTATTATTTAACGTATCTGTCGGTAAGCAGGGTACTTTACCATAAATGAGTTCGTAAGGTGAATATCCAGTGTCTATATGTGGTGTTGTATTATATGCAAACGTAAAATATGGAACCCATTTGTCCCATTCATTATCATTGACATTTGATAATAAGAATTCATTGAGTGTCCGATGATTTCTTTCAAGGGCACCTATAGTTTGGTGGTGGTACGGAGAAGAGAATGTTTGTTTTATCTTTAAAAGTGAACATACGTTGTTCATAAGTTCGTTATTGAATTCTGTACCTTTATCTGATTTTAGAATCTTAAAGTGTCCATATCTAAGAATAAATTCTTCCACCAGAGTCTTTGCTGTTGTTACTGCGTCTTTTGATGTCATAGGGTGTGCGATGACAAATTTAGTCAGCTCACATTGCATGGTTAAGATATATCTTTTTTCGTTTGACATTCGTAATGGTCCGACTGTGTCAATTGACACTACTTCAAAACTATTGCTTGGAGTGTCTGTAATAGTTTGCGGTTCTATTGTGTGTTTTGTTTGTTTATTTCTTGCACATGAATCACAATTTGTTATGAAATTTTTTACCATTTGACTCATCTTTCGCCAAACGTATCTTTGTTTTAATTTTATAAGGGTTTTCCGTATACCTAAGTGTCCTCCATGTGCAGAGTTATGGAATTCGTCGATTAGTTTGTATTTAGTTAAATCATCAAGCATTTGTTTTGGGGCGTTATATATTATTATTTTTAGCTTAGGATTCTGGCCATTTATTTTTATCTTTGCATATGTTTTTTTGAATTTATCTTTTTCAAAATGCTTAAATATTTCATCATTGCTCATAAGGGCTAGCTCGTTTATATTTTCTTTATTCATTCTGGATACTAATTTCTTCAGTGTTGACTCTAGTGTCGCTGATGAATTATCATTAGGTCCCGTATACGTTTACTTATTATTATCTTTGTTTATGTCTGATGCAAACTTCATCAGGCTCGAATCTGGATTCGCCGATTTATCACTGCATCGCACGTGCACAAAATTTTCATCAATATTTATTTTTGAATTCTTATCATTTTTATCAATATTAAATTTTAATTTCTTTATATTTTTGACGTCATTAATGGATATGCATTCCCAGATTTGAAGTTGTACAGGCTTCTCTTGAGAATTGCATTTCTCCTTGTTCTTGTCCACATTCATTGTCTTGGACATCCCCCTTGTGATAACTAATGTTCTTTTGTCGGTTCCATCAATTTCTATCGGTATCATTTGTTTTAGTAAGTCTGAGTCGATTTTTATTCTAGATAGAGCATCTGCGTTTGTATTCATTTTTCCTTTTTTGTATATTATGTCGAAATCATAGTCACTTAGATCTATTCGTATTCTAGTCATTTTTGACGATGGATTTTTGTGTGAGAATAGAGATACTAAAGGTCTGTGGTCGGTGACAACAGTAAATTTTCGTCCGTATAGATATGATCGGAAAAACTGTATACTCCAATGGATTGCGAGTAGTTCTTTTTCTATTACGTTTTTGTTAAGGTCATGTTTTTGCAATGATCTACTTGCGTATGATATGGGAAGGTCTTCACCGATTTTGCCTTGGGAAAGGATTGCTCCTAGTGCATAATTTGATGCATCAGTTGTTAGGATAAATGGTTCGTCGAAATTTGGGTACTGTAATATGGGAGTTTCAATGAGTTTATTTCTTAAAGTATCAAAAGCTATTTGACAGTTTGTATCCCATTTGAATTTCGTGTTTTTCTTTAAAAGAGCGTTAAGGTTTTGTGCAATATCAGCAAAATTTGGTATAAATCTTCTGTAATAATTGCAAAAGGCTATGAATCGTCTAACTTCATTTGTATTTTTTGGTATTGGATACTCTTTAATCGTTTTATGTTTAGCAGGGTCAGTTTTGACACATTTGTTTGTAATAAGATGTCCAAGGTAGATGACTTCAGGGCACAGAAAATTGCATTTTTCGGGGTTAAGTTTTTCGTTGTGGTGTTTTAGACTGCAACCGTAGATTATTATGTCATCAACGTATAGGAAGGCTTCTGTTTCTAGTCCAGCTAGAGCGATGGTAAGCATTCTTTGAAAACTGTTTGATGAAATTTTAAGTCCAAATGGGAGTCTCTTGAATTGGTAGTGTCCGTTGTTGGTGGAAAATGCCGTAAGTGGTCTTGAATCTTTGTGAAGTCCTATTTGGTGGAAAGAACTAGTCATATCTAATGTAGAAAACCATTTTGCTCTACCTAATTTGTCAAGTACATCTTCTAATCGTGTGAGTGGAAATTTATCATTTACAATCTTGTCATTCAATTTTCTAAAGTCTACTCAGTGTTGGCAAGTAAGTTACATGAAGTAAGTTACTCGCTTAGTTACGCGTAACTAATATGCATTAGTTACACCCAATATTTGGCGTAACTAATGTAACTAATGTAACCAAATGTACCTAACTGTAACTAAATAAAACTAACTCTAACTTAATAATAAATAAAATGCACGACTGGGTCGCACGAACTTGCTCTTATGATAAGCAATTGTGTTGTGGCTGCATATATGGATATTTAAAAAAATTAAATAATTTCGAAAACTCTTTTAATTTTTTAAATTAGTTTTAGAGTTTCCTCGGAAAAACTAAGTATACAATAAAATTTCAAAGCTATACGTCAATCTAGGAAAAAAAAATATTGAAAATCGTTGGACCAGTTTTTTTTAAAAAGGTTATTTTTGAAAAACTTTTCAAAAAATATTTTGAAATTTATTTGAGTATGCAAATATATGGCAATCTGTAGTTTACGTTTAAAAAATAATTAAAAAAAAAAATCAATGTACCCGTTTCTAATATATTTCGAAAACCAAAAACTTTTTTGATAAGATTATAAAAAATCAAAAAAAAAGTTTTTGAAAATTTTGAAATGCCATATTAATAAAATTATGAATGACTTCCTGTGGCCAAACTTTTATTGCAATCGAACGTATAGTTTACGAGAAAATTTGATTTGAAAATACTGGTTCTATGAGAGGTACCGTTATTAGACAAATTTTGAAAAAAAAATTCAAACCAAAAGATAAATTGTCTTGCAAAAATAGCATTCTGAAAGTTTTATCCAAATCGTTAGAGCCGTTTTTGAGACAATCAATTTTTGTCTTCAAGATTGTATGGCAGGTGCCGTTATTTTTGGACCTAGAGCAAAAATAAAAAATGTATTCCGAGGGACGGCCAAATGAATCCTAAGTACCAAATTTGAAGCAAATCGGCCCACCAGTTCAGCCTCCAGAGGCGCGAACAGACAGACAGACAGACGGACGGAATTTCCAGACCCACTTTTTTCGACTTCTCCATCATCGTAATGTCATGTGTGATTGTTATCTCAATTTTTTTTTCTGCACGAATCCATAACTTGCCTTATAGTATCTATAATCGCAAGTAAAAATAAAAATAATCACATTTTATCCTGAATTCCAATCGACTATTGACAAAATTCTTTTATTAGCAAGGGCAACGGCAACCTGGCAAGGAATACATATTGAAATTACTATGTTCCTGATGAAAAGAAAATCTTATAAAATATTACATTCTTGAAGCATACAATAAATTTTTACTTACATTTAAAGTTTTCCCTTCTTTCTTGAGATTCCTGGAAATTTCTTTGTTTATTGTGATTTATTTTTGTATGGTAAATTCAGATTTGATCTCAGATTTGGTCTCAAATTTCAGGTTTGGCTCCTACACAGGAAATCAAACGAGATCTATTTGGTTTTATTATTTTAAATTTCTTTGTGTGTGCAGAAATATAGTAATTTAAAAATGTATTCCTTACCAGGTTGCCGTGGCCACAGCTGGCAACTGGCCCGACGGCAATATCAATCATCCAGCTTTGCCATAAAACAGTGTAGTCAATCGTCATTCGATCGGATTTGTGGACGGAACTTCTAAATTTCAATTTAAAATAAAATGTGAGTTTTTACATTTGAAAAATTCTATTAGTTATAGTTAGTTACATTTAGTTACAATTAGTTACCTTTAGATACAATAGTTACATTAGATACAAAAGTTACATTAGTTACGTGTAACTAATTAAAATTTCAAAGTTACGCGTAACTATCCAACACTGAGTCTACTACGACTCTCCATTTCTTTTTGTCTGCTACGTTCTTTTTTGGTACGAGTAATAGTGGAGCATTGTAAGGGCTTGTTGAATGCTCTATTATATCGTCTTTAAGCATTTGTTCAACTTGTCCTGATATAACGTCTAAATGAGTGTGAGGAAGTCTATAATTTTTTATATAGGTTGGTGTACTATCAGAAGTTTCAATTTTCTGAGTGTAAAAATTGTTTGTTTTTAGTGGTTCGTTTTCTAAATGAAAAACTTCTTGATATTTTCTAAAGATGTCAATTAATTCCTTTTTTGCATGATCGTCTTTGCAGTCTATTTTTAGTTTTTTTATCATTTGTTTGAAACGATCCTCATTATTATTTTTTACGTTTTTATATGTCAGTATGTCATAGTTATCAAGTGGTTCTGTGTTTAAGGTAACGTTGTTTAAAATTACTTCATTGTAGTTCGTGTTGAGCAATTTGATATGCGCCATGCCATTTTTTGGTATTGTTGTGTTGCTAACAAAAACACCTGGCGCTATTTTTTTATTAGTAATAAGTGTGTCATCCGTCAACTGCAATTTTAAAGGTTGAATCATTTCTGTTCTTGAAGGTATTCTAATAGTAAGTGTATTCAATGGCTTGGATTGCATTTATAATGTTATCGTTTTTTCTTCATCAAAAAGTGATATGGTAAACGTTTCGTCGTCTATTTTGCAAAGGAATTTGTTGAAAAAATGCCATCTGTTTCAATTGGAAATTTTTCTTCTACTAGTTGAAATTTGTGAGAATATATTGATTCACATAGTTGAAGATTTAAATATATAGTGTAATATAAATTGAATAAAGTTTGGCAACGGTAATGTCGTCGGGAGGAACTCCTAACTAACAACACCGTGCTGATGGTTTTGCTGATGACTTTCGAAAAGTATTGAACGCCTGGAGGAACTCCTGGCTAATCAACTACTTCGCCGATGTAGAATGTGCTATTTTCTGAAATTAGCTGAAGGCCTAGAGGAACTCTTGGCTAATCAGCTTTCCAATATTATACCAAAACCCAACTTCAATTTTAAATTTAAAACACTTGTTTTTTTTTCAAAATTTTCAAATAATAAATTTTATTTTAAAATTTAAATCTAGTGGGTTTTCCAGATAATTATATGAATTGATTTAGTATTACATATTAATAAATTTGTTCAAAGAAAGTGGAAGTTATATTTTTTGATAAACAAAATTAATAAAACAAACGACATAATATTATTGAACACAAAACAATAACAAAACATGAACATAGTTTCAAACAGTATTGGAATTAGAAAAATTAAATGACATTTTGAATAAGTATAGTAGTAGGAAAGAAATATTTACGTTTAAATAATTATTATTAGAATAATGTTAAGATGAAATTTAATTTGGAATACTAGTAATAATTAGAGTTCTGTTACATTCTCCCCCTCTGGCTACGAGTACGTCTCGGCGAGTTGCCAGCTGATTGACGAGAATTTTTATTTTGCTTAGAACGTCCTCTTCTTCTAATGGGATATTTGGGTTTTGTGGTAACATCGGCTACTGAGTTATACGGTGTAAGTGCGGAAGTGTGGTATGTTCCCAATGGAATATCAATCTGATCAGCATGTGCTATTTCGAATGAAGTTTCACCAATTTGTTTGATAATTATGTATGGGCCGTCACGTTTAGGTACAAACTTCGATGTGACACCTTTGTCTGCGCTACTAAGGACGTGTGTTGTAACTAGAACTGCATCGCCCAAGCTATACGCGGGAGATGGTTTACGTTTTAAGTTTGCATTCGCAAGTTGTCGCTCCTTATTTCGCTTCTCCAGTTGACAAGATTCTTCTAAAACGTTCGTTAGTTCTCTTAAATGTGGTGTTATTTCTGAGACGAAATTTTCATTTTCTATTATGCTGCTCATGTCGTGAGTAAGATGAATCGGTGTTCTCAGTTCTCGGCCAAACGTAAGAAAAGCTGCTGTATGTCCGGTTGTTTGGCACACAGCGGTATTTAATGAAATTTGTACTGATGGTAGTCGCGTGCTCCAAGTTGCGTGTTCTGTTCCGACAAGTATAGCTAGCTGTGTCTTTAAGTCGCGATTTTTCCGCTCGACCATATTTGGCTGGGGGTGATAGACTGGTGTCAATCTTTGTTCGATTCCAAGAAAAGAAATTAGGTGCTGCATAATTGTAGAGATAAATTGAGGTCCATTATCACTGATAACTCGTCTTGCGATACCAAAACGTAAAAATATTTCGTTTAAAAGGATAGTTGCGCAGCTTTCAGCCGTTGCTTCTTTCAGCGGAAACAGCTCTACCCATCTACTAGTTGTGTCTTCAATAACAAAAATCCAACGATATCCGTTGCTGGGTGGAAGAGGCCCAAATAAATCCACCGAAATTGTTTCGAAACGTTGATTTTGTGGTGTTGATTGGAAAAGACCAACAGGTTTTTGATTGGAGGGTTTATATTTTTGGCATTCATCGCATTTCTTCATAAAATCAATAATGTGGGAATTGATTCCATCCCAATAAAAATGATGTCCAGCTGTGGGTGCTTTATGCAGGGCTTTCAATATAGTTTCTTGTTCGCAGTCCGGAATTACTAGTGCTGCTTCTTCGAAATCATCTATGTATTTGTACAAGATACCATTGTTTATTATATAGCCTTCAGAAGCATAATGTTCCGCTTCTGTACCGCTTCTCTCTTCGAATGCATTAATGATTGTTTTTAACTTCTGGTCACTAAGCTGGCTTTTTCGTATTTCGAAAGGACGACGTGTTGGAATATCTATTTGCGTATAACAAATTTCGCATGATTGTGATGGAGGCCGAGATAATGTATCGGCAACGACATTAGTTTTTCCTTTGATGTAATTTATTTTTATATCATATGATTGGAGTTGCATAGCCCATCGTGCAAGTCTGCCAGTTGGTGATTTTAGCGACATTAGCCATTTTAGAGGCTGATGATCTGTTAAAAGAGTAATTTCTGCTCCTTCGAAATAGCCCCGGAATTTATTCACTGCCCACACTATTGCTAATGCTTCACGTTCTGTGGTGGCATAATTTCTTTCGGCAGATGTTAACAAACGACTAGCATATTCAATGGGATGTTCTTCGGGACCCTCCCCCTGGACCAGTACTGCTCCAAGAGCATAATTACTTGCATCGGTTTTCAGGAGAAATGGTTTCTTCTCGTCAGCTTGCTGCAATATGGGTGCTGTTACAAGAAGTTGCTTTAAATTGTCAAAAGCTTGTTGTTGCTCGGAAGTCCAGTTGAACGTAACATTTTTCTTTAATAAATTGCTCAAGGGTCTACTGACATCCGAGAACTTTGGTATGAATCTTCGATACCAGGATCAAGTCTGTAAAAATGTAAGTACTTCTTTTGAATATCTGGGTGGGCTCATTCTTTCAATTGCTGAAGTTTTCTCCGGATCTGTCTTGATGCCATTCCTTGTTAGTAAATGTCCCAGATATTTGATTTCTTCACAACAGAAGCGGCTTTTCCCCCTATGGACTTTTATGCCATATTCAGCAAGTCTTTGAAATAACTTTTGAAGATCGTTCATGTGGTCATTAAAATTATTTGAACAGAAAACTATGTCGTCTAAATAAGCAAAGATGGTCATTTCGCTTAATCCAGTTTTTAATCGGTCGATGAGGCGTTGGAATGTAGCTGGTGCATTTCGAAGTCCAAAACTCATTCGATTAAATTGAAATGTTCCGAAAGGTGTTACAAATGCTGTTTTCGGTTTATCCTTTTCGGCAACTTTTATTTGCCAGTATCCTGACTGTAAGTCCAGAGTGCTCATAAGTGATGTTGTTTTTACGTCATGCAGAAGGTCGTCAATTCTGGGCAAAGGATAACGGTCTGGTGTAGTGACAGCGTTGAGTTTGCGGTAGTCGATGCAAACGCGTATGTCTCCTGTTTTTTTTGGAACCATTACTACTGGAGATGCCCATGGAGAATCGCAAGGTTCAATTATACCCTTTAAGAGCATATTTTGAATTTCAGCTTTCAATTGTTCTTTTCTAGCTGGAGAAAGTCTGTACGGAGGCGAAGCGATTGGCAAATGGTTTTTGGTGTCAATAAGATGCTCGACTCCTTTTACAGTCACTTCGTTTTCCCAGTTGAATATTTGCTCGTGCATACTTAATATAGACTCAAGCACTTTTGTTTGTTCCTGTGACAGGTGACATCCTTCTTCAGTGCGAAGTTCTATCGCGTTAATATTTACTCTGTGCGGTGGCTGGAAGAGGTTTTCTGTTCTGTAGGTTCGCCTTTGTCGTTTTGTATTCAAAAATAAATTTTCAAAGTTTGAGTCACTTTTAGGACTGTGGACATAGAGAGGAAGTGCATCCCGAAAAATGTCAAATATTTCATCTTCTGAGGCTTTTTCTGACTGTGGAACCCATTCGTCGATGGACATGTTTAAAATTTGATTTGGTGTATTGCCTAGAGGAGAAACTGGCTCGACTCTATAGTCCTCTAAATTTAATAAGGAGACTGGTGTTGAAATGTCGCTTCTTGGTGTTTGGATTTCTGGTTCTACATGGTCATAGTATTCAAAAATGACATTTGGTTGGTCCACAAATTGTCATGTTCGTTGGGCCAAATTCAACATGATTCCAGAGCTCTCGAGAAAATCTATTCCGATGAGTGTGATGGAATTTCGTCTTTCTGGCAACACGCTGATGTTGATTACCTTGGATCGATTACCAATGATTATGCGACAAGCTGTACACCACATATCTTTTTGTTAATCAATTCCATCAGCTAGCGTGACGTTTGCACTGACCTTATGAAATTTGTGCCCAGTTTCTTTAAGGTGTAGGTACAAGTCGTTGCCTGCGATGCTTGTCAATGCTCCTGTATCAATATAGGCGAGCATTTCTTTTCCTTTTGTTGAAAATGGAATTGTAGGAATGCTTCCTGTTGATGATGTTTTAATTGACTGGGTTCTATTATACGACTGACTAGGGAGTGTTTTGTTTTTGCAATGAGGACAATTTCCTCTGTAGAACCCATTAGCTCCACATCCAAAACAAACTATATGTGGTTTTTCGTGGACTGTTTTTGACATATTCGCTTCCTTTGTTTTTGCCTGTTGGAGCTTTCGACAATCTTCAGTCCGATGACCGCGATAGTTGCAGTGGTTGCATCTTATTTTTTGTTTTTCTTGAGATGTTTCTGAGAAATGAGAATTATTTGATCTTGTATTGACTGACAGTTGTTCCCAGTCTCTACATAGCGTAATCAATTCGTCGAAACTTTTGAACTGTTCTCTTCTCACATCCTTTCGGATTGTTTCTTGTAGAAGAGAGTAAACTATGTCAATGGCAATTTCTTCCGTAAAGTAAGCATATGGTAATTCTGATACAAGTGCTCGTTTTTCACATATAAATGTATCAGATTTTTCACCTCTTTTCTGCTTTGTGTCAAAGAGAAGTTGAAAGATGACGTGAGGTTTTTTATTCGGGGCGAATTGTTTTTTGAGCAGGTCAATCGCACGATTCCATGTAGTAGCCTCATCTTTGACCCCTTTCCACCATCTTATAGCGAAGTCTCTAAAGAGTAAAGGCAGCTCCAATAACGCATCTGCGTCCGATATGTTTTTTACTTTTTTAAATATTTCTACACCTTGTAGAAAATTGTCCAATTTTTGACCATCTTGTTCACCATGAAACCTTTCCGAGCATTCCGATAAGCTAGTGCTTCGTCGCATTAAATTTTGTAGCTGCCGTTGTGATATTTGGAGAACATTCTCGTCCTCCGAGATAGCAGCAGGTGCAGGAGTAGCAGCCACAGACTTGGATTTTCCTGTTCTCGTTATTTTTTATAGGTACGTTTACGTAGTTCTTGCCCTGTAGTTGGTGCGCCAATTGTAATATAAATTGAATACAGTTTGGCAATAACGCATCTGCGTCCGATATGTTTTTTACTTTTTTAAATATTTCTACAGCTTGTAGAAAATTGTCCAATTTTTGACCATCTTGTTCACCATGAAACCTTCCCGAGCATTCCGATAAGCTAGTGCTTCGTCGCATTAAATTTTGTAGCTGCCGTTGTGATATTTGGAGAACATTCTCGTCCTCCGAGATAGCAGCAGGTGCAGGAGTAGCAGCCACAGACTTGGATCTTCCTGTTCTCGTTATTTTTTATAGGTACGTTCACGTAGTTCTTGCCCTGTAGTTGGTGCGCCAATTGTAATATAAATTGAATACAGTTTGGCAACGGTAATGTCGTCGGGAAGAACTCCTAACTAACAACACCGTGCTGATGGTTTTGCTGATGACTTTCGAAAAGTATTGAACGCCTGGAGGAACTCCTGGCTAATCAACTACTTCGCCGATGTAGAATGTGCTATTTTCTGAAATTAGCTGAAGGCCTAGAGGAACTCTTGGCTAATCAGCTTTCCAATATTATACCAAAACCCAACTTCAATTTTAAATTTAAAACACTTGTTTTTTTTAAATTTTCAAATAATAAATTTTATTTTAAAATTTAAATCTAGTGGGTTTTCTAGATAATTATATGAATTTATTTAGTATTACATATTAATAAATTTGTTCAAAGAAAGTGGAAGTTATATTTTTTGATAAACAAAATTAATAAAACAAACGACATAATATTATTGAACACAAAACAATAACAAAACATGAACATAGTTTCAAACAGTATTGGAATTAGAAAAATTAAATGACATTTTGAATAAGTATAGTAGTAGGAAAGAAATATTTACGTTTAAATAATTATTATTAGAATAATGTTAAGATGAAATTTAATTTGGAATACTAGTAATAATTAGAGTTCTGTTACAATAGTACCTAAGGAGTATATTTCTTCATTTGTTATACCCGTCAATTTGCATCTTTCTTCGTAGGCCAGTAAAAATAGACGATTTTTTTGGTCAACCTCGCACTAAATTTCCGATCCAATTTTTTATTTGTATAAGGTTAAGGACCACTTACTGAGTATAAAAACACAAAATGCTAACAAATCCAGGTGGAGCTTCAGCCGCCATCTTGAAAAAACGTTTTGGGTCGATATCTCGGAAACTATGCAATTTAGAGCAAAAGTAATAAAGACCATTATTAAAGAAAATGCAATTTTGCATCTTTTGTTCTCAGTAAACTTTTTTGTAAAAATAACCGTTCACGATTTATGGCCTCTTTAATGAACCCGTTTTTCTATCTCGGCCGATAACTCTTAAAATCTTGGCTCAATCAATAAAATGTATTTAACCATTTTTAAAGATCAGCTTATTTTCTACAACTTTTGTATACAATTTTTTTTTCTAATGTCCATACTTTTTGAGTTATAGTAATTTTAATATAGAGATTCCTTACCTGCAATAGTGGGGATTTTTAGTGAAAAATTAATTTTTCTTAAAAACGGCTAATACGATTTTGATAAAACTTTCTGAATAGTATTTTCTGTGCAAACTTTATGTTTTGATTGGAATAGATTTTTCAGAAAAAGTCTCATAACGGTACCTCCCATAGGACCGGTTTTTTAAAATCAGATTTTCTCGTAAGCCACTAGACGGATTTTGATGAAATTTTTAATGTAGAAGCCCTTTCATAATTGAAGTAATATAAGTTCTTAAATTTGTCAAAAAAAAGTTTTTTCGAGTTTTTTTAAAAAGTTTTAAATCTTTTTTTAATTTTTGTTTTTTTCCAAAAACGGTTTAATCTATTTTTTTTTTATTTTAATTTTCTGTTAAAAATTACAAAGTTATAGAAGTTGGCATAATCAAAAAAAATTTGGAATATATTTTCGAAAAGATTTTCAAAAAAACAGTTTTTTGAAGAAAAAAATTATTGTTCATTTTAATAGACAATCTTTTATATTTATAACTTATGTATTCACTTATTTATTTTGTTTAAAAAGAATAACAGAATTATTAAATGACACAAATAAAAATAACACTCTATACCTTTTCGTCCCTTCTTTTGTGTGAAACGGTTACCTGCTATACAAAAAACATTTAATTGCTGTCGCGTCACTCGCCGATTTTCGGCATTTCTATATTAAAATTACTATAACTCAAAAAGTATGGACATTAGAAAAAAAAATTGTATACAAAAGTTGTAGAAAATAAGCTGATCTTTAAAAATGGTTAAATACATTTTATTGATTGAGCCAAGATTTTAAGAGTTATCGGCCGAGATAGAAAAACGGGTTCATTAAAGAGGCCATAAATCGTGAACGGTTATTTTTACAAAAAAGTTTACTGAGAACAAAAGATGCAAAATTGCATTTTCTTTAATAATGGTCTTTATTACTTTTGCTCTAAATTGCATAGTTTCCGAGATATCGACCCAAAACGTTTTTTCAAGATGGCGGCTGAAGCTCCACCTGGATTTGTTAGCATTTTGTGTTTTTATACTCAGTAAGTGGTCCTTAACCTTATACAAATAAAAAATTGGATCGGAAATTTAGTGCGAGGTTAAATTCTATTTTTACTGGCCTATCGGGAAAATATTCTTTGTTTGTGAGTTTGTTTGATTCTTTGCAAATTGAAATATCGGCACCTGTGTAAATAAGGAAGGTCAGTGTTCCATGTTTATATTTTGCGACTATAAAGTTTGTATCTATATCCGATATTCTGTATACTTTTAATTTTGGCTGTCTGGAATATTCGTGTTCTCGTATTCCAAGCCGCTTTCGTTTCCCTCTTGTTCATTGTTTACTAATCGTATTCGGTGTCTTGTGTCTCTGAATGAGTTTTGTTGATGACCTGTGTTGTTATTTCTTTGATAGTTTTGGATTCGGTTATTGTTCCAGTTTTGTCGGTTGAAATTATTGTTTTGGTTATTGTATCGGATTCGGTTATTGTTGTTGTAATGTTGTTGGTTCATGTTTCTTTTAAATGTGTTGCGGTCATTTTCTTGATATCGATTGAAGTTTTGCATGCTTGAGTTTTGGGAATTTCGCCTTAATTGCATAATTACATTTGTATTAGTTTTTTCTAGTTCTGAGGCCAGATTTGAAGCTTCTGTAAGTGTTTATGGTTGAGATGCGAATATCGTTTGCTTGATGTTGTCGTTAAGACCATTTTTGAAGATATTCAGTGCATATATGTATATCATTCATTTTTATTATCACATCTTTTTGTTCTTTTGTAGCCTCGGGTCCCAGTTCTTTGATCTGTAGCTTGTTTAGCTCCGTTATATTGTTTAGTAGTTTATCCTTAAACGAAGTCACTGAAAAATTTTTTGATTAAAATTAGATAAGGTATTTTGAACTTGGGGTATTGTTAAACTACTCTTATATCTTTCTTGAGGTAGCTTTTTTAATTCATCAAAACTACTCGGTTCTATGCTACCTAAAGCTGTTTTAATATTTGATCCTAATTTGACGTGAAAAACAAATTCAATGAGTTGGGCTGTACAAGTGGTTTTCAATCCCTTATTTATTATTTCGATTATTTTTAAGAAGCTATCTAATTCCTTATAATTACCTGTGAATAAGGGTATGGCTTTCATAGCCATTGTTAAATCGAAATCTGACATGTTGCTGGTTGTTAGGTTTTGGTCCTTTGTTTTAGATAAGTTAAGATTTAGCTGTTCTTCTAATAATGTCTTTGTGGTACTGTATGATGTTTTGAATTCTAACTTGAATGCTTCATTTTTACTATCATCTTCGCTATCTACTAAAACTTCAAATTCTCCTTTAAATTTTGAGATCGTTTCTAGTTTAGATTTTAGTGTCTCAGGTTTACATGGCCTGTTTGAGCTCTTTTTAAGGTTAATTAAAATGGTTTCAATGTCCTCTTTAATCTTTTCCATTTATAAAAGTATCTACCTATTTTATGTGAAAATTAACTTAAAACTTTTACTATATAAAAAATTTTTATTTTGAATTGAAATAATTTTTTTTTTTTTTTTTTTTTTTTTTTTTAATGTTCTATCTACAAAAGTCATAACTCATTTTTGTATATTTATTTAATTAAACATTTGTTATTTGATTTTGGTTCCTATGCTTATGCACATAGTTTTTAAAGTATTAATTTACTTTGTATGCTACGTATAATATTCCTATAATGATTGCTGCTGTTGTGATTGATTCAGGTATTGCTGACATGGTCATCTGTTCTTGTATGTTCTTGTTATTGTTTACTACCGTTGCCGATGGCTTGCTTTGGGTTTTTCCCATAATATTCCTTTTTTAGTTCTTTTATTTTTTTTAATCAGCCCCTTTTTTGTTTTCTGGTCCGTAGTTATCGCTATTATTCGGTGCAGGTCGGCAATTTCTTTCCTTGTCCTCACTAGTCTTCCTCCACGTGTCCGATTTCGTTTGTGTGGTTGTTCTGCACCTTGTTCTCTTATCAGTCTTGTATTATTCTTCAATTGTTTTTCTCGTTTTTTGTACTCTTCTATAGAGATGGGCTTTGGTCCGGCGTTGATTGGAGTCGGGATGTACGTTTCTGCTTCGTTGTTTTCGCTTAGAGGTACAGGTATGTACTCTTCGGACTTCCTACTTTTTAATCGAGTAGGTATTTTTCCCACTTTTTACTTGCTCTATAGGGCAAGTATTGGTTTCGTGCAGAAAAAAAAAATCGAGGTTTTAATCAAACATGACATTACGATGATAGAGAAGCCCAAAAAAGTGGTTTTCGCCATACCGTCCGTCGGTCTGTCTGTGCGTCTGTGCGTCTGTGCGTCTGTGCGGATGTGCGCTTTTTCACGTCATGCTACAGCCTAAACCGCTTGACGGATTTTCTTCAAACTTGGTATATAGCAGTTTGAAGAAAAACGGTTGTCGAGGTTTTTTTTGTTTCGTTTTAGCCCGGCTCAAACTGGTACCTTTCAAGTAACGGTTTTTTTCAATTTGGATTTTCTCGAAAACGGCTCTAACGATTTTGATTAAATTTATAATTTGGCTTACTTTAAGCATTTCTTACAAAACTGCGTTTTTTGTTTTTGGCTCAAATGGTCGTAACGAAAATCAGGTTTTAACGGCTTTTTTTCAAATAGCCATAAGTTCACAACGGCTTGATTGAATCAACTAAAACTTTGTTTGACACAGTTTTTAATAGTGTTCTATAGGATGGTTTAGTAAATTTTTCACTGAAGCCTTTCTAAACGGTGGCTTCCATACAACGAACCGTTGAGTTTTAGCCAACTTTTTTTGGTTTTTTCTAATTTTCTCGAAAATGGCTCTAACGATTTTGATTAAACTTTGTGTGTTATATTCTTTTAGTGTTTTTAAGAGAACTGCGTTTTTAGTTTTTGGCTAAAAATGTAAATAACGGAGATCTGCTCTTAACGGCTTTTTTTCAAATGGCCATAAGTTGTCAACGGTTGCATCGAATTCACTCAAACTTTGTTTCGTATAGTTCCTTACAGCTTCCTATCAGATGGCATTGATTTTTTTTTATTTTCTCTTTTTTAAATGGTGGCTCCAATACAAAGAGCCACTAGATTTTGGCCATTTTTTTCATTTTTTCTAATTTACTCAAAAAAGGCTACCCTGATTTTTATGAAACTTTTTATGTAACATACATAGAATACTTCAAACAAAACTGCATTTTTAGTTTTTTGCTATACATGATAATAGCGGAAATTGCTTTTAACAGTATTATTAATTTGGCCATAAGTGGGCATTTGTATCATTTGTAACACCCAAAAGATAACGTCTTATTTTAAATATTAAAGGTTTCTTAACGTTAGCTCCCATATATCGAGTTTTCCAGTTTTAGCGAAATTTGTTTGGTTTTTACCAAATTTTTCAAAAATGAATTGTTCTTATTGATCGAAAAGTTTGTTTTCATCGTACTATTGCACCAACAGAGCAAGTACGTGCGACCCAGTCGTGCATTTTATTTATTATCTTGTCAATAGATTCGTTTTTTGACATGGAGTTTGGTAAGTTTTGAATCGATGTAGTAACTGAAATCTATTTTAATGAAGATTTGGCAGGATCGCCATGTGGTGTTCGAAGATGCAATAAGGTGTTACCTTTTTGTATATGAGCTTACACGCTTCAATGGTAAGGCGATGTCTCGCCGCAATGTTCTTTGAAACAAAAATAAATAGTCTAAGCAATGCTGCTATATCGAGTATTAAATTAAGTCTGTTTTTATTTTCAGTTCAATGTTCCTTAAATACATAATTCTAACTGTTATACTTATCTTCTATCTTATTTCTACTTATACATATCTACAATACTGTTCGAGGTTCCTATTGGCTTTAATGCATAAAATAGGATCTTATTACTATTGAGTGACATTCAGTGCAATCGAGTGTATTGCTATTCAAAATTATTAATGTTGTGTGATGATACACTCGATTGTACTTAACATGTTTTGTCACTCGTTTTGTGTTTGGTTTGAGAGCAGTGGCGGTGCTTATGTGGGTACACACTACATTATACGTAAGAATTAAGTTTAGTAACGAAATTATATTATATCACATCAAGTGTGTCGGACTGCCACGCCGAAAGACTTCAACAAATTTAATAAAACTTTCCGGGTACTACTTCTTAAAGACAATCTTTCTTTTAGAATATATCTTTTTTGGAATTATTCTTGTATCGATAACTCTTATAGAACGTGTTTTTTTCAAACATTGTTTTCTCGTAAACTATACTTCCTTTTTCTATAAAATTTTGTACAAGGTAAGTCCTTTATACCTAATCTTTTGTTATCAGTTATCAAATCTCAATATTTCCTTGAATTTTAAAAGATTTCCAAAATAAAAATTTGGCTTTCGAAATGTTTTGCAAAATTTTGGGTTGAATTTTTTGAATCGTTTCTCCAGATGAAAACTACAAATTGCAATTCAAACAAATTTCAAAATATTTTCTCGAAAGTGTGTCTCTCTGCTAGCCGATCGGTTAAGAAATGTAGCGCCTTCGATTACTGCAGAATATTAATGCACGCAAAGGCAGATGGAGAGTAGAAGTCACTCGCCCCCGGCCCTTTTTGGAGCTTAAATCATAATTAGCAAGATGCAACTTCACATTAATCCACTGTGACCGCTTATGTGATGAAGGTCCAAGCCCTTAAGGTGAATGTTTTCTTCCTTCAACTGTTCCAGGTCCCTTTGAATCTTCAGTAGTTCATTGTTGTTGTTTTATAAAGTTACTTGTATGGTTTAATCCTTTCTTCTGCTACTTCGTCCAGTGCCTTTGCCCACATCATTTGTTTCTCAAAATGGTTGATGATTTCGGATTTGATTTGTTGCGATGATGTTATAAAACCTCCGTTATATCTAACTGTGCATTGTGGCTCTATTGTAAGAAGCCCTTGTGGTCGTAATTTTACCCATTTATGCTGCGATTTACCACAGCTTAAATGAACAGCCGTGGTAGTGAATTGTTTAAATAGCCATGTATTTAAACAACTGAACCCATTTGCTGACTTACATGCTCAAACTGACAGCCTTTTCTTTTAGATTTCTTAATCGGTGATACCTCACATGATTCATCAACTGCAGTTTTCCAGGGCCAATTGCCATGTCAAATATAGTGGGTTTCCCCATTTCTTACACACTACACAGAGATTTAGTTGTGCTTGACTCATTAGACTGTAGGCATCTAATTGAGAGTTGAAAACTAGTATTTCGCTGTATATTTTTGGTGTAACAATATCTTGTGTTATCTTAATTTACTACGCACATTGGGTTGTCGAAGATACTGACTGCATGTTCATGTTTGAACAGACATAACATACACTAAACATATACCTATTAAAAAGATCGGTTTTAAAGGGTGCCGTGAAATAAGGCCAAATGGAGAGATTTGGCCTTATTTCGCTTTTGTAAAGTGAAATAAAGCCAAATTCTTACGTTTGGCTTTATTTCACTTTCGATTGCTTTGTTTACAGAAAATAAATTGAAAACCATCTCAATAAGGTCAAAGCGTCTTTGTTTCCTTTTTTACTTGCTCAATAGGGCAAGTATTGGTTTCGTGCAGAAAAAATAAAATGCACGACTGGGTCGCACGTACTTGCTCTGTTGGTGCAATAGTACGATGAAAACAAACTTTTCGATCAATAAGAACAATTCATTTTTGAAAAATTTGGTAAAAACCAAACAAATTTCGCTAAAACTGGAAAACTCGATATATGGGAGCTAACGTTAAGAAACCTTTAATATTTAAAATAAGACGTTATCTTTTGGGTGTTACAAATGATACAAATGCCCACTTATGGCCAAATTAATAATACTGTTAAAAGCAATTTCCGCTATTATCATGTATAGCAAAAAACTAAAAATGCAGTTTTGTTTGAAGTATTCTATGTATGTTACATAAAAAGTTTCATAAAAATCAGGGTAGCCTTTTTTGAGTAAATTAGAAAAAATGAAAAAAATGGCCAAAATCTAGTGGCTCTTTGTATTGGAGCCACCATTTAAAAAAGAGAAAATAAAAAAAAATCAATGCCATCTGATAGGAAGCTGTAAGGAACTATACGAAACAAAGTTTGAGTGATTTCGATGCAACCGTTGACAACTTATGGCCATTTGAAAAAAAGCCGTTAAGAGCAGATCTCCGTTATTTACATTTTTAGCCAAAAACTAAAAACGCAGTTCTCTTAAAAACACTAAAAGAATATAACACACAAAGTTTAATCAAAATCGTTAGAGCCATTTTCGAGAAAATTAGAAAAAACCAAAAAAAGTTGGCTAAAACTCAACGGTTCGTTGTATGGAAGCCACCGTTTAGAAAGGCTTCAGTGAAAAATTTACTAAACCATCCTATAGAACACTATTAAAAACTGTGTCAAACAAAGTTTTAGTTGATTCAATCAAGCCGTTGTGAACTTATGGCTATTTGAAAAAAAGCCGTTAAAACCTGATTTTCGTTACGACCATTTGAGCCAAAAACAAAAAACGCAGTTTTGTAAGAAATGCTTAAAGTAAGCCAAATTATAAATTTAATCAAAATCGTTAGAGCCGTTTTCGAGAAAATCCAAATTGAAAAAAACCGTTACTTGAAAGGTACCAGTTTGAGCCGGGCTAAAACGAAACAAAAAAAACCTCGACAACCGTTTTTCTTCAAACTGCTATATACCAAGTTTGAAGAAAATCCGTCAAGCGGTTTAGGCTGTAGCATGACGTGAAAAAGCGCACATCCGCACAGACGCACAGACGCATACAGACGCACAGACGCACAGACGCACAGACAGACCGACGGACGGTATGGCGAAAACCACTTTTTTGGGCTTCTCTATCATCGTAATGTCATGTTTGATTAAAACCTCGATTTTTTTTTTCTGCACGAAACCAATACTTGCCCTATAGAGCAAGTAAAAATCGAGGTTTTAATCAAACATGACATTACGATGATAGTGAAGCCCAAAAAAAGGTTTTCGACATACCGTGCGTCGGTCTGTCTGTGCGGATGTGCGCTTTTTCACGTCATGCTATAGCCTAAACCGCTTGACTGATTTTCTTCAAACTTGATATATAGTAGTTTGAAGGAAAACAGTTGTCGAGGTTTTTTTTTATTTCGTTTTAGCCCAGCTCAAACTGGTAACTTTCAAGTAACGGTTTTTTTCAATTTGGATTTTCTCGAAAACAGCTCTAACGATTTTGATTAAACTTAAAATTTAGCTTACTTTAAGCATTTCTAACAAAACTGCGTTTCTTGTTTTTGGCTCAAACGGTCGTAACGAAAATCATGTTTTAAAGGCTTTTTTTTCAAATAGCCATAAGTTCACAATGGCTTGATTGAATCGACGCAACTTTCGTTTGACATAGTTTTTCATCGTTTTTTATAGGATGGTTTCATAAACTTTTCCCTGAAGCCCTTCTAAACGGTGGCTTCCATACAACGATCCGTTGAGTTTTAGCCAACTTTTTTTGGTTTTTTCTAATTTGCTCAAAAATGGCTCTAACGATTTTGATTACACTTTGTGTGTTATATTCTTTTAGTGTTTTTAAGAGAACTGCGTTTTCAGTTTTTGGCTAAAAATGCAAATAACGGAGATCTGCTCTTAACGGCTTTTTTTCAAATGGCCATAAGTTGTCAACGGTTGCATCAAATTCACTTAAACTTTGTTTGGTATAGTTTCTTTCAGCTTCCTATCAGATGGCATTGATTTTTTTTTCATTTTCTTTGTTTCAAATGGTGGCTCCTATACAAAGAGCCAATAGATTTTGGGCAATTTTTTCGTTTTTTCTAATTTACTCAAAAAAGGCTCCCCCATTTTTATGAAACTTTTTATATAATATATATAGAATACTTCAAAGTAAACTGCATTTTAAGTTTTTGGCTACACATGATAATAGCGGAAATTGGTAATATCAGTTTTAATAATTTGGCCATAAGCGGAAATTTATATCATTTATATCACCCAAAAGACGACATCTAAATTTGATATACTAAAGGTTACTTAACGTTGGCTCCCGTATATCGAGTTTTCCAGTTTTAGCCATTTTTTTTTAAGTCTTTACCAAATTTTTCAAAAATGAGTTGTTCTTATTGATCGAAGAGTTTGTTTTCGTCGTACTTTTGCACCCACAGAGCAAGTACGTGCGACCCAGTCGTGCATTTTATTATTTCTGCAATTGGTTAAATCGTGATGCAATAGCACATCTAAGAACTTGAAAAAATTGTCTCGCTTAGGAAGCTTCGTAGATAGTATGCTATCGAATCATTCCAAGTATGCTATCGAATCCCTGCAAGGAGCTGCCAGTCCTATATACAAAGCTTTATTGAACGATATTTTCTCGGGCCCTTCCTATATTTAAAAGGAGGAATGGTTTTTAGAAGTATATTTTAATCCGTTGAAAGAATAGCTTAACGATTGGGAAGGGGGAGTGCGTGCAGCCTGGAGAGGTGGAGGCCTGTCCTCGACGGTGGCCGTTGACGCGGGCGATGCGGGTGGACGGCGAAGCGGGCGAAACTCTGCAAACAAAAAAAAAATTGCCCGCGTCAACGGCCACCCTCACCGACAGCCCTCACCGGGCTGCACGTACCCATTTTTTCAGTAAAGAAGCTAAATAGACGAGTGTAGGTATGTTTAAATTTGTTTATCATAATTTTTCCGTATAGGAAATGTTGACTTACGTGGTCATTATGTAGCCCAGTAGAAATCGACAGAAAAAAGGCCAAAATCGCAAAGCATAGTGTAGTTCTGATTTTTTGGTATGTTGTGTGGACCAGTTAGAATAGTGTAAATCCAAATTTGCAAACTTCGAAAATCTTGTGCTCGCTGCGTAGCAATCGAAAAACTTCACAGTCTTCGGACTTTTTTCACTTTTTGCTCTAAAAGTCTTAAACTATGCATTTTTTGACAAAAAAATTACCGCTTTCCGTAAGTCCATTAAATTTACAACAATTTAAAACTAACCGCAGCTCTATAAACCCAATAGAGACCGAGCTATGACTCTTTGAAGATGGTCCATTTTTACAGAAAATAAATAATTTTTAGCTTTGCTGCTGTAAGGATCAAAATATTGGCAAAATCATTCGCCCTATGAGAAAAGTTAGCATGTACAAAGTTGAAGTAAATTTTATTTCCTTTCGTTTAAGCATAAAACAAAGTCTGGGAGACTAATAGTTCAGTAACCGTCTTGAAAAAACATAAAAATGAATTTTTGAAGAACTGCGACAAAGCTCTTTAAACACCTATTTGTGTGCTTAGTACAAAAGGAAGTGTCATAAGACCATGTAAAAATGTTAACTATTTTTTAATTTACAGGTAAGGTTAATTAATTAGTTGTTGGTACATGTTTATTTAGAATTAATGTTACAAACCAATCACTCGTGGTTTTTTTTTGCTGAGGTTCAGGTTCACGTTTTCTGCAGGATTTTCGGGACCTTCATCAATTATGGCATATTTTTTCTTAGGTTGGTCATATTAATCAGGTTCATCCAATTTTTCAGATTCTGGTTCAACCTCAGCTTCCACTCGATCTTCCTCGTCCTCTTCTATCGAAATTAAGACGACTATATCACATGATTTCCCAGTAAAACGAGCAAGTGAAAGAGCATTTCAAATTTGAATTGGCTCCTTACCCTATGGCGTTGTTTAATGAAGAGTGAATCCGAAAGGGGACCAAATCAAGTCGGAGCTTTCACCTCAGACTCTGAGTTCTTACCTACTACATACTGTGATCTGGCATCGAAACTCGTCTATAAGAAATTGTTTTTTACTCTTCCGCCATCATAACAGTACCCCAGGAGAAGATGCCGTCGAATGAACGAAACAAAGAACGCCTCATTCAATATCTATGCACTGCATTCTCTCTCGAATACATTGAAACTCAGACAGCGACTGAAGACGCAGACCGCGATATCGTTCTGATGGCATTGGAGAAAATTAAGAATAATATAAACAAGAATAATAAAATAAGATCATGTGACTGTGGTTGGAGAGGACGTGGACCTCCTTGCTCTCCTCTGTGGCTTTTGTTCTACCATCCACAACTTGCGCTTTCAGAAACGTGGACGTGGCAGATGTGAGGCAAAGTACATTCAGTATACCACTTCAGAACCGGAAGGACCTACTAGAGACGGCTGCCATCTCCCTACGAACAGATGCAACTCATGAGAGTATTGCGGAAGCTGATGAAAAGTGTCTGGTAATTCCTTACGGAGGTTCAGAGACTGCACGACCTCAGGTTCCACCTTTTCGTGAAGTCAGCGGCAAGTCCAATTTCCATGCGTTCCGCACCTACCATCAAGCGCAAATGTGGCTCTGAATGGGGAAATAAGCTGCTGTGGCATCATCCCAATAGCAACAAAAAACGTGCCAGCCCCACCACACCTTCTCAAAATAATAGCCAAAAAAAAGTAAAAAAGGATGTAGGGGGACGTGTACTTGCCTGAGAGCTGGGCTCAAATGCTCGCTTCTATTCTTCAATTGTCAAAGAGTTCATGCGATAAAATCGTCTTATTTTGATAGAAGAAGACGAGGAAGATCCAGTGGAGCATGAGGTTGAACCAGAATCTGAAGAATTGGACGAACCTGATTAATATGACCGACCTAAGATAGAATATGCCATTATTGATGAGGGTCCCGAAAATCCTGCAGAAAACGTGAACCTGAACCTCAGCCAAAAAAAAAACCAAGAGTGATTGGTTTTTAAACATTTATTCTAAATATACATCTACCAACCATTAATTAATTGATCTCAACTGTAAATAAAAAAAACAGTTAACATTTTTACATGGTTGTATGCCTTTTCCTTTTGTACTAAGCACACAAATAGGTGTTTAAATAGCTTTTTCTCAGTTCTTCAAAAATCCATTTTTATGTTTTTTCAAGATTGTTACTGAACTATTAGTCTCACAGACTTTGTTTTGTGCTTAAACGAAAGGAAATGAAATTTACTTCAATTTTATACATTCTAACTTTTCTCATAGGATGAGTGATTTTGCCAATATTTTGATCCTTACAACAGCAAAACTAAAAATTAGGTGCCATGAACAAACGCCATACGAATTAAGGCCATGATGGCGTTAATTCACATCTAAGTACGAATTAGTGCCATAATCGGGATATGGCCTCAATTCAACTTAAAAGGAGAACTTAAGCCGTATGGCGTTAGTTCATTTTGAAAAATGGACGTTAGGTGGGTGAGGAGATGGACAAGGAGGCAGACGTGGAGGCAGACGAGGAGACAGACGAGGAGACAGACGAGGAGACAGACGAGGAGACAGACGAGGAGGCAGACGAGGAGCCAGACGAGGTGGCAGACGAGGAGGCAGACGAGGAGGCAGACGAGGAGGCAGATGAGGAGGCAGACGAGGAGGCACACGAGGAGGCAGATGAGGAGGCAGACGAGGAGGCAGATGAGGAGGCAGATGAGGAGGCAGACGAGGAGGCAGACGAAGAGGCAGACGAGGAGGCAGACGAGGAGGCAGACGAGGAGGCAGACGAGGAGGCAGATGAGGAGGCAGACGAGGAGGCGCCTCCTCGTCTGCCTCCTCGTCTATCTCCTCACCCACCTAACGTTTGTTGTTTTCTTGTACTAACTGTACCCCAGAGATCAAAACATTTTATGGCATTAGTTCACATTGGACTTATGGCTATAGTTCTCATTTAAAAGTGAATTAAAGCCATATCTTGGATATGGTGCTAGTACACACTTAAATGTGAATTAACGCCATTATGGCCTTAATTCGTATGGCGTTTGTTCATGGCACCTAAAAATTATTTGTTATTGTTTCTGTAAAAATGAACCATCTTCAAAGAGACATAGCTCGGTCTCTATGGGGTTTATAGAGCTGCGGTTAGTTTTAAATTGTTGCAAATTTAATGGACGGACAGAAAGTGGTTATTTTCTTTGTCAAAAATCGCATATTTTAAGACTTTTAGAGCAAAAGTGAAAAAAGTAACAAACTTTTGCAGTTTTTCGCGTGCTGCGCAGCGAGCACAAGTTTTTTGAAGTTGCACATTTGGATTTACACTATTCTAACTGGTCCATACAACATACCAAACAATCAGAACTACACCATGCTTTGCGATTTTAATGTCGATTTCTACTGGGCTAATGAGCAAAGTATACAATTAATAGCTGTTTAAGTTGCAAGATGGAACCTTATTGAAAGTGCCATCCAAAAAATAATTTTGGCCAGATGATTTGGGTAGTTTTTGAACTGCAGTTGCAATGGTCGCAGACAGAAAAATGGAATGCAAAAAACTATCCTTAACTACAGCGCCCCGATAAAACATTTTGCCTTATTCCATTTTTGTATAGCATTTATTTGGCCTTATTTCACTTTGAATGAGTTGATCTATTTGGCTTTATTTCGCTTTAACAAAGTGAAATAATGCCAAACGTTAAGATTTGGCCTTATTTCACTTTAACAAAGTGTAATAAGGCCAATTCTCTCCATTTGGCCTTATTTCACTTGGCCTAATTGCAAGGCACCGTTTTAAAGTTACAAAAATGCTACAGAATTTTTCTGTCATCTAGTGTTTTTCATGTGTGAATAATTATGTGCTAATGCCACCATTAATACCGTTTCTAAGATAGTTTGTGATGCCAAAAGGAACAAATGTAAGCTTTCATGGTATCAAAAAAATTGTACTTTTATTTCATAAAGTGCTCAATTGGCATTAAATTGTTTTCAATACAAACAATGTTCTTTTTGCACTACAATGTTATTTCTATAGGTATACAAGAAATGCGAAATTCTCATTTAAAATATAGATAAACTGTAGCCTGTATTAATAATAAATAAATAAATAAATGAATAAATAAATTAATAAATTAATTAAGACACTGTTTATATGCTTAAGGTAGGAGACCACACTAAAACTGAATAAAGAAACCCATCTTCGGTACCTACACAACCTTTTACATGTAAACAAACTCATGCAGAATAAATGCAAGGGAAATGAAGGCAACAGTTCAACGACAGATTAGGGCTACAGATGCAGAAAAAAAGTATTAACTCAAACGAAAAAGAATTCGAATTAGCCGAAACAAGACAGCTGGATAACTGCTGTCTTCATAGGTTTTCTCGGGAATAAGAACGGGAGACGGACACAATACTGAAAACCAAAATTCTGAAAGCCGAAAACCCCGAGGTCCCTAAAACCAAAAATCACAAAAACAAATAATCCGATAACATTAAAATCCCGAAAACCTAAAATCCCAAAATGTCAAAATCCCGAAAATGAAACTTAATTTTTTTTAGATAATAAAATATGTTCACAAGAATAGATTGTTTTAATGAACATCTTATACAGGTGTAGAAACGACTTAAATAAAAATGTCATCAATGTATTGCTTAGTATGCATCTGAAGCCAGCTTGATTTCTAGCCTCGTCGCTCCATCGAAGATGGTCTACTTTGGCTTCTGACTCCCTCTGGTTTGGCGTTGAAGGCTTTACGAACTGGAATGTTGATGTCCATTCGCTCTACACGACTAAGCCATCTTAGTCGTTGAATTAGAATTTTTCTGTGTAGGCTGATGTCGCTGTACAGCACGTATAGTTCGTCGTTGTATCTTCTTCGCCAAATATTGTTTTTTTGGTCTATGCAGACAGGACTGTAAATTGTACGCAGAACTTTTCTCTCGCAGACTCCAAGTGACTTTTCATCCGATTAGGAGAGTCCATGCTTTTGCACCATATAGCAGGTCCGGAATGATGAGTGTTCTATACTTTCCTCTAACTAAATTTTGCAGATGAGTCATGTATGCTTCTGACCATTGCATCCAACTGCTTTATTCATTTTTCGTCTGCAAATGGTTTCTTTGATTCTATTTTGGTGAATGTACCTCACGGCTGTCATCGCCATTTAACAACTGGTTGAAGTATTCTTTCCAGATGGCTGACATCGCCTGCGTTTCTACTATGGTGTTTTTGTCCTGATCTTTGCGGGGCCCAGGGTGGCTTGTGAAAACTAATGTAGACTGTTTCACTGTACTGTAGAAGTCTTGCACTTTTTTTTCTGCAAAATCATCTTTGTATATCCTCGATTTCAGGTTGCTGGCGTTCTTTTTTCTCCCTCCTGAGTAAGCGTTTCTCATCCTTCCAGCGTTCAATATAGAGATGTCTCGATGCTCTAGTATCCCTCTAGAGCCACAATTTGTTTGCCTCCGTTTTAGCTTTGTTTGTCTGAGCAAAATCAGAGTCGAAGAAGGCTGTGAGAAGCCTAATAGCTCTGACGGTGCACTTCTTATGGCTTATTGACTGGCTGCCATTCAGTCGAAGGATTTCTCCCAAGCTCAAGGGACACGCGGTCCGCAAAGGAAGCAGCGGACTCTAAGGATTGAAGTCGTCTTATATGATGTCGATGTTTGCTCCTCGGAATGTACGGACATTCAGAATGCTGGAGGAGTGTCTTCCGTCAATCGCAACATGGTCGCTTTCATAGCGGGTTCGATCATCTGGATCACATGTGCCCTTGTGGATGTCGGGACGTAAGAATCATGTGCTGCTCAGCTTCAAGTTTTTACCGGTGCTAAATGATGAGCCTGAGTAAATTATCGGAAGTGGTGTCGTGCAGACTGTGTTTGTCGATCGTCAAACCAAATGTGTCCGCCCTCATAATTTCAGCAAGAGGATTTGTATGTCATGCTCATAGGTTTTGGCGAGAAGCTCGTAGAAACTTTCTTTGGTATCGTCGTGTTTCTATTCTGTAGGGACATGGGCACTTATGAGGCTTAGATGGTGGAACTTGGCCTTAATGCTGATCTTTGTCACTTTTTCGATGAATTTGCGAAAGCTCAAGACGTTCTGCATTAGTCTTTCTCTGACAGCGAATGCACACCCAAACAAGCGATCTTCCATCAAGGTGGCATTTTTCATAATGGAAACAGCAGTTTTCTGTAATTCTCTTGCACTTATGAGAAAAGTAAGCATGTATAAAGTTGAAGTAAATTTCATTTCCTTTCGTTTAAGCATAAAACAAAGTCTGGGAGACTATTAGTTCAGTAACAATCTTGAAAAAACATAAAAATGGATTTTTGAAGAACTGAGACAAAGCTCTTTAAACACCTATTTGTGTGCTTAGTACAAAAGGAAAAGGCATAAGACCGTGTAAAAATGTTAACTATTTTTTAATTTGCAGGTAAGGTTAATTAATTAGTTGTTGGTACATGTATATTTAGAATTAATGTTTAAAAACCAATCACTCGTGGTTTTTTTTTTTGCTGAGGTTCAGGTTCACGTTTTCTGCAGGATTTTCGGGACCTTCATCAATTATGGCATATTTTTTTTAGGTTGGTCATATTAATCAGGTTCATCCAATTTTTCAGATTCTGGTTCAAGCTCAGCTTCCACTGGATCTTCCTCGTCTTCTTCTATCGAAATTAAGACGACTATATCACATGATTTCTCAGTCAGACGAGCAATTGAAAAAGCATTTCAAATTTGAATTGGCGTTGTTTAATGAAGAGTGAATCCGAAAGGGGACCAAATCAAGTCGGAGCTTTCACCTCAGACTCTGAAATCTTACCTACTACATACTGTGATCTGGCATCGAAACTCGTCTATACGGGCTATTGTGATTATAGCTACGTCAGCTGCACGTTAAACCACTTTGGGAGGAACTTGTCGGCGGTTTTCGACGGGTATCCACGGGATTGTGCCGATCACAGTACAAAATCTGCAGAACGGTTGAGACAATATGCTGCTTCTTAGAGTGAAATTTTTTTTTTACTCCTCCGCCATCATAACAGTACCCCAGGAGAAGATGCCGTCAAATGACCGAAACAAAGAACGCCTCATTCAATATCTATGCACTGCATTCTCTCTCAAAGGCATTGAAACTCAGACAGCGACTGAAGACGCAGACCGCGATATCGTTCTGATGGCATTGGAGAAAATTAAGAATAATATAAACAAGAATAATAAAATAAGATCAGGTGACTGTGGTTGGAGAGGACGTGGACCTCCTTGCTCTCCTCTGTGGCTTTTGTTCTACCATCCACAACCTGCGCTTTCAGAAACGTGGACGTGGCAGAGGTGAGGCAAAGTACATTCAGTATACCACGAGTGCGTTCAACAGAAGGGAAGTTGAAGTACCCTGTGGGTTTGAACTGTTTCTTTACGCTTTTACTGGATACGACACCACCCCTGCCTTTTTCTGGCATAGAAAAATTAAATTGTGCCAATTTCAGAACCGGAAGGACCTACTAGAGACGGCTGCCATCTCCCTACGAACAGATGCAACTCATGAGAGTATTGCGGAAGCTGATGAAAAGTGTCTGGTAATTCCTTACGGAGGTTCAGAGACTGCACGACCTCAGGTTCCACCTTTTCGTGAAGTCAGCGGCAAGTCCAATTTCCATGCGTTCCGCACCTACCATCAAGCGCAAATGTGGCTCTGAATGGGGAAATAAGCTGCTGTGGCATCATCCCAATAGCAACAAAAAACGTGCCAGCCCCACCACACCTTCTCAAAATAATAGCCAAAAAAAAGTAAAAAAGGATGTAGGGGGACGTGTACTTGCCTGAGAGCTGGGCTCAAATGCTCGCTTCTATTCTTCAATTGTCAAAGAGTTCATGCGATAAAATCGTCTTATTTTGATAGAAGAAGACGAGGAAGATCCAGTGGAGCATGAGGTTGAACCAGAATCTGAAGAATTGGACGAACCTGATTAATATGACCGACCTAAGATAGAATATGCCATTATTGATGAGGGTCCCGAAAATCCTGCAGAAAACGTGAACCTGAACCTCAGCCAAAAAAAAAACCAAGAGTGATTGGTTTTTAAACATTTATTCTAAATATACATCTACCAACCACTAATTAATTAATCTCAACTGTAAATAAAAAAAACAGTTAACATTTTTACATGGTTGTATGCCTTTTCCTTTTGTACTAAGCACACAAATAGGTGTTTAAAGAGCTTTTTCTCAGTTCTTCAAAAATCCATTTTTATGTTTTTTCAAGATTGTTACTGAACTATTAGTCTCACAGACTTTGTTTTGTGCTTAAACGAAAGGAAATAAAATTTACTTCAACTTTATACATGCTAACTTTTCTCATAGGATGAGTGATTTTGCCAATATTTTGATCCTTACAACAGCAAAACTAAAAATTATTTGTTATTGTTTCTGAAAAAATGGACCATCTTCAAAGAGTCATAGCTCGGTCTCTATGGGGTTTATAGAGCTGCGGTTAGTTTTAAATTATTGCAAATTTAATGGACGGACAGAAAGTGGTTAGTTTCTTTGTCAAAAATCGCATATTTTAAGACTGTTAGAGCAAAAGTGAACAAAGGAACAAACTTTTGCAGTTTTTCGCGTGCTGCGCAGCGAGCACAAGTTTTTTGAAGTTGCAAGTTTGGATTTACACTATTCTAACTGGTCCATACAACATACCAAAAAATCAGAACTACACCATGCTTTGCGATTTGAATGTAGATTTCTACTGGGCTAATGAGCAAAGTATACAATTAATAGCTGTTTAAGCCGCAAGATGGAACCTTATTGAAAGTGCCATCCAAAAGATAAATTTGGGCAGATGATTTGGGTAGTTTTTGAACTGCAGTTGCAATGGTCGCAGATAGAAAAATGGAATGCAAAAAACTATCCTTAACTACAGCGCCCCAATAAAACATTTCGCCTTATTCCATTTTTGTATAGCATTTGACCTTATTTCACTTTGAATGAGTTGATCTATTTGGCTTTATTTCGCTTTAACAAAGTGAAATAATGCCAAACGTTAAAATTTGGCCTTATTTCACTTTAACAAAGTGTAATAAGGCCAATTCTCTCCATTTGGCCTTATTTCACTTGGCCTAATTGCAAGGCACCATTTTAAAGTTACGAAAATGCTACAGAATTTTTCTGTCATCTAGTGTTTTTCATGTGTGAATAATTATGTGCTAATGCCACCATTAATACCGTTTCTAAGATAGTTTGTGATGCCAAAAGGAACAAATGTAAGCTTTCATGGTATCAAAAAAATTGTACTTTCATTTCATAAAGTGCTCAATTGGCCTTAAATTGTTTTCAATACAAACAATGTTCTTTTTGCACTACAATGTTATTTCTATAGGTATACAAGAAATACGAAATTCTCATTTAAAATATAGATAAACTGTAGCCTGTATTAATAATAAATAAATAAATAAATTAATAAATTAATTAAGACACTGTTTATATGCTTAAGGTAGGAGACCACAATAAAACTGAATAAAGAAACCCATCTTCGGTACCTACACAACCTTTTACATGTAAACAAACTCATGCAGAATAAATGCAAGGGAAATGAAGGCAACAGTTCAACGACAGATTAGGGCTACAGATCCAGAAAAAAAGTATTAACTCATACGAAAAAGAATTCGAATTAGCCGAAACAAGACAGCTGGATAACTGCTGTCTTCATAGGTTTTCTCGGGAATAAGAACGGGAGACGGACACAATACTGAAAACCAAAATTCTGAAAGCCGAAAACCCCGAGGTCCCTAAAACCAAAAATCACAAAAACAAATAATCCGATAACATTAAAATCCCGAAAACCTAAAGTCCCAAAATGTCAAAATCCCGAAAATGAAACTTAATTTTTTTTAGATAATAAAATATGTTCACAAGAATAGATTGTTTTAATGAACATCTTATACAGGTGTAGAAACGACTTAGATAAAAATGTCATCAATGTATTTGAATTCATAGCTTGGATTGTGTTTAAAATTTATTTTGTATTGTGATAATCACCGGTTCATTAGATTAGATAACTGACTGATTGACACTCACTTACTTACTTTATGTTGGCTTCACTAGAGCTTAATGCTCCTAGGCCTTGCTTAGTATGCATCTGAAGCCAGCTCGATTTCTAGCCTCGTCGCTCCATCGAAGATGGTCTACTTTGGCTTCTGACTCCCTCTGGTTTGGCGTTGAAGGCTTTACGAACTGGAATGTTGATGTCCATTCGCTCTACACGGCTAAGCCATCTTAGTCGTTAAATTAGAATTTCTCTGTGTAGGCTGGTGTCGCTGTACAGCACGTAGAGTTCGTCGTTGTATCTTCTTCGCCAAATATTGTTTTTTGGTCTATGCAGACAGGACTGTAAATGGTACGCAGAACTTTTCTCTCGCAGACTCCAAGTGACTTTTCATCCGATTAGGAGAGTCCATGCTTCTGCACCATATAGCAGGTCCGGAATGATGAGTGTTCTATACTTTCCTCTAACTAAATTTTGCAGATGAGTCATGTATGCTTCTGACCATTGCATCCAACTGCTTTATTCATTTTTGGTCTGCAAATGGTTTCTTTGATTCCGTTTTGGTGAATGTACCTCATGGCTGTCATCGCCATTTAACAACTGGTTGAAGTATTCTTTCCAGATGGCTGACATCGCCTGCGTTTCTACTATGGTGTTTTTGTCCTGATCTTTGCGGGGCCCAGGGTGGCTTGTGAAAACTGATGTAGACTGTTTCACTGTACTGTACACTGTACACTTTTTTTTCTGCAAAATCATCTTTGTATATCCTCGATTTCAGGTTGCTGGCGTTCTTTTTTCTCCCTCCTGAATAAGCGTTTCTCATCCTTCCAGCGCTCAATATAGAGATGTCTCGATGCTCTAGTATCCCTCTAGAGCCACAATTTGTTTGCCTCCGTTTTAGCTTTGTTTGGCTGAGCAAAATCAGAGTCGAAGAAGGCTGTGAGAAGCCTAATAGCTCTGACGGTGCACTTCTTATGGCTTATTGACATAGCTGCCATTCAGTCGAAGGATTTCTCGCAAGCTCAAGGGACACGCGGTCCGCAAACTATTAAAATTGTAGGAAATGTAACGTTCTACAAAAAATTGCTTAACATTTTTTTCGTAGGAAAAAAAGTTATTGAGGAAAAACCGGAGCAATATCAAACATTTTGCAGTCATAACCTCCTCTTCTTTTTCCATTTTTTGGCAAACAAAATTAACATTATAACAAATTTGTTTATCCAAATTTTAGGAAATTTAACGTTCTACAAAAAACTTAAATCTGTTTTTCCTGTAGGAAGTAAAGAAAAAAAGTAATTAAGGAAAAACCGGAGCCAGGTCGAGAATTTTGCATTTCCACCCACCTCCTTTTTTCCCATTTCTTCGTAAAGAATTGACAGGCAACAATTTTTTTAACCATTTAAATTGTAGAAAATTTAACGCTCTACAAAAAAATGAGTCACGTTTTTTTCGTTAGACGCAAGGAAATAAAATGCACGACTGGGTCGCACGAACTTGCTCGAAAGTGTGACAGTGGTTAAGGGGCTTGAGATTTTGATAAAAATAAAATTTTCAAAATTCTTAAATAAATACTTTAACTAATTTGAATTGAAAAAAAAGTACGCCATTTTATTTTTTGGATAAATTCGAATTTATGAGAATAAATTAATAAAAATCTGTGGAGCGGTTTTTGAGAAAAAAAATTTAAAAAAAAATTCAAAAACGCCAGTTTATAGGCATTCAGCAAATACATTTATTTAAAAATTTTAGAAAAAAATTTAATAAGCAGTTTTCAAAATATTAATTTTTTAAATTATTTTTAAAAAAATGCTTTTAAAAATACAAAACATATATTTTTCAATAATATTGGTACGCAATACAAATTAGGCTACCAACAGCTAAATGTGTGTGAAATTTCGAAGGAATCGGTTGAGTCGTTTTTGAGTTAGTCGAAAGCAAAAAAAACGGTCCTATGGAAAGTACCGTTCTTAGCCATTTTTTAAAACTTTTTTTTCAGCCATATGATTGGTCGTATCCAAAAAGCAACACTGATTTTTTTTAAATAGAAATCGTTAGAGCCGTTTTTGAGAAAAATAAGCTTTAACGTAACGGTTGTATGGCAGGTACCGTTATTTTTTGAGCTAACAAAAAAATTTCAATTTCCCCTCTGTACAATACCTAAAAAAGTCTATATACCAATTTTGAAGCAATTCGGCCCATCCGTTTGGGCTGTAGGTGTCTATACAGACAGACAGACAGACAGACAGACAGACAGACAGACAGACAGACATACAGACGGACAGAATTTTTAGACCATCTTTTTTCGTCTTCGCTATCATCGTAATGGCATGTTTGATTGTTATCTCAAAACTTTTTTTTTTCGACGAATGCATAACTTGCCTTATAGTACCTATAATCGCAAGTAAAAAAAGTTATTGAGGGAAAACCGGATTAAGGTCGAAAAATTTGCAGTTCCACCCACCTCCTCTTTTCCCATTTCTTCGTAAAGAATTGACGTAGGTACAACAATTTTCGAACCATTGGTACTGATTCCCCCCCCCCCCCTTCTTTTTTCCGTATCTCGGTAACGAAATGACATACAACAATTTTTGTGTACAACAAAATTGTAGTAAATGTATGTTCAACAAAAAAGTTTCAGACGTTTTTGCCGTAGAACGGAAGAAAACAAAATTATTGAGAGAAAACCGGAGCAAGGTCGAACATTTTGTATTTCCCCCTCCTCCTCTTTTTCCACAAGGCCATCGTGGTCCAATGTCCAAAACTTCCTCAAATGTTAATTAATTATTACTACTAAGAACAAAATAATAAATTAAAATTACGTCGGGATGACAATGATAATGTGTATGGTCTGCCACCTGCTGGGCAAGCGGGGATGGTTTGGGGGTGAAGAAAGTTGGTGACTTTAACGAGGAACCATAATTATAGAAAAAAATCATGATTATCTGGGTATTTCCTAAAAAATAAGGCCGAATTCTGCATTTTTTGGCATTTTTGGCGAATTTTTTGAAAAAAGCAGGAAATTCTGCTTCAACGATAATATATAATGAATAATAAATAAAGGGAACAGAAGTAAATAGTTTGTTAGATAACACCTCCCCCATAAACTATTTTTGGTCAAAAAAAAATTCTACCAAATACTTAATAAACTTATTTAATATTTTTTTTTTATTTTATTTTACAATTTTAAATCTTACACTTAATATTTGCACTCTTGGTTTAAACAAAAAAAATTGTAAATAATTTTAAGTTTTCGTTCCATTTTTTGGTGGATTACAAAATATAATTGTATCCCTTACAAAAATAATACTCTCTTTTACACAGTTTTTATTTCCAATTATTATTTTAACATGCCATTTTTATACCCTATTCCATAGAATGGGTATATTGTATTTGGTGCGGAGTTTGTAACATAGAGAAATAATACCGTTAGGTATAGAAAAGTATATATATTCTGACTCAGAATCAAAAGCCTAGTCGATTTAGCCATGTCCGTCCGTCCGTCCGTCCGTCCGTCCGTCCGTCCGTCCGTCCGTATGTATACTCTCTAGAGATCGCAATTTTTGAGCTAGAAAGCTCAAATTTGGTATATATAATCTTTGGTTCAAGAGTAAGGCTAAGTTCTTGAACCAGCAAAATCCGCATACAAACACGCCCACAATAGCCATTTTTGTTGAACCACCTCAATTTGGTAAAATTAAATTATGTTTTTTGTACAGTTACGATAAAAGCATACCGCTTAAATTTTGCACACGTAAGCTTAAGGTTAACCTTCCAACTAAATAAAAATATTTCAGTTTGGGCGTGACGCCCATTTTTCATACAAAACCATCATTATTGTTTTTATAAAATAACAATTGTTATATTAAAGCGAAAAACATTAAATTTTGTGGGTATTACTTGCACATACACATCTTGTGTATGAAATCAAAAAAATTGATTTTGGGCGTGGCTGACACCCACTTTTCACTAGAATTTAGAAAAAAATGTTTTTGTAGATAAACGGTATTTATAATGAATCTGTAAGCCAAAATTTTGCGTCTCTTAGTAGAAACTAAAAAGTTTGTGTATGAAAAGAAATTTTTGAATTTTGGGCGTGTCTTACGCCCACTTTTCACGAAAGAACGAAAAACGTAGTTTTAAAAATTTAAGGTACCTACTACCAATATTAAATTTAAAAGTTTTTCCTTCAGTTTGTTATTTGAAAAATATATCTCTACATTTTCTTGTGTTTATTTTTTCAGTAAGCCCACTTTTAAAGGCGTGATTTTGATAAAATACCTTTGTTCAGGTAAGATCGCTTAAAAACTGCTCGATTCAGCTGTAGTTTTACACATATGCCTTAATACTGACTAATGATCAAAGCTTAGTTATTGCTTCAAAGTTTTAAGATGCACCCACTTTTAAGGGGCGTTTTGGTCAAAAGTCATATGCATTAATGCATTAATTTTTTAACGTTTTTTAACTTTCGGTTGCAGTTTTGAAGTAAAAAGATGAACACTTAGATTTAGGTTCCTTGGTAACGTAGCAGAGTATGGTTCAAGAATTGTTAAAATCACCCATAATCGCTATTTCCATTCAAAATCTAATTTTTAAAAATTTAAGTTTTGCCTTGTTTTGTTCAAATCGATCTGCAAGAATAAAATTGAATGTCACTGAGCTCATACTAATTGCCTTGGCAATAAAAAGTCTTTACTTTGGGCGTGGCACACGCCTTTTTTTATTGTGCCAGCACTAATTGAACATCAAACCACACAAAATTAATGTTATTGAATCTTTTTCTGTCTGGTAAAGAAGAATTTTGTTTATGAAACTGGATCATCGGCTGGCTGCGTAAGGCGAACGCATACACATACACAAAAATAGGGAATAGGGTATCCAACAGTTCGTTGCAAACGTACTGTAGCTCTCGCTTATGTTTTATCATTAAAATCAATTTTTTATACAAAAAATTAAAGTAAATTCTTCTTGTTTTATAATTTTTGTATTGTCCTTTACAAATTGGTATACAAACTTTATAACAACCTTTAATGTGGGCAGCACCTTAACAATTAATTTTTATTTGCTAATTAATTAAAAAATTATTGTTTTCCCGAATTTCTAATTGAAAAACCAAATTTATCTCAAACTACTAAGTGTTAGCTGACCCTTTCGTTATTCAATGCTAAATGCAGATTAAACGCTGAACGCACCCCGCATACTCAACTAACTAGTACCGTCGTTATTTTTCGCTAATTTCATTTAGCTAGAAGCAGAAGTGGTTTCTTCTTTTCCTCTTTTTCCTATGTAACTGGCTGCGCACAATGGTGTAGCAGTAGCAGTAGCACGCAGCAATGTCAAAGTTAAATGTATGTAAATCGTATTGCACGGCTACAATGTGAAGTAGCAGATGCAGCAGAGAGAGTCGCTGAAGTACAAGTCGACTCGACTCGAACTTCACGACCTGCTGCGCTGCAAAACAACAACAAACCAAAATGGCAGACATGATTTTTGTTTGAGTTCAGTGCTACACATTGTATTCGTGTATGCTGCTTTGTGAGCTACTTTTTTTGGCATTTTCTTTGACATTGCTGCGTGCTACTGCTACTGCTACACCATTGTGCGCAGCCAGTAAAACAACAGATTCCCACTATTCCAACAGATGTCGCTAGTACGACCTACTTCTCGATTAAACCACCCAGAATAAATTCTCAAGGGAATGCGCTCAAATTTTAGCAGGAGTGTTGAACATGCACACAAATTCTTGCAGATAAGAAACCCATCTGAATTCGCGCTGAATGACTAAATGCACTATTGACATTTCAAATCAGATCAAGAACAAGTAAAAATAAAATGCACGACTGGGTCGCACGTACTTGCTCTGTTGGTGCAATAGTACGATGAAAACAAACTTTTCGATCAATAAGAACAATTCATTTTTGAAAAATTTGGTAAAAACCAAACAAATTTCGCTAAAACTGGAAAACTCGATATATGGGAGCTAACGTTAAGAAACCTTTAATATTTAAAATAAGACGTTATCTTTTGGGTGTTACAAATGATACAAATGCCCACTTATGGCCAAATTAATAATACTGTTAAAAGCAATTTCCGCTATTATCATGTATAGCAAAAAACTAAAAATGCAGTTTTGTTTGAAGTATTCTATGTATGTTACATAAAAAGTTTCATAAAAATCAGGGTAGCCTTTTTTGAGTAAATTAGAAAAAATGAAAAAAATGGCCAAAATCTAGTGGCTCTTTGTATTGGAGCCACCATTTAAAAAAGAGAAAATAAAAAAAAATCAATGCCATCTGATAGGAAGCTGTAAGGAACTATACGAAACAAAGTTTGAGTGAATTCGATGCAACCGTTGACAACTTATGGCCATTTGAAAAAAAGCCGTTAAGAGCAGATCTCCGTTATTTACATTTTTAGCCAAAAACTAAAAACGCAGTTCTCTTAAAAACACTAAAAGAATATAACACACAAAGTTTAATCAAAATCGTTAGAGCCATTTTCGAGAAAATTAGAAAAAACCAAAAAAAGTTGGCTAAAACTCAACGGTTCGTTGTATGGAAGCCACCGTTTAGAAAAACTTCAGTGAAAAATTTACTAAACCATCCTATAGAACACTATTAAAAACTGTGTCAAACAAAGTTTTAGTTGATTCAATCAAGCCGTTGTGAACTTATGGCTATTTGAAAAAAAGCCGTTAAAACCTGATTTTCGTTACGACCATTTGAGCCAAAAACAAAAAACGCAGTTTTGTAAGAAATGCTTAAAGTAAGCCAAATTATAAATTTAATCAAAATCGTTAGAGCCGTTTTCGAGAAAATCCAAATTGAAAAAAACCGTTACTTGAAAGGTACCAGTTTGAGCCGGGCTAAAACGAAACAAAAAAAACCTCGACAACCGTTTTTCTTCAAACTGCTATATACCAAGTTTGAAGAAAATCCGTCAAGCGGTTTAGGCTGTAGCATGACGTGAAAAAGCGCACATCCGCACAGACGCACAGACGCACAGACAGACCGACGGACGGTATGGCGAAAACCACTTTTTTGGGCTTCTCTATCATCGTAATGTCATGTTTGATTAAAACCTCGATTTTTTTTTCTGCACGAAACCAATACTTGCCCTATAGAGCAAGTAAAAATGGCAACACAAATTTGAGCAGCAAAACGAAAAATAAAAATGTGTTTGAAATAAAATAAAATAAATTATGTAAAAAAGTCTAGTAAATATTTAATAAGTAGCCTTAGTTTAGACGCAAAGCCTTAATAAAAAAAAAATGTGCGTCTAAACTTAGCGTCCTAGCGACTTCAAAAATGCATATTCGTGATCTAGGATGTGCCACCTTTCAAATGATGTGTCGAATTATATGAAAAATCGACTTTTATCTTTAAAGGCGATTTGCGGCTAAACTAGACGTGCTAGAGCTATCAAAGTCGACACCTTTAAACTTGATTTGCGGCTAAACTAAGCGACCTAGCGACTTCAAAAATGCATATTGATGATCTAGAAAGTGCCATTTCTAAAAAATCAAAAAAAAATTGGTAAAAAAAGTTTTTTCCAAAACTTTGAAAAAAATAGTTAAAAGAACATTTCAATGCATTCATTACGGCACTTGCAATTATTTGAAAACAAAATTTTTTTTACATAAATTACATAAAAAATAAAACGCACCTTTAAATCATAATATGTAGTTTGTGCATTTACCTATATCTAAATGTAACATCCAATCACAATAAAATATAGGCACCTTTAAATAACCTAGGTACGTACCTATTTAGGTAAATATGTATCTACTTACATATGAGCCTATCAATATAAAAATTAAATTTTACTCTACCACCCAACACCTACCCACATTTCAATCATCACCTACTATTTGCATACGACCTACCTCGGTTATATACGTATAGGTACATAACATAATAATATACGTAGGTATCTATTTGTTTTCACACTTTTAGAATTTAAGTCTTAATATCTTCAATTAAAAAACTTCTTATCAAATCTATTAACTACCGTCCTACCTCGTCAGGAACTCAAAATACCAACAACATACAAAGACACCTAAATATTTCCACACTTTGTTTCCTGCTCCCTCCTTCATTCATTCAATTTCTATATAGTACCATTGAGTTTATATACATAGAGGAACCACCTCGTTGAAAACAGAATAGTGCGTTACTTCGTCACTTAGGTGGCGTTATGATTTAGCATAAGCACGAACCATTTTTGGATTCCATGTGGAATGTGGATATACTATCGACAAGCAGATGTGGACTGCTATCCTGCATCCTCCCTTAACGATCAACATGTGTGTATCTTACCAACACAAAACAACAATAATGGATTGGAGTTGAAATTGATAGGTACATTTGTTTTTGTGTGAATTCTTGTTTTTTTTTTTGTTCCCTGTTATTTGTGCTGATATTTTTGTCTGGTTGCTATATCCAGAAAGCCTTTAAAGGATTGGCACAAAACTCACACACACACTTAAAAAAATTTGGTATACCTGCGACCTGTGACAAAGAGGATATATATATAGAGTCCAATCTTTCCTACGTTCCATCCGCCTCTGCTAAAATTTTCGTGGTCTCTTTCCTATTGTATTCATTGTCCGTGTGAAACAACAACAAAAAACGATGAGGTGAGTTTTGTGTTTTTGACATTTCATTTTTTTCTTGTTGGCAGCTGTCAGTTTTTCTTTTTAAATTTTCTAGTGAAAGTGCTAAATAATTTATTTTCGATTTTTCATTTTTAAAAGAATTGCCATGCTGGCTATTAAGATCCCGGTCATCACCGGAATATATTGTATTCTCCAACGAACGATTTTTGACCATAACATCAACGCTCACTAGAGACAACAATCGACAATATAATGTGTTATCCACTCGCACGTCGTCGTTGTGGTCGTGGCGGTCCTAGCGTGCGCCGCGTCGGTCGTGAGCATCAGGATTTGAACATAAACTCAGAAGAAGCAGTAGATCTCGAGACAGGAGTTATCGACGTTCAAAATCGAGATCAAGGCGATCTCGGTCTCATCGTCGAAGGCGATACAGTTCATCCAATAGATCCAGCCGCTTATCATCATAATATCGAGGAGGAGATAGACATAGACACTCACCACGTAATCAAACTGCACCAAAATCAAGGTCCAAAGTTGGCCCACCGGATAAGATTATCGAAGTTGTCCAACCCCCCGAAAATTCCTGCTCCAGTAATCAATGAGCCGCTGCCATCTTCAGTGCCTCCTCCTATGATTCATTATCCTAATGAAGAACTTATGATGCTTTCAATAGCCAACAAGGATTTCCGTCAATGCCGGGTGCTTTATGAGAATTATTTGAAGAAATTCTTAAGGGAATGGAGCATCACCGGGTCATATTGTGCAAAAACAAAGTTAGATAACCTACTAAGTGCCCAAAGGGTGGCGGAAATTGACTACTATGCTCAAACCTTTTTGCATGGATTCGACGATTATCGCGCAGATCAGGTTTGCAAAAGGTGGAACTCGTGCAATATTGATCCCGTTGCGGATGTGGAATACAGTAGTCGGTTATAGGAAGTACATTGCAGCACTTGGTTCGAAGGCATTACAGGATACACAAAGTGAGTATGCATCAAGCTTAATATTGTTCCTTTGGCGGCTTTTTGTATTTGTTTTTGTTTTTGCTTATATCTTTGCAGTCGGAGGACGTCAGCAAGAACTGAGTAAATCTGTGTACCACATGACATCGCAGCTCTTTAATGCCGCTGAACATCAGAAGAACTTTGCTCTAGCACAAAAGGTATTCGATCGTCTGATACCGAACCGGTCAGAAGTCACCGAACTGATTACCCACGAACTGAGCAGGATAAAGAATATTTTCCTACAAACTCATCGAAATAAAGAATGCGTAGCTTTCATTGACACCGCTTGGAAGGCAATCTCTAATCTATTATGTAAGTCTAGTCTTTTAAACTATCCCGAAAAGCACGTAGAGGCTTTAGATTTGAAGTCGAAAATCGCAATGGGCACAATAGAAAAGCTGGAACAGCAAATTCTTATGGAATCGGAGAAAACGACTTTAAAACAAATAACTAACAACAAATCAAGTGATTTGAAACTTGATTTTATGGAGCTTGCCCTGGAAGCCCTCAGGGAAAAGGTAACAGTAGCAAATAGCTCAACTTCCATCGCTTCGAAAACTCTAGCTGATAGTCATTTGAGTTTGGCTCAATTTTCATACGATGCTCTGAGTAAAACTGACACAAGCAGCCACCAGAAGAAAGAATTTGAAGAAATTTTTATCAAATCTGTGCTTGAAGCAATGAAATACGGTTCAAAAGAAGGCTGTCAACTATTCCCATGTGTCCTGCAGCTTTCATCAATAGAGAACGGAGTACTTCGTGATCATTTCAAGCAGTGTTCCGATGATATTCCGGTAAGGACTTACCTCGCATGGATTCCACAGATTTTATCTAGATTGCAATTGAATGAACCCTGCTACCTCGATGACATTGTCCAAAACATTGCCCTTAAATATCCAGAAACTTTGCGTTATCCATTTGCAACATGGTATAAGCAGGCAAGGATCAATTTATGTTTATCAACGTCTGAAGAAGAAGAAGATTACAAAGATCGACGTGTCATTCGCCAGATTATGGATAACCTTCAGCACAAGCTTTGTGATAAATTTATAAAAAGCTTCAGATATCTAGCTGTCCCAGAATCTTTTCTCTTGGCTCAGCTAGAAAGCTTCGATAGGGACATTCGATCTCATCCAAACATGAACGATGTTCAATATTCAAAAACCTTAGAAAAACTCATCAAAGATGTGTATTGTGAAGAGACCGGTCTACAAGGAGTAGCTTATCGGAGATTGCTTAAATTTAAAGTCGAATTGGAGAGCGTGAAAAACTTATCATATACCTCGCATGAAGATCGCATCCGAAAGACCTTAATAGGCATAGTACGAGCACTTCCAAATCAGCTAAGATCCTTAGAGACAAGTTTGCGCTTAGAAACAATATGCCCATGGCTGGCTAATTACCAGTGGTGTGGCGAAGAAGAATGCATAGAGCTGCCTGGGCAGTATGCCCAAAACTCACTTGAGACCAATCAAGGAGTTAGAGAGAGCAGCATTAAGATTGTACGATTTGGCAGTAAAGTCCAAGTTCTCATATCACAGCGTTATCCCTTGCGAATTACAATTCACGGCAGCAATGGACACAGCTATGACTTCCTTGTCAAGCATGGAGAAGACCTAAAACAAGACCAACGGATTCAGCAAATTTTACAGCTAATGTCGCAGAAGTTGCGTGAGGACCAAAGATGTCAGTCTTACAATCTATTTACACGAACTTATCAAGTTATTCCGATTGATAGGAATTGTGGAATACTAAGTTGGCTGAAAGAAACCGTTTCATTAAATGATTTCATTATGAATTGTTTTGATCGCAGATGCAGCGAAAGTCGCACAATAATTGAACGTACAATCCAAGCTTACTTGGACTTCATTAAACGCCCATCCCTAATTTCACCAAATGCTGGTTCTTCGATATATGGAATCTATGGTACAGCAGCTAGTAAATACACTAGGGAACAATTAGCACAAAATTTAAGAGGCCTAGAGAATGAAGTCGATCATGACATCGTCAAGAAAGCCCTAATGGAGCTGTCGCTATCACCAGGAAGCTTCTTTGCACTGCGCAATAATTTTGCAACATTAATGGCTGCCATGAACATAGCCCATTGGATTCTAGGAATAGGTGATCGACATTTACAAAACACACTCATCAATATCAAATACGGCTCTATGACAGGCATTGATTTTGGATTTACTTTCGGATCGGGAACGCGTGATCAAAAAGTAGCAGAAGTGATGCCTTTCAGATTGACATCACATTTGGTCAATGCAATGGCACCAATGGGCACATCTGAACTGATTTTTAAGTGCATGGTCCATTCATTGAGGGTTTTTCGTAATGCTCACCGTTTACTCTTGGCATGCATGGAGGTATTCATACGGGAACCATCTGTTAATTGGCTTGATAATGCCATGAAGAAAATAAATCAAGATGAGGATTCGATTATGTGTGCCTGGGAACCGAAGGACCGTATTGATATAGCTAGATGCAAATTACAAGGATCCAATAAAAAGGGGTCTCTTTGAAAGAAAACTCAATGTTGGCGTTGCATCTAAGTAGGTTTAGCTTCGTTTGGTCTTTTAAGCTCAAATAATTATAATTTTCTTTCTTCAACAGAAATATCGAGTACCTAGAAGGATACATGAAGATCTTACGCGGTCATGAACAATTTAATATACGGGCTAGGCTTCCCAAAGACAAATTATCTGTTGAAGATCAAGTTAAGTGTTTGATAGATCAAGCTACTGATCCAGCAATCCTGGGAATATCATACGTTGGATTTTCCCCCTGGATTTAGAAATATTTGTTTTTTGTTTATATTATGTTTCGTGTTTTCGAAATTTCTTATATTTATAAAACTAAGTAATTTAGTAATTTACACAATTCCATGAATGGAAGAGGTCAATTTAGAAATGTATTATATTGTTTGTTTTTTGTTTGTGTTTTCGTAATTTTATATTTATAACCACGTAACGTAATTTAAAAAGAAAAAACAATTCATTGAAGGGAAGGTCAAATTAATTATATTAAAAATTTAATTTTATTTATAAACCCATTGTTTTTTAAATATGTGTCAATTTAAACTTTGCATTAATGTTAACCGAAGTTAATTCCGAAACTAAATATTTATACGAGAAAGGTAGCTCTATATTGCCAACACCTTTGCCATCCCCACATAGTCTGCAAGTCTCCGGTGTGGATTCCATTCCTCTTTCGGATTTCTTATAAACTTTTTTAATTGGAGCTATAATACTTCCACATTTGTCACATACAAGTGAATAGGACTTGTCGGAATTGTGGAAGAGACGATCCTGCAGAAGGAAGGCACAGCCATGTGATATCAGAGCATCACGTTCCATCTCACCAAAACGAACACCTCCACCACGTTTACGACCCTTAATGGGTTGCTGTGTTATTGCATCTACGGGACCAGTTGCACGCACTTGCCACTTATCGAAAACCATGTGCCGCAATCGTTGATAATGAACAACTCCAAAAAATATATCAGCAGTCATTTCACGCCCATCGATTCCACTGTACACACGCTCTGTTCCATAGTAATTATATCCCCCCATTTCTAGCAGCTTTCCAAAGTAATCAATAGCTGTGTGTTTTTCTGTGAATCTAAAATGCGTTGCATCATGTACGAGTCCATGCAAAGCTGCACTTTTTCCGGCCATTGTCTCGACCATCATAGCGATTGTCATACGAGAACAAGAACTGTACTTTTGTGATTTTATAATTTATTTTATTCATCGATTATTGTTTTTTTTTTTTTTATTTAATATTTTTAAATAAAGAAATCAATTTACTTTCAAATACCAAACGTTTTTTATTTAATAAATAAACAAGCATATTGCAGATAATGGTTGTAATTGAAAACTCAGAAATCTTCAAATCCTAATTTGACCTTTTTTGTTTTGGTGCTCCGGGATGTACTTCAACTTCTGTGATATTTCTTTCTCTTTTAGTTTTCTCAAGCTGCTGTCGGCAGTAACACCAGCACCTTCTGCATTATAGGGCGGCAAGCAGATCCTTCCATTTGCCTTTGTATCTCAGTTGCGATCACGATTCCAATTTCTGAGACCCAGCTTCATATTTCCTCGCTAATTAATCAAGTTTTTTCAATATAATAAAATAGGTAAAGGAAGTTAAAAGAATTTAAATGCATTTCCACACCACCTGAGGCTAATAATTTTTCAGACATCAAACCTTTTTTGAACAGGTTCTGAAAGAATGAAAAATTATTCAGCGAAGAGGTATGCATTTTGGCGCGTTACCGATTTTTTTTTCTTTAGGGTGTTCGGTTCCCCTGTAGGCCTATTGCACCCGATCTAGAATAAAGAAAACTTTAGATTTGCACGTGGTTTGGTGTAAACTCAAATAAAGTATTAAATAAATATAGGTACCTTAATAGAAGTATAAAAAAAATCATCACTTTCAAAGGTGACTGACACACAAGAGCTTGTCCTTAAAAGATGGATCACTCAAATCTCTGTTCCAGAACCTAAGAACAAAAAGAAGCCTAACCCTAATAAAGTAAGAAAAAATGAAATTAGTGGGCATGTTTTCACAGCAACGAAAATTAAAATTGGGTTTTAAACTGTCGTAAAGTTTTTTGAGTACATCATTTTCGAAAGCTATCGTATCAAACGTACTGCAAAACTGGTCCTCTAAATGTTTGACATACTTTTCGAAATTGGGTGGTGGGGCAACCAAGTTGCAATTAGCGAATTCCTTAAAATTTGAAAAAAACTGAACTATTAGAAGGATCGGAATCACACAAAGTAGGTAAAGGAAATTCGCAGTTATGACTGTTGTAACATTTTCTGTACAGCCACCCACAGACATATGTAAAACAATTTTGTTCTAAAAATTTATTAAGCGCTGTGTCTTCTGTTGAGCGAAGCTGCGGAAGATCATTGTTTGTTGGTTTTCTTAAAACCAACGAAGAAGCCGCATTAATATAATTTTGCTGAAATATGTTTTCCATATCTACAGGGTTTAGTGGTTCGCAATTACCTTGCTTAACGACCTTCATATAACTGAGGCCCCACATTTTCTGAAAACTGCTCATGAAAGAATAAGCCGTCACCCTTCTATTGTTCCCACCACAACTTCTTATCTCACCGAAAAAATTTTCCAGGCAATCTTGATTAAGATGTCTTGTGAGAATGTAACTGTAGTCACACTTAAGGTGTTCCCACAGATTTATAAGGGACGATATATTAAGTAACCAGCCCTTTATAAATGCTAAACGTTTCGTTATATTTTTACCATCCGAGTCAACGACTATAATGGATTGTAGTAAAATTTTCGCATCCTGCAAAAATTTTAATTGTTCTTCGTTGGCACAAAATTTTGATTGGTAGTGGTTTCCAGAAGCGCGAAAGGAGGAATTAAAAATATCAAAAAGATTGTTGAAGAACTCGACTAATTCTGCAGTGTCTTTTATTGTACGGGACTCTCTATTACCTGAACTATGTAATGTATAAAGGGCTGAGCTTAATGTATTGCTAAAAACCTGGGTAGCATAACGAACTTTCATTCGTTGAAAATTATTGGGGAACACATGCGCGGTTGTTAGTTTGGGTACAAGACGTAGATTTAATTTGGAGTCCATATTGTAAAATTTTACAATTTCCCTCCATGTGGCTGTACAAGGACCGTTTGCGTTATTAAAGGTCATGTCCCTTTTTAAAAGGCAGTTCCTTGAACTCTTGATCAAGTGTGGTGCATCAAAAAAACAAAAAACTTTTTGCTTCTCCGCTCCTTCCCCTATCTCAAAATAAGGCTTCATATCACTTATTCCTAAATCGCGATGAAGGGCCCTAAAGTTCGACCCTTGGTCGGAAACTAAGTGGGTAGGAATAAATCCACTTTTTTGAAGAGCAATAATTGACTTAAATAAAAGAGTCTTTACCATAACAAAGGAGCAACTACTTCGGACAAAGTAGTATGCAATAGGATGTTTCCATCTTTTTGCAATGCCCTGTGCCATGATAACTAAGACATTAGTAGCATGCCATGGAGTCCTATATTCGTCCGAACCAAAATCTTCAAATCCTATTACTTTATCCGTTTTCCTACAATAGTCTAAATGAGTTCTTAACGCCATTTCATCAACCGAAATTGAACAGTATTTATACATCTTTGGAAACTGGCTAAGTTTTAGTTCTAAACTTTTAATATTGAATTCAATATTACCAGGTTCCTTTGGCCAAGAAGATGTAAATTTACGTAAAGTTTCTACTGATGGCAAATTAAGCGTATCCTTTAATAATCTATAAGTAACAGGAGAAGTAAAATTTATAGAAAGTGCCAATAATTTCATATCAACAGAAAACCTATTTCCTTTGGCGGAAGTTTTTGAATTGTTCCTAAAATTTGTGACTATTGTTTTAAGACCATCGGACAGACTATTACTCAAACCTTCTTCAAAACTAGCTCTATCGGATTCATTTTTCTGTCGCAGAGATATAAGTTCCCCTTCTAATTGCAATATATACGCGTCTTTTTCAGTTACAGTCTTTTGAAGGCAACGAACTTGTTTTTCAAAAATAAGAAGGGTTTTCTGAGTTTTTTTGAGTAGTTTCCTCAGAGCAATCTTTTTTGGGGTATTATTTCGTAAAAATTTAGGAGTTTGCAAGGAAGAATTTCTTACCCTACGACCAAGGAGGCTTGTCGAAGGTTGGTCTTCTTCAAGGCAGCCAGCAGCAGTTACTTCATTGTCACTGGCATCAAATGTTTCCTCGAACCCTCCAATTCTAAATTCTTCCATCATAGCCTCATCTTCAGCAATACATTGAGCATGGATGGGTTCTTCAATGAAATCTTCATCGATCCATTCTTCAATAAAATCTTCATCGATCCATTCTTCAATGAATTCTATTTCCATCGGAGAAACAGCATTTTGAAGAAATGGCTCATCCACAGCCGCCTCATAATCAACAAGCCTAAAGGGCTCTTCCCCAACACCAAAAGCGATGTCCAATGGAGGGCCAACCATAGCATTTTCATTGGACACTTCTAACATAACCAGGTTTATGTCGGGTAGAGCTGTTTTTGTAAGGCGCATTTGTTTCTGGTTTACAAACATCACTTCAGAGAAGTGCTTGTTGCAAACTCGTTGGTTATTCAGCAACTCATCAAGGTTTAATCTCTGCCTCTAAAGTTCCCTGCTGTATGTTTAAAAAAAAAATTAATAACTTACATATTGGTTCTTTAAATTTTAAATAGGAACGAAGATTTCTCAAAATATATAAGTCTTAGAAAAAAGATTTATATATTTTCAGAATCAGGTCTCACTGAAGTAAGAAGCTGCATTTAAAGTTTTTTATTAAAAATTGAGATTAATAAAATTGTCTTTGAAAAAGTGTTTCTGTCGATAGGGTTGAACTTCTAAATGGGAATGAAGATTTCTCAAAATATATAAGTCTTAGAAAAAAGATTTATATATTTTCAGAATCAGGTCTCACTGAAGTAAGAAGCTGCATTTAAAGTTTTTTATTAAAAATTGAGATTAATAAAATTGTCTTTGAAAAAGTGTTTCTGTCGATAGGGTTGAACTTCTAAATGGGAATGAAGATTTCTCAAAATATATAAGTCTTAGAAAAAAGATTTATATATTTTCAGAATCAGGTCTCACTGAAGTAAGAAGCTGCATTTAAAGTTTTTTATTAAAAATTGAGATTAATAATATTGTCTTTGAAAAAGTGTTTCTGTCGATAGGGTTGAACTTCTAAATGGGAATGAAGATTTCTCAAAATATATAAGTCTTAGAAAAAAGATTTATATATTTTCAGAATCAGGTCTCACTGAAGTAAGAAGCTGCATTTAAAGTTTTTTATTAAAAATTCAGATTAATAAAATTGTCTTTGAAAAAGTGTTTCTGTCGATAGGGTTGAACTTCTAAATGGGAATGAAGATTTCTCAAAATATATAAGTCTTAGAAAAAAGATTTATATATTTTCAGAATCAGGTCTCACTGAAGTAAGAAGCTGCATTTAAAGTTTTTTATTAAAAATTAAAATTAATAAAATTGTCTTTGAAAAAGTGTTTCTGTCGATAGGGTTGAACTTCTAAATGGGAATGAAGATTTCTCAAAATATATAAGTCTTAGAAAAAAGATTTATATATTTTCAGAATCAGGTCTCACTGAAGTAAGAAGCTGCATTTAAAGTTTTTTATTAAAAATTGAGATTAATAAAATTGTCTTTGAAAAAGTGTTTCTGTCGATAGGGTTGAACTTCTAAATGGGAATGAAGATTTCTCAAAATATATAAGTCTTAGAAAAAAGATTTATATATTTTCAGAATCAGGTCTCACTGAAGTAAGAAGCTGCATTTAAAGTTTTTTATTAAAAATTGAGATTAATAAAATTGTCTTTGAAAAAGTGTTTCTGTCGATAGGGTTGAACTTCTAAATGGGAATGAAGATTTCTCAAAATATATAAGTCTTAGAAAAAAGATTTATATATTTTCAGAATCAGGTCTCACTGAAGTAAGAAGCTGCATTTAAAGTTTTTTATTAAAAATTGAGATTAATAAAATTGTCTTTGAAAAAGTGTTTCTGTCGATAGGGTTGAACTTCTAAATGGGAATGAAGATTTCTCAAAATATATAAGTCTTAGAAAAAAGATTTATATATTTTCAGAATCAGGTCTCACTGAAGTAAGAAGCTGCATTTAAAGTTTTTTATTAAAAATTGAGATTAATAATATTGTCTTTGAAAAAGTGTTTCTGTCGATAGGGTTGAACTTCTAAATGGGAATGAAGATTTCTCAAAATATATAAGTCTTAGAAAAAAGATTTATATATTTTCAGAATCAGGTCTCACTGAAGTAAGAAGCTGCATTTAAAGTTTTTTATTAAAAATTCAGATTAATAAAATTGTCTTTGAAAAAGTGTTTCTGTCGATAGGGTTGAACTTCTAAATGGGAATGAAGATTTCTCAAAATATATAAGTCTTAGAAAAAAGATTTATATATTTTCAGAATCAGGTCTCACTGAAGTAAGAAGCTGCATTTAAAGTTTTTTATTAAAAATTAAAATTAATAAAATTGTCTTTGAAAAAGTGTTTCTGTCGATAGGGTTGAACTTCTAAATGGGAATGAAGATTTCTCAAAATATATAAGTCTTAGAAAAAAGATTTATATATTTTCAGAATCAGGTCTCACTGAAGTAAGAAGCTGCATTTAAAGTTTTTTATTAAAAATTGAGATTAATAAAATTGTCTTTGAAAAAGTGTTTCTGTCGATAGGGTTGAACTTCTAAATGGGAATGAAGATTTCTCAAAATATATAAGTCTTAGAAAAAAGATTTATATATTTTCAGAATCAGGTCTCACTGAAGTAAGAAGCTGCATTTAAAGTTTTTTATTAAAAATTAAGATTAATAAAATTGTCTTAAGAAAAGTGTTTCTGTCGATAGGGTTGAACTTCTAAATGGGAATGAAGATTTCTAAAATTATATAGGTCGTAGAAAAAGAATCAGCTTCCACTCCTGTAAGAATATCATATCTTTTTCCTTTTCATACCATACCTATATGATATAAACTATACCATACCTAAAACAGTACTATACGCTCCTGCAACAAACAAGTGACATGATACCTATCCATAGATATATTATTGTCAACTATGCCGGTCTCAATCAAGGTATTTCCTGGGGGATCAGTATATTTTAGCTGTAAAATAGTAACATTCATATTCTGGCTTTTATTACAACACGAAGCACCTGTTTGTGTAGTGTTAGAAAAAATATCAAACTAAGTTGCAAGATTTTTAATGCAAAGTTGTCTAAGATAAGAGGATACGGGGGTGATAATAGATGATGAATACATGCATTCTTATTAAATAATAAGAAAATGTGAATTATGAAATTATATAAATGAATAAAACTACAAGATTTTACACTAAAAGCGGAAAATAAAATGATAAATTATATTATGTATTGCAATACTCACGTTTCAGTGTTAGTTGCGCGAAATAAGTGGGCATAATCCTTGCACCCCATAACGCATTTATAAGTTCGCTTTTTTTCCATTTTTTTTGCACTTCACTTTGAATAGTTTTTATAAATTTATTATTTATTAACACTTTTTATTTCTGAACACTTCTTATTTTAACTTGCGCTAAAATGAAAATGTAAACATTTCATATATTTTTTTTGACGTTTTCGAAATTCACCTCCACCACAAAACAACCAAAACTTGTTCAAAGGGGAAATTTATGGAGAAGACACACTTAACATTTCTTAAGGAAGGGCTGCACTAGAGGGCGATTAATATCAATGGAAAACTGATCGATGTTTATTTTTGTGGTTGCTATTTCACAGCTCATCTGTTTGACAATTATGTTGAATTTTTAAAATTAATTACAATATAAACTTTTACTCTCGAAATTTAATAATGGCTGACTTACACAAATTTGAAATTTCGATATTTTAAAGGTTTACACACGGATCCCAATACGCGAATGGATAATATGATAGTTTCTACCAATTTTCGTTACAGTTACAAAGTTGCAAGCCACACGATAGTTTCTTTATTTTCATTCAAATGCCCTAGTGGCTCATGACAAAAAAGTGTATGTTATACTTACATATGTACATACATAATAGAATGTGCATTTGAAAGCAATTTCGATTGACTTTTTTTTGCTAATCTTAAATGTGTGTGATTTGAAGATTTTGATCAAAAAAGCACATAGATTTTTTTAATAAAAATGCTTTCAGATACAAATTACTGTATACACCAACACCTAACCCGGGTGTAAGGCACGTAACTGCAAATACAAAAGAGAATTTGATGCACTAACATAATATACGAATTTACTAGCTGGTCAGTAACTTAAATATAATGACCATATGACAGGTTTAAATTTCTTTTGTTTTACTTTCATGAAGTTTTCTAACTAACTGCCTTATCACAATGGTGTAGCTGCAGCAGTAGTACGTTGCACTTACAATTTGAAGTTGCAGCTGCAGCGCAGAAAGTAGCTGAAGCACAACTCGACCGATTCATGAACGTGCTGCTCTGCAAAACAACAACAAACGAAAGGGCATAAACCATTTTGCTTGAGTTCAGTGCTACATTCGTGTATACTACTTAAAGAGTGAGCTTACGCATACAAGTAAACCGGCAACAGGTTTTAGTTTATAAGTAGTAAGGTAGTTTTATTTTCATTTTGTGGCGGGAGTCTCCAAGTTGCGTGGTTAAGGGTAGGTGTGCCTCAAACCATAACTAAAAGTTCATGTAAATGAATTTCAATGTATTAGTATGACATTTTCTCTTCATTATTGGTACCCTCGCGCTCGCACAGTCTTGTTCTCTTTTCATAAGAATTTAGTTTTCCTCTCTCTACTCTAAACTCAAATCAAATAGCGCTGGCGCTGACGCAGCGGTAGCAGTAGCACTAGGATGGGAGGGGCAGAGGAAGTAGTGTGGGTTTTTTATTTCTTTTTTTTTGTCTTCTGCTTGTTTTGTTGTTGTTCTTTTGCGTGGATCTAGTTTTCGAATTTGAAATGAATAAGTTCTTTTCTACCTAACTCGATGCAAACACGACGCATAGAGGAAGGGTAAAACAGTGAAGGGCTATTCTCACTTTTGGTTTCAGCCTGTGTGTTGTGAATCTCCAAAGATCGGTCATCCACTTGTGGTATTTATGTGGTTGTAGCGTTGTAGGTATTTGTATGCATAATAGACAAGGAACATGCAGGACATGTAAGAAAAGGCAAAATGTACCTACATTGATATCGATTGTTGTTTTTCATTTTATGTAGGGTACACATTATCGATCATGAAGGACGTCACTCTGACTGTCACTCCATTATCAAAAAATTTTGTGAGCGTAATCTTGCATGACGAACCAACAGTCAACTGTTCACACTATCATTCTTATCCGAATTCATTCAAGATCCATCCTTCATGTTAGGTATAGCTGTTAAGTTATTTGTGAGGTAGGTCAAAATCTTTTTGACGTGCTTTAAAATTTATTGCAACGAACAGGGGTGAATTTAGATGTAAAGAAGTTGATTTGATATGATTTTGCAATTGAATTGGAATTGTAGGTAGGTAGGTACATGCAGAATAACGCACAGATTTTATGATATTTGGAAAAACCCGCAGCAGGAAAAATAAGAAAGAGGTTTTTTGGTTTATCTACCTAAGCTCCAAAGGCTGCAAAAAGATTTTTGTGTGGTTTTAAATAATTTTTATTTTGTGCATAGAACATTTAGAACATTTGTAGGTAACAGGTGCTAAAAGTGTCCTTCTTGGTTTATAATACCTACATAATGTTGAAATTTTGTGACCTTTGTTGTTCTTCAAAACAGAATGTATATAAGTGGGCTATAGGTCAATTAAATGCAATTTTTAAATTTGCGACGTTTCGAACGTGTTTACGTTCTTCATCAGGCCTTTATTTTAAATGAAAAATATAATAATTTAATCACAATTACATAATGTGATATGTCACAGAAACTTACACAAATATTAATTAATACATCAATTATTGCAAAAACAGTCTTGAGAAGAAGCAATAGTACTTAAAAACATCACTTTGGGCTAGAAAATTAGTACAATTATTATAAATTAAACTATAAATATTCAAACCGTTTTAGTTTACATTTTTAAAAAATTTTAAAAAACGAAATACAAATTTCGCCATCTCAATAAAACCACTAACACGTAATAGCATCCCTGTTAGGTCTCCTCACAAGTTGGCTATACGAACTGCACAGCTGTTCACAGTCTGATCTACGATTAATCGCTTTCTTGTTATTTACGATATGCAGCATCTCCAAAAGCATTCTCTTGCTGTAATGTCTCTCAGTCTGCAATATTGATACATTTTCCAAGTCGGGTTTATGCTGTTCCTTTATGCAGTGCTGAGCAAGTGCCGTTTTCTGTTCGCCTTTGTTATTGATGTCAGATCTATGACCAGAGAGACGATTTTTTAGCTTTTGTTTTGATGTGCCTATGTAAACTGCATCGCAATGTGTTCCGTTTTTTCCTAAGCAGTTTATTTGGTAAACAATATCAGCTTTCTCCATCTTCTCTTGTTTTCCTTTTGTGTTGGTAAACAGTTCATTTTTAAGAGTCAATGCCGACTTGAAAGCTAATCTTGTTTTTTCCTTATCTCTAATCGGAGCCGTAATCATTCGCTTAGAAAGAGATGGTATGTATAGTGCACTTTTGTATGCAACTATATTATTCTCCACCGAAGGTTTTTTTCATTCTTTCTTTCTTAGTGTTGTAGTTATTTATAAGTTTGTTGACGATTTCAGGGGGGAAGGAATTGCAGCACAGGGTGTTCCTTATTATTTTTATGTTTTTTGAATGAAAACTTATGTCGCTTATATCCAAAACTCGATTTATGAAATTTTGCGCTGTGTTCATAATTACCTGTTTCGGCTGCTTTGTATTAAAATTTATCAAACGTCCCGAAGATGTTGGTTTCTTATACCAGTCGAAAATTAGTCTTCCCTCTTTTCTTACAACTTCCACATCTAGATAAGGTAAATGTCCATCTTTTTCTACCTCAGCCGTGAATTGAATACGTGGATGGAAGGAATTAAGAGCTTTGAGAGTTGACTCAATATCGTTCACATTAATGACCGCGAACAAGTCATCTACGTATTTTGTTAAAATTTTTGGTTTGCATTCCAGTTTTCCTAAAACGTCATTAAGTAAAGCTTCCATTACAATGTCTGCTACAATTGGGGATGCCGGGCTTCCCATAGGAACTCCTTGTTTTTGTTGATAAATTTTACCATCGAATTCTAAGTAGTTATTTTCTACAATGCAGAACCGCAACATTTCCAAGAATTTGGATTTTGACATTTTTGCATGGTCTTTTATGGTACTCCAATTTTTCTCAATAATTTATAACGCCAAGTGAACTGGTATGTTCGTAAATAATGATATTACATCAAAAGATACCAAAATGTCATTCGTTCCTAAATGAAGCGTAGAAACTGCCTCAATAAAATCACCCGCGTTTTTAACATTATACTTAGAACTTTCTGTCAATTTCTTAAGGGATTGTACAATAAACTTAGAAAGTTCGAAGCAAGGTACACTTGTGGAGGCACAAATAGGTCTTAGTGGCATATTTACTTTGTGGATCTTAGGTAGACCATATATTTTCGGGCTATTCGCCGTATAAGTGGTCATACGATTCTTCTCGTACCTATTAATTATGTTTTGTTCAAACAGGTATTTCACAAAATCATTGTTTTTATTTTGTAAAGTTGATGTTGGATTATTTCTCAATATTCTGTATGTGCGTCTATCAATCATAAGATCCTGCATTCTTTGTAAATAATCGGTTTTATACAATACCACAGTGACATTCCCCTTATCTGCTGGAACTATATAAATATCTTTATGTTTCTTCATAAATTTCTTTGTGTCATTGTAAATTTTATTGATAAATTTATCATGCCTTGTTGTTGATGAAGATCTCAAATGATCTTGTAAAATTTGAGTAAAATTTGCACGAGCCACTTCTTGGTCACCCTGTTCGAGGGTTTTAACCATCTCCTCGCCGTCTGCAATAATTTTAAATAGCGGGATATCTCCTTTCTGTAGAGGTAATGCAAATTTGTGTCCTAAAGACAACAACCATTTCGTGTCTTCTGGAAATTCTACATTCGTTTTATTAACAAACCACTTTTCCTGAAAATTAATACCCAATTTTTGTTTAAGCTGAGATTTTAATTTTTCCAATTCTGTTTTTTGTTGTGCTCTTATATTCGTGCATAATTTGTTTCTGGTGTTCTCCTGGCTGCTGAAGAACACTGAGCTTTCAGTTACAGTCGAACAATTGTTGCATACAGTAAACAGAAGAATTCATTAACTTTTCTTCTCAAGTGTAGAGAGTTTGGATTAATACCAGACTTTATCCGTAACTCTACTGTAAATGTCCAACAATCCTTTCTATTTACGGACAAAGAAGTTGAAATCAACTTACATCGAAAGCTTCTTAAAACAGAGGAGACATTTCATATAAAACTTCTTAACATGTCGATCTCGCTCAAACAATCACAAATTAGATCACTTACATCACATATACAAACACTCAAAGCAACCATTACTAACACTCTCACGGAAACTGAAAGCTCAGTGTTCTTCAGCAGCCAGGAGAACACCAGAAACAAATTATGCACGAATATAAGAGCACAACAAAAAACAAAATTGGAAAAATTAAAATCTCAGCTTAAACAAAAATTGGGTATTAATTTTCAGGAAAAGTGGTTTGTTAATAAAACGAATGTAGAATTTCCAGAAGACACGAAATGGTTGTTGTCTTTAGGACACAAATTTGCATTACCTCTACAGAAAGGAGATATCCCGCTATTTAAAATTATTGCAGACGGCGAGGAGATGGTTAAAACCCTCGAACAGGGTGACCAAGAAGTGGCTCGTGCAAATATTACTCAAATTTTACAAGATCATTTGAGATCTTCATCAACAACAAGGCATGATAAATTTATCAATAAAATTTACAATGACACAAAGAAATTTATGAAGAAACATAAAGATATTTATATAGTTCCAGCAGATAAGGGGAATGTCACTGTGGTATTGTATAAAACCGATTATTTACAAAGAATGCAGGATCTTATGATTGATAGACGCACATACAGAATATTGAGAAATAATCCAACATCAACTTTACAAAATAAAAACAATGATTTTGTGAAATACCTGTTTGAACAAAACATAATTAATAGGTACGAGAAGAATCGTATGACCACTTATACGGCGAATAGCCCGAAAATATATGGTCTACCTAAGATCCACAAAGTAAATATGCCACTAAGACCTATTTGTGCCTCCACAAGTGTACCTTGCTTCGAACTTTCTAAGTTTATTGTACAATCCCTTAAGAAATTGACAGAAAGTTCTAAGTATAATGTTAAAAACGCGGGTGATTTTATTGAGGCAGTTTCTACGCTTCATTTAGGAACGAATGACATTTTGGTATCTTTTGATGTAATATCATTATTTACGAACATACCAGTTCACTTGGCGTTAGAAATTATTGAGAAAAATTGGAGTACCATAAAAGACCATGCAAAAATGTCAAAATCCAAATTCTTGGAAATGTTGCGGTTCTGCATTGTAGAAAATAACTACTTAGAATTCGATGGTAAAATTTATCAACAAAAACAAGGAGTTCCTATGGGAAGCCCGGCATCCCCAATTGTAGCAGACATTGTAATGGAAGCTTTACTTAATGACGTTTTAGGAAAACTGGAATGCAAACCAAAAATTTTAACAAAATACGTAGATGACTTGTTCGCGGTCATTAATGTGAACGATATTGAGTCAACTCTCAAAGCTCTTAATTCCTTCCATCCACGTATTCAATTCACGGCTGAGGTAGAAAAAGATGGACATTTACCTTATCTAGATGTGGAAGTTGTAAGAAAAGAGGGAAGACTAATTTTCGACTGGTATAAGAAACCAACATCTTCGGGACGTTTGATAAATTTTAATACAAAGCAGCCGAAACAGGTAATTATGAACACAGCGCAAAATTTCATAAATCGAGTTTTGGATATAAGCGACATAAGTTTTCATTCAAAAAACATAAAAATAATAAGGAACACCCTGTGCTGCAATTCCTTCCCCCCTGAAATCGTCAACAAACTTATAAATAACTACAACACTAAGAAAGAAAGAATGAAAAAAACCTTCGGTGGAGAATAATATAGTTGCATACAAAAGTGCACTATACATACCATCTCTTTCTAAGCGAATGATTACGGCTCCGATTAGAGATAAGGAAAAAACAAGATTAGCTTTCAAGTCGGCATTGACTCTTAAAAATGAACTGTTTACCAACACAAAAGGAAAACAAGAGAAGATGGAGAAAGCTGATATTGTTTACCAAATAAACTGCTTAGGAAAAAACGGAACACATTGCGATGCAGTTTACATAGGCACATCAAAACAAAAGCTAAAAAATCGTCTCTCTGGTCATAGATCTGACATCAATAACAAAGGCGAACAGAAAACGGCACTTGCTCAGCACTGCATAAAGGAACAGCATAAACCCGACTTGGAAAATGTATCAATATTGCAGACTGAGAGACATTACAGCAAGAGAATGCTTTTGGAGATGCTGCATATCGTAAATAACAAGAAAGCGATTAATCGTAGATCAGACTGTGAACAGCTGTGCAGTTCGTATAGCCAACTTGTGAGGAGACCTAACAGGGATGCTATTACGTGTTAGTGGTTTTATTGAGATGGCGAAATTTGTATTTCGTTTTTTAAAATTTTTTAAAAATGTAAACTAAAACGGTTTGAATATTTATAGTTTAATTTATAATAATTGTACTAATTTTCTAGCCCAAAGTGATGTTTTTAAGTACTATTGCTTCTTCTCAAGACTGTTTTTGCAATAATTGATGTATTAATTAATATTTGTGTAAGTTTCTGTGACATATCACATTATGTAATTGTGATTAAATTATTATATTTTTCATTTAAAATAAAGGCCTGATGAAGAACGTAAACACGTTCGAAACGTCGCAAATTTAAAAATTGCATTTAATTGACCTATAGCCCACTTATATACATTCTGTTTTGTATAATACCTACATGCTAGAGCCCGTTTGTGATTTCATTGCGAATATTGAAAACCTTGTAATAACCTAATTACTATGCAATGTTAACAAATATTGTTGATAATTAAATCTTACAAAACCATTCTTTTTGATAACTCTTCTTTGAAAAGTAGGTAGGTACCTACAAAATCATATCATTCCTTTCTTACCAATTGCGCGGTTTTCCAAGCATCATAAAATGTGTTCCTTTTTGCTGCATACTTGTCATTGATTGATATTTTTTGTATTATTAATATGTATGTAGGTACGTTCATTCAAAATAAAATAGTACTGACATTTGCTTTAATTTTAAATACAATAAAAAATATTACAATAATTTATTTAATAATTTTACTGTTTTTCGAGAAAATTACTCCTTCATAAAACTTTTTAATTTTTATTTTGCTACTCGTGTCCTTATAATAAAACAACAATAAAATAATAATAAAAATAAACAATAAAACAAGGTAAGTAGTATTAGAAGATGAAAAAATTTAAAGACCTTTGTCTTTTGGTTATTGCATAAAACTTGAACTATAACTAACATAGCAATCACAAGACAATAGCTGCATATACTTCAAGCCTTATGCAATAGCCACAGGAGTAAAAGACGGTTGAATATAACAAATATTTTGTATTCCCATCAGCTGCCTTTTCCTCCCCATCTTAAATCTGAAAAAAAAAAAAACATAATATCAATAAAATATTTTTATTAATTTTGTTGTTTTGGGAATATTACCAAAACCGAGAAAAGCATTTATTTTCAATGAATTTCGGTATTCCAAACTCTCATGTTTCTAGGAACACGCGGATCACATAATTCCAAAATTAAATGGTTGTGGTAAAATGTTTGCAGCTTTTCTTTCATTTTGGTTTCCCAAAAATTGTCATCTTTTTCAATTTTAAAAAATATGAAGTCACATGTTGTCCAAATACAAAAATAGCAGAATGCTTTTTCAGTGATGTGCAATTGACCTTGCACTTGATAAAAGTATTCATGGCCTTGCTTTAGCGAGTAGGTTTCTCCATTTTTCTCTAAATACTTTATTTTTTTCTTTTCTATCGCTTCACTGATTTTTAAATCTTTTATTGATGAAGGACATTTCACTTCGCACACCGCATTTTCACCCACCAATCCATCAGGTGTTGCTCCAAGAAAATGAAATTCTTTGTCTATGAACAGTCCACACTTGTCAACTTTAACACATGCTACTTCTTCCAGTTTTCTTATTGCATGATTCTCATTTCGAATGCCCCATAACATGCTTGATGAAGTGCATGAACTGTATAGACAAGATTTAATGATGCTATTATAACTGGATACATTTCTCACTTTACATATTTTCCCAAAGTTGGATGCCGTTACCATTTCACGCCTTATTTCAATTTTGAAAAGTGCAACCAAACGACTCTCCATGAGCAGACATTTCTTTCAATCCTTTCAGGAAAAAAGCAAGGTCGAGTACTCTTCTTCCCTCAGGTATGAACTCAATTGTATCCTTTGGTTTTTCAACTTCAACGGTCAGTTCAAAACCATCTAAATTATGTTCCTGGTCTAATTCTTCGTTGATATTTACTCCTGATTCATCCACAGGTACAACTACACTTTTTTTAGAATGTCTTAATTTGGAATTAAAATAAAAACATAGTGAATGAGTTTAACAGTTTTTAGAGAAAAATCATTTCCTAATTATTAATCACATATATTTTCGATTTCCTCGTAATAATTAAATAACATTATTTTTCTTTACCTATTCTGCTTCTGAAACAATTCACAAAAACAGAAGATAGGCATAATTAATTTTATAAGAAAACAATAAAGGGGAGTATTTTGAGACACAGTAGGTACCTATACTAATAAAATGCACGACTGGGTCGCACGTTCTTGCTGTGTAGGTGCGATAGCACAAAAATAAATAAACGCTAAACATACAAAGTTTGAAGAAAATCTATTGGTTGTCCTTATTAGATAGAAAACCCAGTTTATTTAGAATCACCTTCAATGAGTTATTGACAAAGCTTAATTAAAATCGTTGCAGTCGTTTTCGAGAAAACTTATAAAAACTTTAACCGTTATAGGAGGAACCCGTTATAGCCGGGCTAAAACAAACATTTTGATTAGGTCTCTAGGAAATCATGAAAAAGTGCTATACATAGGAAATTTTAAAAATCTATCCAATTGTTTTAAAATTACGGCCATTTTTCCAAAAACCGTAAGAACTAAATATCCGTTTTGGAAATTTTTAGCCAAAAATTGAAAACCCTGTTTTCTTAGAAAAACTACTAATAAGTCAGTTACTAAGTTTAAATAAAATCGTAAGAGCAGTTTTCGAGAAAATTTGCAAAAACTAAAACCCTTCTATGGAAGGTATACCCGTTATAGCCGGGCTAAAACGAAAATTCGAGTTTTGCCTCAAGGGAATTATAAAAAAGTGCTATATATGTACGCTTATCCGCTTAAGCTGTAACTCAGTGTACAGACAGACGCACATAAGCACGTACGCACGTACGCACAGACAGACCGACGGACGGCATGACGAAAACTACTTTTTTGAACTTCTCTAAAATCGTAATGTTAGATTTGATTAAAACCTCGAAATTTTTTTTACACTAAACCAATACATATGTATATGTAATATGTACATTATGTATGTAGGTACTTGCCCTATAGAGCAAGTAAAAATTGAATTTTCATATCGAATGTGTGCACGATTAATAATAATATATTAATAATAATAATAAACGATACCTACCAAACATTTCAACAACGACCTTGCAATCAGCAAAACAACATGTCCAAAATAGGTATGTACCTGCCTAGGTTATGTATGTTGTTTTGTCTATGCCTACGCAAAAACCATTGATTTTTTTCTCAAAATAAGGAAAATAACCTACTAAGAGACGAGCCAAGAAAAAAAGTTTGTATACCTACCTATAACCTAAATCCTAAACAAAACTCAACCGCAAATCTGCAACGATTCCACCACGACAAGTGCACACCAAATTAATAAAAAAAAAAAAAAGACCAAGAAACACCAACAAATCCTGAATTTTATGAAAATCCCCGAAACAAAATTAAAAAAACAATAAAATGATCCAAGTTTAAAACCAAAACTTGTGTTTAACTTTTTTTTATAATGATACCTAGATAGGTACCTACCTGCTACCTACGATAGAAAAAACGCATTGAATGTATTTATGTACTTCAAATAATGCGTTTCCCTGAATACCTATGTTTCTACATTTATATACGTTCACAAAAAACTCCCGTCTCGCATATGTCACACCAAAAGTAGATACATGCGCGACCAACTAAATGAACAATCATTGAAATTTTGGTCGGTCGACGCGGCGGCGACCAACGGCGACGAGTACAGGAGACAGGACTCGCTTAGTCATGAATCATGTTCATGATACACAAACACCCATTCCCTCCACACGTACCAAGTCCATGCAGATACATTGCGGTCACACACATTCTTATGCGCAACTGTCCCTTCATTATGTCCCGCCAACGCGCGAAAAAAAAATCACTTCTATTTTTTTTTGCAGTAAGAAAAATATCTGTTACATACTAACTGATGGATGATGTCAAACCTTATAACATGAATCACTCACCCATTCAAATAAAGAATGCTAAGCAAAATAGTTACCTTTTTCCAGCTTTTTTGAAAAGAATATTTCAAAGGAAGCACGAAAAATGAAAAAAAAAATTGACAACAAGTACCTACCTACATACATTGCCGAGGACAACAGCCGCCAATCTGTCTACCTACAAATCGCTTACCTATTCTTCTATCCAACCCATTTGTGTAGCAGGCAACAACTATGAACATTATACATCTAAGCAAAGAGTTACTTACCTTTTATCTAGTTTTTGAAAGGGATATTTCCTTTTTTTTAATCCAAATATATGGGATGCATTTTTCACAGCACGAGGCATATTTTAATTGTTTTTTTTTTTTTTCACTCAAAAATGAAAAAGTATATTGTTTTCTTATGTACCACCACTGATCAAGAATTTAATGAGCCACAACACTTTATTTCTTCACAAAAAGTAACACAAATAATTATCTGCTATAAAACTCAACTCTTTACAACCAAAAAGCAAAAATCATCTATCGATTTAATTAAATCACCAAAATTGTCTGAATCATTTAAAAATGCAACGAACAATGAATTCATAGGAACAGCTGATTTTTGTTTTGATATTCAAATCCTCAAAAAAGAAAGAAAAAACAAATCAACGAGAAATAAGAATGAGAACTACTCTCTTACAAAGAGAGTGCAAAAAAGAGGCTCTTTTATGATTTTGACGCCACCACGCCACTATAATTGTGGTGAAAATTTCGTGAACTGCAACTTTATATGTGTGCGTTTATAAGGAACAATTTGTTCAAAAAAGGTAAAAAAGATACTTTTTCAAAATAAGATAGTGGAGTGATTTCGAAAGTTATATATATTTTTTTTTAATTGATACCAAGATGAAAAATTCCAAAAAAAAATAGAAAAATAATAACAGAACGGTAAATGCTTTCCCTTCTTCAAAAAACGAGTGAGTAAGCTGACATATTAAACTGCAATTTTAAGCACATAAATAAATTAAAAAAAATAAAATGTTTCAACAGCGAATTTCTAAATTATACGAATGTTTTGATAAAAAAAGTTAAGCTCAATTAAAAAAAAAAGAAGTGGCGTAAAATAGCGTGCATGTGAAAAATATGCCATTTTGAGTTTTTGTGCTTTCTAGACCGGTATAATTAAATAAAATTCATATTCATCGCTGTCCCTGGTAGCATCTTGTTTCAATGATACAAAAAATAAATATTTCGTTGGATTCGGTTAAAGATTTTGGAAATTACGCTTGTCTAAAGAAATAAATGGACCCCATGGTTGAACTAAATTTTATATATATAAAAAAAAAAAAAAAAAAAAATTGTTACAATAGCGAATAGAACTTATTTATTGTGATTAAGAAACTAAAGCAAAACAAAATAAAAAGTTACTTTACAGAAGAAAATTAATAGGAGATAGTAATTAGTGTCTAAATTATATAGTAAATGTATAGTGTTTTATCTCTTTAAAGTTTAAATATCCTCTTAAATAAATTTTTGATGATAAGCATATCTGCACACGTTTATTGACTAAATAATAAAATTTATTTGGTGAAATTATCTTCGGAAATGTGGAAGTTATCATACAATAAGTCAGCACATTACCATGAATTTGTACTGGAAACTCACCCTTAATGTGAGAAAATAAAAGAGGTTATGTTAATTAAAACTGAAATCAAATTATTTTGTATTTATTATAAAACTTATATCACAACTCATATAATATTTTACGTGCCTTTTCGGAAATTAAATTTTCATCTTCTGGCACTACTAGCTACCTAAAATCTATCAAGAATCTATCGATAAGAAAAAACCTACAACATAATAGCGCGAAAGTTTAATAGATTCTTGATTAATTTTAATTAATTTTTGCCAGAAGATGGGAATTCAATTTCCGAAACGCGTAGCACGTAAAATATAATATAAATTGTGATATAAGTTTTATAATAAATAAATCTTAAATTGATTTAAGTTTTAATTAACATAATCTCTTTTATTTTTCACAGTCATATTTTTGCTTGTCTACAGTCCGTTGTTAGGTTTTTCTGATAAATGTTCAGTAGTCTCAAAAACAATGCTTTGATTTCTCTTGTTAATATAGTGTGTGACCAAAAATATAATACGTGATTAAAAAAAAAACAAAAAAATTCTTATCTCGAAATAATGTAATGCAATATTTCGAAGTGTTATCTCAACTTAATAATTCCAGTGTGTACAATCTCGGCGGGGAAATTGGTGTGGTAGGAGGTGTGATATGGGTTTTTGTTTATGTATGCGTTTCTTACGCACACGTGTTTTACAAGACATGACAGCTGTAGCTTGTAGGCAAAATCAAAACATGGCACAAGATGGGACTCTATGTATATATCCTCTTTGCCTGTGAGCTCACAGTCACGTGAGGCGAGTCTGTCCATGTCCCTTCAGCCCGCACCATGCTTGTCCATTACTTTGCATCGAAATTTTTTTATACAAATATGTATGAGTCTGTGGTATGGGTATTCCATAAAAGTATACAATCTTGGTGAAGAAATGGATAAACAAAAATGCAGAAAGTGAAAACTAATTTCACTTTGCAATTAGGTACATTATGTATATTGATCGTAATTAATTTTATAAAAATTGTTCAAAATAGAGGAAAACTATTTTGAGAAACTTTGTAATGAAAAAAAAATTGCTTTGAAATGAGGATTTTTGTAATAAAATATTTGAAACTTACGTTGAAATTGGTCCAAACCGAGTGTTTAGCTTGTACCATGCAAATGAAGAGACGGGTTCTATACAGGGTGATTCACGAGCGTTGTGCCAATAAGTTAGAGCGTGTAGGTTGGGTTGAGACAAGAAAAAAATCATATGGGAGGGGGTCTATTTTTTAAATTATTTTTTTAAATTTTTTTTCCAAATTAATATTTTGAAAACGGTTCAATAAAAAAACTTCATTTAAAATTACAATAAAAAAAACAAGTTTTTGGCTTTACAAAAAGGTATAGCATGGCATTTTAAGAGCTACCGTTATTTTTTAATATTTTTTTTCAAATTTAAGTCATGTTTTTAGAAAATTGCCCCTCCCGGCTAAACGGAGGGGAATAGACCCCCCTCCCATACGATTTTTTTCTTGTCTCAACCCAACCTACACGCTCTAACTTATTGGCACAACGCTCGTGAATCACCCTGTATATAATCAGATATAGGTACCTACTATTGTATGTACCTTATCTGTCTATATGCTTAATTCACCCGAAAATATGAATCTAGGATACCTACTTGTTATTATACATATGTTAAAAAAAAATTAAATCCTTCCGAATTTGTATAAAATACACAATTTAATAACCGTCCGAATTTTTATTTGATGATATTTATTGTTGGATAATATATTATGTAAATATCCTAAATATTTATAGACAATACACTTACATAATATAAATAAAACAAAAAAGCAATTTTAACATTTTTTGTCTGTCTGTCTGTTTGTTCCGGCTAATCTCGGAAACGGCTGGATTGATTTTGACGGGACTTTCACTGGCGGATAGCTGATGTAGCAGGGAGTAAGCTTTTTTAATTACTCCTGCAGGCGGCGCTGTGGTCGATTTTTTTTTTTTTAATTTTTATTTATGAACCGATTTAACTCAAAGTCACATATACATAGGTACTCATATATCTAATATTTATAATCTTATATATATAAAAATGAATTGGTGTCTGTTTGTACGCGCCTTACTCGGCTGAATTTCATCCGATTTGCATGGGGATATTTTTGTTGGGTTTGTATTAAACTAGGTAAACAGATAGCGGTAAGTTTTAGAAATCGTTAAAACACAAAATTGCAGAACAAATATCGACAGATTATGACTTTGTTCTTTGTACAAGCATAACTTGGCTAAATATTATCCGATTTGCATGAGGATTTTTTTGTTGGATTTGTCTTGAACCAGGTAAACACACAACGGAGCCGGTTTTTTTTTAATTTTTTTTTTTTTTTTTTACGAGTTTCTTCTCCACATGTGCAAGTGACCCGTTCGTTAGAGCTGCTCTACTCGAAAATGCTTTGCTATTATATTTGGAATGCGCCATCATTCAAAATAAAATCGCAGCTCCACTGCATTAGTTCAAATCGGTGGATCGCATAACAAATGATGACGAAGCAACAAACTATCCAATTGAATTTTTGAATTCGTTGGATGTTCCCGGTCTACCACCACACAATTTACAACTCAAAGTCGGCTCTGTCATCATAATGCTGCGCAATCTGAACCAACCAAAACTATGCAATGGAACTAAGTTTACAGTCATCCAAGTAACAATAATCATAGGCAAGTTCAAAGGAGAAGAAGTTCTCATTCCAAGAATTCCCTTGATACCAACCGACTTGCCATTCGAGTTAAAGCGGATTCAGTTTCCCGTTCAACCCGCATTTGCCATGACAACTAACAAATCGCAAAGCCAATCGTTACAAGTGTGTGGCCTTAATCTTGAATTCCCTTGCTTTTCACATGGACAACTGTACGTGGCGTGTTCGCGTGTCGTAAAGCCATCTGCATTGTTTGTTTATGCACCGGACAACAAAACAAACAACGTTGTTTATCACAAAACGGTTGCAGTGACCTAATCATTTCTGTTTAAATAAAAGTAATTTTAATCAATTTAATATCAATTGTTTAATTTTTTTTTAAGAGAGGCTCGGCTTTCGAAGGGACATTTAGTCAATTTAAGGCAGAACGAAGTTCGCCGGGTCAGCATGGGGATTTTTTTTTTTGGGTTTGTATTAAACCAGGTAAACGAATAGTGGAGCCGAATTTTTCAATTTTTGAACGGTATTTTTTAAAAATCGTTAAAACAAAAAATTGCGGAACAAATATCGCCAAGTAATGACTTTGTTCTTTGTACAAGCATTACTTGGCTAAATATTATCCGATTTGCATGAAGTTTTTTTTGTTGGATTAGTTTTGAACCAGGTAAACACACAACGGAGTCGGTTTTTTTTTTTTTAATTTAAATTTTTTTCACTAGCAAAAAAAATAAAAATAAGCTAAAAAAATATAAATTGACAAATTTTTCGATCTATAATTCAAAAAAAATTAAATAAACGTAAAATTAGTTGAACTTCAATATAGTCCGTAAATTAATTTAACTTTTTAACTTTTAAATAATATTTTGTTTGGTGACCAACACAGTGTATAAAGGTATCTACTAAGTTACCAAGTGCGAAGTGAAATTTAATGGATTAGTGTTAATTTTTTTTCTTTTTTTTAGAATATTGTGATAACTAAAATTGAGGCTTTAATTTTATCGATAACGAATTTTAATAAGGTATTTTATGAACGACCTATTTGTGTGTAATGCAATTGATATAGATGGTTATGCTAATGATATTGTCAATGCAGGATTTTTCTATAAGTGTCATTATGCCGCCAATAAGACGATCAAACATTGGAGCGCGCAATAAAAACACGACACGAGTGGCTATTCTGCGTGCGAATCAAATGGATGAACAGCATGCACATCGGAATGAACAAGTCCGTTTACGAATGACTAACATGCGTGACGCATTTTCACAAGAGGATATAGCCCATCATATGGAAGCAGATCGTGTAGCAAGAGGTCGTACAAATGATGATCTAGATGAACGTAACTTTATTCGACGTAAAGAGCGAAGGACACGATCGCCACCTTATAATTTTAATCGAGCTGCATTCAGATATGATTCCACACTAACGTACAATGATCTTCCGTGCGTTAATATTGGGTCATTGAATGTCGTCTGTCAGCATTGCAATGCATTGAAGTTCTCGGCGGAAACGCCTGGGTTGTGTTGTGCAGGAGGAAAAGTAAAATTACCTGTTTTGGCCCCGCCACCGCAGCCATTGCGGTCACTTCTGTATGAAGATACAACGCAATCACGGCATTTCCTCGCGCACATTCAACAATACAACGGCTGCTTCCAAATGACGTCTTTTGGAGCCACTGTTATCCAAGAACGTGGTTACAATCCCACCTTTAAGGTAATGTCGTCAGAAGAACTTTAACATTATGTCCAGTGTGGATAAATTGTCACATTATCCTTCTACTATTCCGATCCAAGGACAAATTCACCATCGTGTGGGAGCTCTTTTGCCGCAATTGAACGAGCATCATAAGTTCCTTCAGATTTATTTTCTTGGAAATTCAAATGAGGAACTCGATCAGCTTTGTGCTATTTTTCGTGCTATGAAACGTGAGATCATCGAACAATTGAAACAACTCCTACACGAACGCAATGCGTTGGTTAAAGTATTCAAAACTGCATTGGAAGCGATGCCTTCTGATCATTATAAGATTATTATCAGCGCAGACAAAAGACCAAGTGGTACCCATGCACGACAATTTAATGCTCCAACAATTGACTAGGTAGCGGTGCTAATTGCTGGCGAAAATGTTCAATCACGCGACATAGTCCTCAAGCGACATGATAATGGACAGTTTCAACGCGTGATGGAGACCCACCGGTCATACGACGCATTACAATATCCGCTTATGTTTTGGGAAGGCGATGATGGCTACCATTTTCAAATTAAAATGGTAAGCCCACTCTTCGGTTAGTTCCTCAGTTTTCCGACATATCTTTTTCATCAACTATTAATGGGATTATCTTTCAGGGCATGATACAAATAAGAAAGTCAGCAGCATGAACTTCTACGCATATCGCTTCATGATTCGCCAGGATGTCGACAATCATCTGTTAAGATATCGCCGATTGTTTCAACAGTTTTGCGTCGACATGTACGTTAAGATAGAAACAGAACGCCTAAATTTCATCCGATTAAATCAAAATAAATTGCGTTCGGAAGAATACATTAACTTAAGAGATGCCATACATTTGGATGGAGATGCAGCAGCAGCAAACATCGGCCGGTTGACTATTCTCCCAGCAACATATGTTGGAAGTCCGAGGCATATGCACGAATATGCGCAAGATGCAATGACATATGTGCGGCATTACGGACGCCCCGACTTATTCATAACATTCACCTGCAATCCAAAATGGCTAGAAATTACGCTACTCTTACTTTGCGGACAAACTTCGAGCGACCGCCACGACATCACTGCACGAGTTTTCAAACAAAAACTATTAATGATCATTGACTTCATCACGAAACACAATATTTTTGGACAGCCGCGTTGTTGGATGTATTCGGTGGAATGGCAGAAGCGCGGATTGCCGCATGCCCACATTCTGCTTTGGTTGACTGAGAAAATTCGACCAGACCAGGTCGATTCAATCATTAGCACCGAAATACCCAGTAAAGAAGCCGACCCGGAATTGTGTGAAGTCGTAACTACGCAGATGATTCATGGGCCTTGCGGAAATCACAATCCAGATTCGCCTTGCATGGTCGCAAATAAATGTTCTAAGCGATATCCACATTCCCTCCTGGCAGAGTCAATCACTATCAACGATGGATACCCATTGTATAGGCGGCGATCACCAGATGACAATGGCAGAACAGTCGCAATGAAAGTGAAAAGGAAAGATGTCTTGGTGGACAACACTTAAATTGTTCCATATTGTCCCCTTCTCTCTAAAGTATTTAAAACGCACATAAACGTTGAATAATGCAATTCGGTGAAGTCCATCAAGTACGTTTGCAAGTACGTCAACAAAGGAAGCGACATGGCGGTTTTTGGTCTTGAGTGTCCAGATAAGAATGACGAAGTGTCGTGCTATCAATTAGGGTGTTATGTGAGTTGAAATGAGGCAATTTGGAGACTATTTTCCTTTCCGATACACGAACGCCATCCGACCGTTCAACATTTGGCGGTTCACTTGGAGAATGGTCAGCGCGTATATTTCAGGGAAGAGAATGCAGCTCAGCGAGCTGAACAGGCACCAGCAACAACGTTAACGAGTTTCTTCTCCACCTGCGCAAGTGACCCGTTCGCTAGAACGCTGCTCTACTCGGAAATACCTCGCTATTATATTTGGAATGCGTCGTACAAAAAATTTCAACGTCGAAAACAAGGGCAAGCTGTTGCTGGATATGCGGATGTGTACTCAACTGATGCACTTGGTCGTATCTATACTGTTCATCCAAAAAATAACGACTGCTTCTATCTGCGATTGCTTTTGGTCAATGTGCCTGGTCCAACTTCGTACGAGAACCTGCGGACTGTTGATGGTGTGCTGTGTGCCACATTTAGAGAAGCCTGTCAGCGGATGAATTTGCTTGCCAACGACAATCAGTGGGACGCAACACTTGCCGATGCTACAGTTTCTGCACCTGCGACTCAAATTCGTACATTGTTTGCCATCATCATCTCGACATGTTTTCCATCGAACCCCCTCATATTGTGGGACAAGTACAAGGACAACATGGCTGACGATATTTTGCATCGAGTTCGAAGAACAACATCAAATCCCGAACTTCAAATGAACGATGAGACCCGCAACGATTCGCTGATATTGATCGAAGACATGTGTATGCTCATGTGCAGCAACCTGTTGAGTAAACTGGGAATGCCAACCCCCAATCGCTCAATGAACGATGCATTTAATAGAGAATTGCAACGCGAGCGAGAATTCGATCAAGACGCTTTGACAGAATCAGTTCGCACAAATGTCCCACTGCTCAATCCCGAGCAAAAGAACGTGTACGACTCTTTGATGAAGGCGGTTGACGACGGTAACGGTGGCATATTCTTCCTGGATGCACCTGGTGGAAATGGCAAAACGTTTCTCCTTTCCTTGATTTTGGCTTCAATTCGGTCAAAATCCGACATCGCACTTGCGGTTGCCTCTTCTGGAATAGCGGCCACGTTGTTGGAAGGTGATCGCACAGCATATTCAGCGTTAAAATTGCCACTGAATCTGCAGTTGAATGCCGAACCAACATGCAATATTTGAAGAAATTCAGCTATGGCACAAGTGTTGAAAACTTGCAAAATTATCATCTGGGATGAATGCACAATGGCACACAAGCGAGCATTGGAGGCTCTTGATTGAACAATGAAAGATTTACGGAACAATGTGAGACGCTTTGGAGGAGCAATGATATTGCTAGCCGGTGATTTCCGTCAAATTTTACAAGTAATCCCGCGATCAACGCCTGCAGATGAACTCAACGCTTGCCTGAAATTATCTTATTTCTGGCGATACGTAAAGAAGCTGCAGTTGACGACGAACATGCGAGTTGCGTTGCAGAACGATCCATCAGCCGATGATTTTGCAAAACAACTGTTGGCAATTGGAAATGGTCAAATTACCGTTGATGCTGCAACTGACCTGATTTCGTTCCCGCTGAATTTTTGTGAATTCACATCATCGAAGGAAGAGCTCATCAGTAAAGTGTTCCCTAACATCGGTCACAATTATTTAAACCACGATTGGCTCAGTGAACGTGCGATATTAGCTGCGAAAAATAAGGACGTCGATGATTTGAATTTCATCATTCAAAATAAAATCGCATTCGTTTTAATCGGTGGATCGCGTAATAAATGATGATGAAGCAACAAACTATCCAATTGAATTTTTGAATTCGTTGGATGTTCCTGGTCTACCACCACACAATTTACAACTCAAAGTCGGCTCTGTCATCATAATGCTGCGCAATCTGAACCAACCAAAACTATGCAATGGAACTAAGTTTACAGTCATCCAAGTAACAATAATCATAGGCAAGTTCAAAGGCGAAGAAGTTCTCATTCCAAGAATTCCTATGATACAGAACGACTTGCCGTTCGAGTTAAAGCGGATTCAGTTTCCCGTTGGACCCACATTCGCCATGACAATTAACAAATCGCAAGGCCAATCGTTACAAGTGTGTGGCCTTAATCTTGAATTCCCTTGCTTTTCACATGGACAACTGTACGTGGCGTGTTCGCGTGTCGGAAAGCCATCTGCATTGTTTGTGTATGCACCGGACAACAAAACAAACAACGTTGTTTATCACAAAGCGTTGCAGTGACCTAATCATTTCTGTTTAAATAAGTGTAATTTTAATCAATTTAATATCAATGGTTTAATTCTTTCTTAAGAGAGGCTCGACTTTCGAAAGGGACATTTAATCAATTTAAGGCGGAACGAAGTTCGCCGGGTCAGCTAGTCTATATATATAAAAATGAATTGGTGTCTGTTTGTACGCGCCTAACTCGGCTGAATATCATCCGATTTGCATTGGGATTTTTTTGTTGGGTTTGTATTAAACCAGGTAAACAGATAGCGGAGCCGAATTTTTAAAATTTTGGACGGTAAGTTTTAGAAATCGTTAAAACACAAAATTGCAGAACAAATATCGACAGATTATGACTTTGTTCTTTGTACAAGCATAACTTGGCTAAATATTATCCGATTTGCATGAGGATTTTTTTGTTGGATTTGTCTTGAACCAGGTAAACACACAACGGAGCCGGTTTTTTTTTAATTTTTTTTTTTTTTTTACGAGTTTCTTCTCCACATGTGCAAGTGACCCGTTCGTTAGAGCTGCTCTACTCGAAAATGCTTTGCTATTATATTTGGAATGCGCCATCATTCAAAATAAAATCGCAGCTCCACTGCATTAGTTCAAATCGGTGGATCGCATAACAAATGATGACGAAGCAACAAACTATCCAATTGAATTTTTGAATTCGTTGGATGTTCCCGGTCTACCACCACACAATTTACAACTCAAAGTCGGCTCTGTCATCATAATGCTGCGCAATCTGAACCAACCAAAACTATGCAATGGAACTAAGTTTACAGTCATCCAAGTAACAATAATCAAAGGCAAGTTCAAAGGCGAAGAAGTTCTCATTCCAAGAATTCCTTTGATACCAACCGACTTGCCATTCGAGTTTAAGCGGATTCAGTTTCCCGTTCGACCCGCATTTGCCTTGACAACTAACAAATCGCAAGGCCAATCGTTACAATTGTGTGGCCTTAATCTTGAATTCCCTTGCTTTTCACATGGACAACTGTACGTGGCGTGTTCGCGTGTCGTAAAGCCATCTGCATTGTTTGTTTATGCACCGGACAACAAAACAAACAACGTTGTTTATCACAAAACGGTTGCAGTGACCTAATCATTTCTGTTTAAATAAAAGTAATTTTAATCAATTTAATATCAATTGTTTCATTCTTTCTTAAGAGAGGCTCGACTTTCGAAAGGGACATTTAGTCAATTTAAGGCAGAACGAAGTTCGCCGGGTCAGCATAGGGATTTTTTTTTTGGGTTTGTATTAAACCAGGTAAACGAATAGCGGAGCCCAATTTTTCAATTTTTGAACGGTATTTTTTAAAAATCGTTAAAACAAAAAATTGCGGAACAAATATCGCCAAGTAATGACTTTGTTCTTTGTACAAGCATTACTTGGCTAAATATTATCCGATTTGCATGAAGATTTTTTTTGTTGGATTAGTTTTGAACCAGGTAAACACACAACGGAGCCGGTTTTTTTTTTAATTTCAATTTTTTTTTTCACTAGCAAAAACAATAAAAATAAGCTAAAAAAATATAAATTGACAAATTTTTCGATCTATAATTCAGAAAAAATTAAATAAACGTAAAATTAGTTGAACTTCAATATAGTCCGTAAATTAATTTAACTTTTTAACTTTTAAATAGTATTTTGTTTGGTGACCAACACAGTGTATAAAGGTATCTACTAAGTTACCAAGTGCGAAGTGAAATTTAATGGATTAGTGTTAATTTTTTTTCTTTTTTTTAGAATATTGTGATAACTAAAATTGAGGCTTTAATTTTATCGATAACGAATTTTAATAAGGTATTTTATGAACGACCTATTTGTGTGTAATGCAATTGATATAGATGGTTATGCTAATGATATTGTCCCTGCAGGATTTTTCTATAAGTGTCATTATGCCGCCAATAAGACGATCAAACATTGGAGCGCGAGTTACATAAAAAAGATTTGGATGTCGATTGTTTGACTCTCGTTTATTTTATGAATCTCTAAAATATATTTCGGTCGGCAACGACCGAACGATTTTCTTACAATTACATAGGTACCTAGATAGGTACATATTATATTTCATTATTTTAAAGGCGAATGCATTCAATTTCCCATGGCCTTCGGATATTTTGAAGTTCCCGTGGGAAAGTGATGCATTCGCAATTTATGGGTTGCGAAGCAACACAAATGTTCCGTCGTCAAGTTTGCTGACTTGCATTTGTGTAACTTCACCCCCCTTTAATTCAAGATTCTCCTGAATTTTGTGTGTACCAATTCTTTTTTCTATATTTTTTACAATAATTTTTACGTTTTTGTTTTTTCTTTGTATCATAAAAATTAAAATTCCAATTACAATTATGGCAACACATACAATAAAAATTGTTATCGAGCTTATAATATTATTATTATTTTTATGGAACTTTAATTCATTTATATGTTTTAAATTTTCAATTTGGTACATTTCTAATATTGTTTCAAATTTAAGTTTTTCTTTAATAATTACATTTTGATCTTCTTCATAGGAGAATTTATGTACAAATTCCATGTTAAAGTTTGATATCGAAATGTTTCTTATATTAATTGTACAATTGTTAATATTTATAATGAAATTTCCACTTAATTCTAAATTTCTATCGTCACAACCATTGGTTACAATATCTTTTTTAAGATTTTTACATATAATTAAATTGTCTTCAATATTTTCAATCAAAGTTTTGTTATTTATTTTAAAACTGCATATTCCTTCTGTTAAACAGTTATTAACTTTTTTTAAATCTTTAATATTAATGTTGTCCGGATTGTAAACATATTTTGTAGTATTTAATTCAATGAAATCTAACGGCTTTATATCTATTTCTTTAAAATATTTGTTGGGCATTGGTAATACCATTTTTAACTGAGTTTGGATATAATTTTTTGGAAGTTTTATAGCTAAGATTAATTTAGTTCCGTTTAGTTTGAATGCCCCTATTTTGGAATATTTTAATTTAAAAAAATCTAATTCAGTTGCTACAATTTCTTCTCCTGTTAATATACTTGGATGTAAGATACCTTGTTTGGCAGAGGCTATATTGTCCAGAATATTGTCAATTTTATCTTCGAGAATTTTAAGTTTTAAAAGCTGATCTGTTCTTAAAAGTTTAATTGTTAAATTCCTTTGACTGTCTACAACCTCGTTGAACACTTCGGATATATGTGTTCGGTCTTCTTCTATTATTTTCTTAAAACTGTTTATATTGTTCATGATTTGTTTATTAATGTCTATCTGTTTATTTAAATTTTCTATTGCATTTCTGTTATTAATATCTACAACTTTAAAATGTTCCAGAATTTCTTCTCTGTCATTGTCATCCATAGTTCCGAATAACCACTTCTGACCGGTTCCAATAAAATTAGCAAGATCTCTCTTTTGTCGGAAGGCTGGAACTAGGGCTCTAACTTTTGATTTTATGTTATTTAGCTCATTTACTATTGGGATGTTATTTCTAATTTTTAGTTTTATTAAATTTATTTCCAGCATTTCGATTGCGGCCATTATTTCTTCTGCATCTATAATGTGGACAACAGTTTGTGTCTGAGTAATAAGCTCTACTGTACCTCGATTGATAACTGTAAATCCTTGCTCAGTTTGAATTTCAGAGATGAGAAGAGCTGGCTCCGTTACCGTTGCTGTTGTTATGGTTGTCCACAGCATTACCCAAAAAAGAACCTGCAAATTTATTAGGCCTTTTAACAGTTGTTGGATGAACATTATGTAATAATTTTTTCCTGAAGTAAGGTTCATTTTTATGACGTAAATGTTTATAATTTCTTATAAATCCTTCACTTCTTTGTTCATCATATTGTTCCCTTTCTAAATTTCTTTTTTGTATAATATGATTTTTTCGTTCGTTAGCTTTCTTAGATAAAATTAATGGTTCTGCCTCTACTGCTTTATTTGGACTCATTCCTAAAGTTGAATGGGACCTGTTATTATAAATCTTAACTGCCTTATGAATCTTTCGATTAGTAGTAAAGTCTTTATTTTTGAGTGTTAATAAAATTTCGAGAAGGGTTGAATGAAAACGTTCAATGTCAGAGTTTCCTGTATGAGAGTTTGGCTTGGTAAAGTGAAATTGAACTCCTTCCTCTCTGAAAAATTCCTGTAGATTTTCTGACTTGAATTCATTATCGCAAACTATTTTCTTTGGGTTTCCAAACTTACTAAACTGTTCTTCGATACATTCGAGTTTATTTACCCAATTTTTACTAGTTAAGTTATAGATATAAGCTTTTTTCGTAAGTTTATCTAAAAACGTTAAATAAAAAAACTTATTAAAGTGGTAAATATCCATATGTAAAATTTCATTTGCTTCTTTTGGAGTTTCGGAAGTTTGAAATTTAGGTTTAGTAGGTTTTCTGTCATATTTACCTTCTTGACATGTTTGACAGTTCCCTATAACCTTGGATATTTGTTTAACCAGTCCTGGGTAGTATAATTTATTTTTTAAGGTTTTATACGTTTCAATAATTCCGGAATGACTACTCTCTTTAACATGGTATAAGGAAATTTGCTTACAAATGTCTGCTTCAGTTCCTACCTCGAGAGCTCTAAGTGTGCACTTAGTAAAAGTCAAATTTTTATTGTCTCTGAACAGTTTTATTAGGCATTGTTGAATTTTACTATACTCATGGTACGATAATTCTGTATAAATGCCTACTTTTCCTTTGTTTAGGGTTCGTTTAAAGAGATCTTCCCAATATAACTGATTTTTAGTCATATCGACATGGATGATTCTTCTGCCAAAACTGACTTCAACTTCTACAAAAACGGAATTAGAAATAATTATTTGTGTTTTATATTTATTAACTATATCTTCCTTTATTGGAAAATGATCTAACTGCTGTTCTGGTGCTGAATGGGTTGTTGCCAAATTCGATTCAGACTCATCATCTATCTGGTCCACATCCTGGATGCGGCTCAAGAAATCTGCAACTTTATTTTCTTTACCCCTTAAATACTCTATATCATAATTAAATTCAGATAATTTGAGTAACCATCTCTGGTTTTTTGCAGAAAATTCTTGTCCGTTATATTTTTTATTAAGGTACTTAATAGGTTGGTGGTCTGTTATTATTTTAAATTTATTTCCCCAGAGGTACGGTCTGAAATATGTTACAGCCCAGACAATAGCAAGAAACTCTTTGTCAGTTGGTGAATATTTTTTTTCATGGTCGTTCAGGGATCTCGATGCATAACAAACCGGTTGACCTTCTTGGGTAAGTACAGCACCAATTGCGAAATTAGAGGCATCAGTAAACACAGTAAACTGTTTTTCAAAGTTTGGAAATCTAAGCAGAGGATAGTTAGTGATATTTTGTTTAAGAGTTTCAAAAGATTGTATATATTCGGGGTCTTTTGTATTTATCTTGGCATTTTTCTTAAGGAATTTTATCATGGGATAAGCTATTTTAGAGTAATTTTTTACAAATTTACGATAAAATCCTGTTGTACCAAGAAAAGATTTTAACTCTTTTTCTGTCGATGGCAATTTGTAATTTAAGATACATTTAACTTTTTCGGGATTAGGTTTCATGCCTTCATCAGTCAAGATGTGGCCCAAGAATTCTGTATCTTTTTGAAGAAAGGAGCATTTGGCAAACTGTACCTTGAGATTATGTTTGGCCAGTGTACTTAATATTGTGGAGATGGCAATGAGATGTTCTTCTAGACTCGTGGAAAATATAAGGATATCATCAAGATAGACGACGCAGAACTTGTTGATATAATCTCTCAGTATTTCATTCATGAGCCTTTGGAACGTCGCTGGGGCGTTCTTGAGGCCGAAAGGCATTCGAGTAAATTCATATAAACCGTTTGGAGTTACAAATGCAGTTTTATGAATATCTTGCGGATGCATTTTAATTTGGTAGTAGCCTTTAGCTAAATCCAATGTCGTGAAATACTGGGCTCTCCCTAACTTGTCTAATATACTATCTATATTAGGCAGAGGGTACTTGTCGTCAAAAGTTATTTCATTTAACTTCCTATAATCCACACAAAGCCTGAATTTTTGTTCACCTGATTTACCAACTTTTTTCGGGACAACCACTATGGGAGAAGAATATCTACTATTTGATTTCCTAATAATGCCCTGTTTTTCCATATCAATCACTTGTCTCCTAACTTCCTCTTCATGCTTTGGAGGCAATCTATAAAGTCTTGAATTAATTTGGTGATCAGTTGTTGTTCTGATCTCATGCATTATGGAATCAGTATTCGTAAGCTGGTCACCTTCCCTATAAATCAAACTTTGGTACTGTTTTAAAATTTTATTGACTTCTTCTTTTTCCTGACTGTTCAAATGTGAAAGATCTACTTCATCTACATTTACACTTGAAAGATTTAAAAAATCAATATTTGAAGTTTCTTCTGAATATAAATTAATTTTTGCCGTGTTTATCAATTTCATAAATCTTTTTTTTATATCAATTTCCGTGATGTTTTTCCTAATTATATCCATTCCAATGAGGAGGTCATAGTCCTTATCAATTAAATACATTTTATGCCATTTTAATTTACTATTCCTTCCCATCCGGAATTCCTTAGGTACATCCGTCACTACTATTTTAATATATTCTTTTGTTTTTTTATTTATAGTATTTAGGAAAATCACTTTCTCCTCAAATATAGGGAAATGGCTACAATCTACCCTAGAGGAATTAATTAAATTGACTGTCGAGCCAGTGTCCAATAGAGCCTTATAAATTTTATCATTTATTGTAAAATTGCAAAATAATTTGTTTCCGAAGCTTAGCTCCGAAAATCCGTCGGGTCTATGCTATTAAATTCTTCATTTCTCACTCTCTCACTAAGTTGACTACCACTAGCTAAGTTATTCACTTCCATTGGCTGTGGATTTTGGTAACTGTTTCTAACTTGCCCTGATGGATTGAATGTTTGGGGATAACTTTGTCCCGCTTGGACTGACCTACTGTTATTGTAATTTCTGATCTGTCCTGATCTGTTATTAAAATTAAAATTATTTGAAGTTCTATTCTGACCTGATCTATTGTTATTATAATGACTAGCTTGTTCTGGTCTATTCTGAGAATGCGTGTTAAATGTATTATGAGCTTGTGTTGGTATTTGTAGACGAGCTTGGTACCTAAACGGATGTCTGATTGGACTATTCTTTTTAAGATTCCATTCAGAGAATCCGGTATATAAGTCCGGAGGACCGATACAATGCTACTTAAATCGAAATTATTCCTAATCTCTCTGGACAATTGGCCTACACTTAGTTCTTTAATTTTAGAAACTAATAATAATTTACACGAGTTAACAATTTCTAATTTATTTGCCTCGTATAAGGCGTACTCATGGCACTCTCTAACAATATAATCAACCTTTTCACATAATTCTAAAATATAATATTTTATATTATACAACAAACACTTAAACACTTCACTTTATTCCCGAATCTTTAATTTATATCAGGGTGGAGGTGGGGTTCGTAGATGGCAAATAACAAACACTTCACTCTATTCCCGCAAAGTTGTGGAGGGACGGTGATAACGGAAAACAAATTTTTTTTTTTCTAAATAGTTTTTAAACTGTGACTGATTTTTAGTCTTACGTTTACTTTATTCTTTTGAAAAAAAAATTTCCGCGGTTCACTTCACGACGACTGCGCCAGTTAAATAAAAAAGATTTGGATGTCGATTGTTTGACTCTCGTTTATTTTATGAATCTCTAAAATATATTTCGGTCGGCAACGACCGAACGATTTTCTTACAATTACATAGGTACCTAGATAGGTACATATTATATTTCATTATTTTAAAGGCGAATGCATTCAATTTCCCATGGCCTTCGGATATTTTGAAGTTCCCGTGGGAAAGTGATGCATTCGCAATTTATGGCTTGCGAAGCAACACAAATGTTCCGTCGTCAAGTTTGCTGACTTGCATTTGTGTAACTCGCGCAATAAAAATACGAGACGAGTGGCTAATCTACGTGCGAATCAAATGGATGAACAGCATGCACATCGGAATGAACAAGTCCGTTTACGAATGACTAACATGCGTGACGCATTTTCACAAGAGGATATAGCCAATCATATGGAAGCAGATCGTGTAGCAAGAGCCACCCGTCGTACAAATGATGATCTAGATGAACGTAACTTTATTCGACGTAAAGAGCGAAGGACACGATCGCCACCTTATAATTTTAATCGAGCTGCATTCAGATATGATTCCACACTAACGTACAATGATCTTCCGTGCGTTAATATTGGGCCATTGAATGTCGTCTGTCAGCATTGCAATGCATTGAAGTTCTCGGCGGAAACGCCTGGGTTGTGTTGTGCAGGAGGAAAAGTAAAATTACCTGTTTTGGCCCCGCCACCGCAGCCATTGCGGTCACTACTGTATGAAGATACAACGCAATCACGGCATTTCCTCGCGCACATTCAACAATACAACGGCTGCTTCCAAATGACGTCTTTTGGAGCCACTGTTATCCAAGAACGTGGTTACAATCCCACCTTTAAGGTAATGTCGTCAGAAGAACTTTAACATTATGTCCAGTGTGGATAAATTGTCACATTATCCTTCTACTATTCAGATCCAAGGACAAATCCACCATCGTGTGGGAGCTCTTTTGCCGCAATTGAACGAGCATCATAAGTTCCTTCAGATTTATTTTCTTGGAAATTCAAATGAGGAACTCGATCAGCTTTGTGCTATTTTTCGTGCTATGAAACGTGAGATCATCGAACAATTGAAACAACTCCTACACGAACGCAATGCGTTGGTTAAAGTATTCAAAACTGCATTGGAAGCGATGCCTTCTGATCATTATAAGATTATTATCAGCGCAGACAAAAGACCAAGTGGTACCCATGCACGACAATTTAATGCTCCAACAATTGACTAGGTAGCGGTGCTAATTGCTGGCGAAAATGTTCAATCACGCGACATAGTCCTCAAGCGACGTGATAATGGACAGTTTCAACGCGTGATGGAGACCCACCGGTCATACGACGCATTACAATATCCGCTTATGTTTTGGGAAGGCGATGGTGGCTACCATTTTCAAATTAAAATGGTAAGCCCACTCTTCGGTTAGTTCCTCAGTTTTCCAACATATCTTTTTCATCAACTATTAATGGGATTATCTTTCAGGGCATGATACAAATAAGAAAGTCAGCAGCATGAACTTCTACGCATATCGCTTCATGATTCGCCAGGATGTCGACAATCATCTGTTAAGATATCGCCGATTGTTTCAACAGTTTTGCGTCGACATGTACGTTAAGATAGAAACAGGACGTCTAAATTTCATCCGATTAAATCAAAATAAATTGCGTTCGGAAGAATACATTAACTTAAGAGATGCCATACATTTGGATGGAGATGCAGCAGCAGCAAACATCGGCCGGTTGACTATTCTCCCAGCAGCATATGTTGGAAGTCCGAGGCATATGCACGAATATGCGCAAGATGCAATGACATATGTGCGGCATTACGGACGCCCCGACTTATTCATAACATTCACCTGCAATCCAAAATGGCCAGAAATTACGCAACTCTTACTTTGCGGACAAACTTCGAGCGACCGCCACGACATCACTGCACGAGTTTTCAAACAAAAACTATTAATGATCATTGATTTCATCACGAAATTGGATGTATTCGGTGGAATGGCAGAAGCGCGGATTGCCGCATGCCCACATTCTGCTTTGGTTGACTGAGAAAATTCGACCAGACCAGGTCGATTCAATCATTAGCACCGAAATACCCAGTAAAGAAGCCGACCCGGAATTGTGTGAAGTCGTAACTACGCAGATGATTCATGGGCCTTGCGGAAATCACAATCCAGATTCGCCTTGCATGGTCGCAAATAAATGTTCTAAGCAATATCCACATTCCCTCCTGGCAGAGTCAATCACTATCAACGATGGATACCCATTGTATAGGCGGCGATCACCAGATGACAATGGCAGAACAGTCGCAATGAAAGTGAAAAGGAAAGATGTCTTGGTGGACAACACTTAAATTGTTCCATATTGTCCCCTTCTCTCTAAAGTATTTAAAACGCACATAAACGTTGAATACTGCAATTCGGTGAAGTCCATCAAGTACGTTTGCAAGTACGTCAACAAAGGAAGCGACATGGCGGTTTTTGGTCTTGAGTGTCCAGATAAGAATGACGAAGTGTCGTGCTATCAATTAGGGCGTTATGTGAGTTGAAATGAGGCAATTTGGAGACTATTTTCCTTTCCGATACACGAACGCCATCCGACCGTTCAACATTTGGCGGTTCACTTGGAGAATGGTCAGCGCGTATATTTCAGGGAAGAGAATGCAGCTCAGCGAGCTGAACAGGCACCAGCAACAACGTTAACGAGTTTCTTCTCCACCTGCGCAAGTGACCCGTTCGCTAGAACGCTGCTCTACTCGGAAATACCTCGCTATTATATTTGGAATGCGTCGTACAAAAAATTTCAACGTCGAAAACAAGGGCAAGCTGTTGCTGGATATGCGGATGTGTACTCAACTGATGCACTTGGTCGTATCTATACTGTTCATCCAAAAAATAACGACTGCTTCTATCTGCGATTGCTTTTGGTCAATGTGCCTGGTCCAACTTCGTACGAGAACCTGCGGACTGTTGATGGTGTGCTGTGTGCCACATTTAGAGAAGCCTGTCAGCGGATGAATTTGCTTGCCAACGACAATCAGTGGGACGCTTGCCGATGCTACAGTTTCTGCGCCTGCGACTCAAATTCGTACATTGTTTGCCATCATCATCTCGAAATGTTTTCCATCGAACCCCCTCATATTGTGGGACAAGTACAAGGACAACATGGCTGACGATATTTTGCATCGAGTTCGAAGAACAACATCAAATCCCGATTTTCAAATGAACGATGAGATCCGCAACGAGGCGCTGATATTGATCGAAGACATGTGTATGCTCATGTGCAGCAACCTGTTGAGTAAACTGGGAATGCCAACCCCCAATCGCTCAATGAACGATGCATTTAATAGAGAATTGCAACGCGAGCGAGAATTCGATCAAGACGCTTTGACAGAATCAGTTCGCACAAATGTCCCACTGCTCAATCCCGAGCAAAAGAACGTGTACGACTCTTTGATGAAGGCGGTTGACGACGGTAACGGTGCACCTGGTTGAACTGGCAAAACGTTTCTCCTTTCCTTGATATTAGCTTCAATTCGGTCAAAATCCGACATCGCACTTGCGGTTGCCTCTTCTGGAATAGCGGCCACGTTGTTGGAAGGTGATCGCACAGCATATTCAGCGTTAAAATTGCCACTGAATCTGCAGTTGAATGACGAACCAACATGCAATATTTGAAGAAATTCAGCTATGGCACAAGTGTTGAAAACTTGCAAAATTATCATCTGGGATGAATGCACAATGGCACACAAGCGAGCATTGGAGGCTCTTGATTGAACAATGGAAGATTTACGGAACAATGTGAGACGCTTTGGAGGAGCAATGATATTGCTAGCCGGTGATTTCCGTCAAATTTTACCAGTAATCCCGCGATCAACGCCTGCAGATGAACTCAACGCTTGCCTGAAATTATCTTTTTTCTGGCGATACGTAAAGAAGCTGCAGTTGACGACGAACATGCGAGTTGCGTTGCAGAACGATCCATCAGCCGATGATTTTGCAAAACAACTGTTGGCAATTGGAAATGGTCAAATTACCGTTGATGCTGCAACTGGCCTGATTTCGTTCCCGCTGAATTTTTGTGAATTCACATCATCGAAGGAAGAGCTCATCAGTAAAGTGTTCCCTAACATCGGTCACAATTATTTAAACCACGAATGGCTCAGTGAACGTGCGATATTAGCTGCGAAAAATAAGGACGTCGATGATTTGAATTTCATCATTCAAAATAAAATCGCATTCGTTTTAATCGGTGGATCGCGTAATAAATGATGATGAAGCAACAAACTATCCAATTGAATTTTTGAATTCGTTGGATGTTCCTGGTCTACCACCACACAATTTGCAACTCAAAGTCGGCTCTGTCATCATAATGCTGCGAAATCTGAACCAACCAAAATTATGCAATGGAACTAGGTTGACAGTGAAGAAACTCATGAACAACGTCATCCAAGCAACAATAATCAAAGGCAAGCTCAAAGGCGAAGAAGTTCTCATTCCAAGAATTCCTATGATACAGAACGACTTGCCGTTCGAGTTAAAGCGGATTCAGTTTCCCGTTCGACCCACATTCGCCATGACAATTAACAAATCGCAAGGCCAATCGTTACAAGTGTGTGGCCTTAATCTTGAATTCCCTTGCTTTTCACATGGACAACTGTACGTGGCGTGTTCGCGTGTCGGAAAGCCATCTGCATTGTTTGTTTATGCACCGGACAACAAAACAAACAACGTTGTTTATCACAAAGCGTTGCAGTGACCTAATCATTTCTGTTTAAATAATATCAATTTTTTAATTCTTTCTTAAGAGAGGCTCAACTTTCGAAAGGGACATTTAATCAATTTAAGGCGGAACGAAGTTCGCCGGGTCAGCTAGTATTCAAATAAAAATAATATACATACTTATTTCATGCCGAAAGAATACTGGTCCGGCGGGATAGAACACTTAGTTTTCTATAGCTAGTAGGAAGTATCTCACTCGCTCCACAGCACGAAAATAGTATCGTCGCGTTCATACTCACGGCTGAGTGTTTTTGGTGTCTAGGGGATTTTTGGCCCATACGATTGGTCTGGCAGAGTAAATATATGTTTAAAATAGTCCCTTAAATAACATATATAGAAGCTAGACATTAAAATATAAGTAAAGTTACAACATTTTTTTTAGAGCTTTAAAGCGTCTGGCAGAAGTTGTGGCCCACGGGAAGGGTCTGGCAATGTCCAATATTACTTTCTAATAGTATTTTGTGCAATATGTATAAAAATCAGCCATTAGAATTTAAGTAAAGTTAACAATATTTTTAGTTACCTTTCTCACCTTGTACCTGTGAATTGGCCGACTTACCAACTTAGTTGATATGTTGGCATTCAATACACATATAAACACTACTTGAAGCCCTACATTTTGTCCTTTAGAAAATAAGTTATGTCGGGGGGCACTGGGCTCTTGGAGTAATACAAAATTAATTATCCCAATTGGATTGAATAACAATGACTAATACAAAAGTTAAAGATATTGCATGATTTTCAAAATGTTTGGCAATTGTTGACATTAAATTTATATTTTGGAATTTTAAATTCTCATCGTCTGAGTCAATATGTTCTTTGATTACAAAATATTTTTGAATTCGGGTTTTCGTAAGTTACATTATCTATATTGGTATTATTTTCAAAAATAATTAAGTACACTCCATTTATAACGTTGTTATCTACAGTATGGTTACCTGAAAATAAAATGGCACCATCTTTGATTATTTCTATGTTCTTATTGTTTTCTTTAATTTTAATACATTCTCCTTTTTCATTATTGAGAATTTTAGATATACAAGACTTTTTCATTGATAGTTTACAAAAAGTATTTCTTAATTCCATTTTACAATTTTCAATATTAAAATATGAATTATTACGTTTTATTATTTCTTTGTTTATTTTAAGTTTCCCATCCTTTTGGCTTATGGCTCTGGTTTCGTATAATTAACAATTCTTTTTTGCTATGGGATATTTAATATATATGACAATAACATCTTTATTTTGAAAGATTTTAAACTTTGATACATCCATAAGGTCGGTTAGTGTCATACTTTCATGTTCGTGGTTAGTTATTTGTTCAATGTCTTTTAAATTCAGAATACCTGCATTTAATATTCCTGCCTTGGCTAATGTTATGGTTTGTATTGTATTTTGCAATTCGGTTATAATAAATCTATTTATTTTTGTTGCAAATATCACAATTTCTAACATATTCTTTTAACTGTTTTCTCAATTCAGGCCAAAAATATGAGTTATATATTTGTTTCAGATTTTCCCTATGATTTCTGTGAGCTCTATTATGAGTTTGCTCTTTTATGGCACCTAGATCTTCTTTATTTATAACTTCTATTGGAAATAATTTTGTATATAAAAAAATATTGCTAAATGTTTCTCTTAATGTTTTTTTAATTTCATATAAATCTTCTGGAGTACAATGAATTGCTACTACTCCGGGTTGGAGGTATTCCTTAAGGATCCTGACAAGGTTTTTTACGTTGTCATATTACATAATATGTCTAGTTTTCCCAAAAATATTAATTTGTTCATGAACTGTAATCCTAGCTTTGCATAATAAAATTTGTTGTTTAAAATGATTTAAGGGTTTTTTTGTTTCCTTAATATCCTCATTATCACTACTTTCTGCTGAGTGTTGAGTAGCATCTGTGGAAGAGCTATCTGTAATATTATTCAAATTTTGCCTAGAAAGAGCATCTGCAACTACATTTGTAGTACCGGGTTTATATATGATTTTTGGTGCATATTCCTCTATGAGGGCGTGCCATCGCTTCATTTTAGCGTTTGGGTTTCTTTTTGAGACTGCGAAAGTCAAAGGTTGGTGATCGGTATATATCTCCAAATTTGTTACTCCATAGAGATAATTTCTTAATTTTTTTAATGCATATACAATGGCATACAATTCTTTTTCATTTGCTGCATATGATCGTTCTATTTTGCCTAACGTTTTACTAATAAACGTGATGGGTTTGTTGTCTTGAGACAAAACTGCTCTTATCGCATCGTCGGATGCATCAGTTGTTAGTACGATTTTTTTTATCATAATCTGGCTGATTAAGCTCAGTTTCTAAAATTAGATAATTTTTCAAATTTTCAAAAGCTTCTATGGCTTCGGTATCTAATGTTATCATGGTTTTCTTTGCCATGTGGGTTGAAACTTGACCGTTTTCGTTTTGAAAGTAGATATTTGGTTAAAGGTTTTGCTATATTAGTATAGTTTTGGATACATTTCCTATAATACCCTATCATTCCCAGAAATGATCTTAACTGTCTCAATGTTTTCGGTTCGGGGTACTCTCTTATTGTCTTTACCTTTTCTTTATTTGTTTTAATTATATTATGGGCTATTACGTATCCCAAAAAATCTACTTCTTCTTATAGAATAATGATTTCTCCAACGAAATCTTCATATTTGCTTGTTTCAGGGTTTCTACTATTTTTTGTATATGTTTGGTGTGTTCGTCTAAACTATTTGAAAACACTATTATGTCATCTATACAGGGTGATTCACCAGCGTTGTGCCAAAAAGCTAGAGCGTGTAGGTTGAGTTGAGACAAGAAAAAAATCGTATGGGAGGGGGGGTCTATTCCCCCCGTTTAGCCGTGAGGGGCAACTTTCTGAAAAATTTATTTATTTTGTAAAAAAAATTATTAAAAATCAACGACTTCGTTTACAATACCGTGTTATACCTTTTTGGAAAGCCAAAAACTTCTTCTTTCATTTTGTTTTTAAACTAAATTGTTCTAACGAATAGTTTAAAAAATATAAATTTGCAAACTCAAAATTTTGAAAAAAAAATTGAAAAAATAATTTTAAAACTAATTTTTTCAAAATTTTACGTAATTAAGTATAATTTTTGTTCTCAGAATTCAATGCTCCCATTAATCTTTAATCCAACATTGAAAACCGTATGGCTCTACGACTTTTTGTTGCAAAGGTATTCACAAATAACCGAACCTACTTCTTCACAAAAACACGAAAAAATTGGCTAAATGATCACTTGTGCCATCCCGTAAGGCTAGATTTTCTTGTTTTTGAGAAAAAGTAGGTGGAAAAATATTTAGCCTTCCCAAGATTACTCAATATTACATTGATATCAGGTATCGGTTATTTGTCTGAGATCGTATTCTCATTCAATTTCTTGTAATCAATTACAAGCCTATTTTTCGGAGTTCCATCTTCATTAAGACCTTTTTTGGGTACAACCCAAACCGGAGAGTTATACGGACTTTTGCTTGGTCTTATAATGCCATCTTGGAAGAGTCTTTCTATTTATTTATTAACGAAATTATTCGCACTAAGAGGGTAAGGATATTGCTTACTCCAAACTGGTTTTTCGTTCGTTGTGCGGATTTCCGCCGATACGTCTGTCCTGAATGGAAGTGAGATGTTTATAGAACTATGTTCCCTCTCTATTTCCTTTACTATTCGCTTAGTTAGATTTTGAATATTTCCATCAGAAATATTATAATTTGTATTTTTTTCGTCAAAATAGATTTTTTCTACTCTATTTTTGTAAGTAATTGTTTCATCTTCGAAACTAATGTGAGCATTTATTCGTTTTAATACATTTGAGCCAATAAACACATCGTACTCTAAATTTTTTATTACATAAACTCTTATATCAGAGTCAAATATAAATACGTCATGGTATTTATCAATTTATTATGATTTCACTGTTCACAGTGAATGCTCTTTTTTTTATTACTAATTTTTTTTTAATCTAAGAATAAGTTTGGTCTACAATAATTACTTGTAGCACCTGTGTCTAGCAATATTTTTATTCTTCTATTTCCGACGGTTCGCAATAAGTGTGGCAAATCGATGCTTGGCCTAAAAAATTATTATTTTGTTCGTTTAAATTATTGATTCTTTCAATTTTAATTGGGGGTGTTTGTATACTTTGTTGCGTACTGTTATTTCGTTACCTTTTGAAAACATTTCTTTGGGGATTGTTGTAAGTATTATAATTTGGTTTCTGCCATTGCAGCTGGTGATTATTGTTTGACTGTCCTTTCTATCATTATCAAAACGTTTTTGTTCATACCTATTTATAGGTCTATGAGCGATTATCGCATCAAAGTTAAGAACGGTACCATGATTAGTTAGTATATCATTCGCGTTATTAATAATTTTATTTCTTAATATTGTTAGTGCTGCAAAATACTTGCGGCTGCCCTTTTTGTAAAGAGATATAGAATTGAAGGCTGCCTCGCGCCAACTTACATATGATATGCTATTACCTGAGAAGACTTTATAACGTCTAAGGTTTCAGTACATGAGATGTCATCATCGATTTTCTGGATTTCATATTCTGTAACTAATGAGTTACTGGTTACTGCCTGAAGGGCTTCTTTAAGAGATTTGATCTCTGCTTTTAGGGACACAGTGTTGGCTGCTATGAGCCTAGTAATAGTCTCCTCGGTAATCATGATTTCTTTTGAATTTTCTAAATTAAGGTTTTCGAATTCTTCTAATAATTTGTCCAGGATGTCAAAAATTTGTTATTTAAAATCTTTTTTATTTACTTAAATAGCTAATAATAGAAGTATATCTTATAGTTTGTTAAATATATATTTACGCTGTTTTTTATGAATGCTGGTACTTGTTGTTTCAGGTCTTCCTTCTTCACTGAACAAAATGTCTTTTGTATTATTTTATATTTTTTTTCACTATTTATCTATTTATAGGCTAGATAGAAACCTTTTTGTTTTATAAATGTTTTTTTTTTTTTTTAATTATTACCCAAACAAAATGTCCATCAATAGATCGAACAAAGGGATTTCTTCATCGAAATCGTCTAATTCGATTTCCACAGTCTCACACGTGAAATTGAGAATTTTAAAATTTATTTTTTTAATTATTTTTCCTTTCTTCGAAGGATACTTATTTTTTAGATTTTTTCCACAATTAATGAATTTTAAAACTTGCTTTTTAACTTTCTCTTTCTTTAAATAAAAAAAATTCACTTTCGCAGGTAACAACTATAAATTTTAACCATACTCTATTTTTTCTGGTTTACGTAAGATTTGGTTGTATATATATATTTTTTTTTAATATATTTTTTTCATAGGACCTTTTTAAAACGTGTCCTGTCACGGTCGCCAATTAATAAAATCAGTTTGATTTTATTGTTTTTAAAAAGAATGCTTTTATTTCGGCCTCTCAGTAAATACTGACTTAAATATCTTACTTTGCTTCTTGAGCAAGTGTATCTTAAAGAGAAGTGTATCTTAAAAATATGTTGGAGTGCGGATAACAAATGAATCATTGTCTGAAGGAAAATGATTCACCCTTATGGAACGTGTGAAGTCAGATCGTGACAATTGCTGACTTTTCATAATTGGATTTGACTTTGATTAAATTCTTGATTTTATGATCATAGTGATCGTATCATATTGGCTTTGGGATATGTCAAAATTCAATTATCCCAATTGGATTTATGTGCAGAAGGCGTGTGATAACTTACATACCTAAAAGAAAAATAACGATATCGAAATGTACCTAGCGTATGGCTAGGTACATTTTATTTTCATTTTTTTTTTTTTTCATTTCGTTAAATACTAACGGTACATACATTTTTTTTAATTATAACAAAAAAAAAAAGAAATAAAAACTTATATCTAATGTACATTATGGATTATTTTGAATAAAAAATATTGTTCTTAAGTTGAGTGATTTTACATTGTCATTGCTGGAATTAAATAAATTTGAATTTTTGTTATAATAATATTAATTAAGAGATTTAAAGGACTATTAGCACCGTAGTTTGATCTACTATAAATGTTGGCAATTGGCAACTGCCTTCTCAAATTATACTGACTAGCTATGAAATTTAATCTACAAAGTATCAATGGAGTTGAAATGGATCCATTGATTATCCCAACAATAAATCAAAATTGTAGATACGCTCTGTGACTCGTTAGAGATGGAAGATTTATTAGTTGAATACGTTGAGCGTAAGGTAAAGGTGGCAAGTTAATTCTATTCGACCATGGTAGAAATCTTAAACAAAATCTCATAAATCTTCTTTGAACGGACTCCAATCTATTTATATGAACCGCATAATATGGCGCCCATACAACACAACCATACTCTAAAATGGATCTTACGAATGAGACATAAAGAGTTTTTGGACCATAGGGATCACGAAATTCTCGAGCAAATCTTTTAATGAAACCGAGAGTCATGTTAGCTTTTTTAATAATGTAGTCAAAATGGTCAATAAAAGTTAATTTTGAGTCCAACACTATCCCAAGGTCAGTAAAGCAAGATAGGTTACTAAGAGGTGACAAATCAATCGCATAATTATAGACAATCACATTTTTCTTGCGTGTAAAACACATTGTTTTACACTTTGTATCGAATCGCATGAGTCCTGGCAACTCTGCATTCGATGGTCACATAAGTATAAGAAGATACAATTAAACGTAAATAAAACTTAACGAAAGAGTGCTTGTTCTGCGAACAAGCACGAGTGAGAGTTAGTCTTAAGCAGGATTTTGAACCGAGAAGGAATAAACGTGCTAATAAGTGGTTTTTTATAACATTTTTCCACTATAAATTATTGCGTTTTATTTAATTCCTATATTTTGTTATTAGAGATGGTTATACAGTCCATTGAGCTACGATACACACTTGTCAATATTTAAAACTAAACCATTAATATGGCACCATTCCCAGAAACTTTGAAGGTCTTTTTGTAAGAGATCACAGTCTTCTACAGAGTTGATTGTACGAAATTTTTTTACATCATCGGCATATATAAGAGACATAGAATTTACTAGGACGGACGGAAGATCGTTAATAAATAGTACAAATAATAACGGGCCAAGATGGCTACCCTGAGGTACACCGGAGTTAACAGTAAAACATTTAGAACGTTCACTTTTAAAAACAACACTATATAACCTATCTTTCAGATATGAAGATATCCACAAAACAAATCTATCGTTAAGACCCAAATATTGCAGTTTCCTTAAAAGAATATGGTGGCTTAGCTTGTCAAATGCTTTGCTGAAGTCAGTAAAAATACAGTCAACTTGTTGTTTTTTTTTTCAAACGCGTCAATACAAAATGTAGTAAACTGTAACAAATTGGTTATAGTGGATCTCTTTTTAACAAAGCCATGTTGGTTGTCACATAAAACAGAGGAACAGTGAAAAGACAAGATATCACAAATAATAGATTCAAACATTTTTCAATTTTTTTTACCTTTCTTATGAGTAGGAATAAGGAATGCGTTTTTCCAAAGGGTCGGAAACTTACAGGTATTTATAGACTGATTAAAAAGTAAAAATAACGGATATGACATATATATTGCACATTTTTTTAACATAAAAGCAGGAAAACCATCAGATTTTCTTTTACAATTGACATATTTCCAGAAGTTTCTGGGGTTAGATTTAATATCATCCTCAATTTTTAAGATAAAGTCCGAATAAAGAAAATTATAGTAATTAATAAACTCATCTCTTAGTTTAATGTAATCATTTTGACCCTCGACGCTCAATAAACGATTCAACTTCACCCAAGCTTTGTTTCTTTTATTTTTAAGAGTTTTAATATGTCGATCAAACCACGGTGGAGTGTTATTTAAAGGTCTTATTTTTCGTAACGGAATGGTTTCTAAGAAACAATCAAATAAAATTTTATAAAAACGAAAGACCATTTCATCAAAACTGACATTAAAAAATAAACTATTCCAGTTAATATCTCGCAATAAACGATAGAGTTCTGAGAAATTACATTTTTTAAAATTTAATTCATGCATATTCTTACAATGATAAGTTACATTAATAATATTTAGGTTTAATGAGATAGATAATGCAGGATGATGCCGATCTTCCTCAATGAGTTTTGCATCCGAAAGTATCACAGTTCCATCAGAATTATTAAGGTCAGAAAAGTATACAAGGTCTAAAATTTTACCAAATTGGTTTTTGACATTGCTTAATTGATTAAGACCAAATGAAGTCATTCCATCGATAAAAAGAACTTCGTTATTGCTCAATGCATTAACAGCATGATAAGATTCGTGTTCCGATAATTTAGTCCATTCAAGATTTGGCAAATTAAAGTCACCAATAACAAAAAGTTGATCTGAAGGTTCAATTTTGTCATTTATAGATTCCAAGCAATCGATAAGTTTATTGTAGACTAAAGAGCTGCATTAATGCATTCATTTGCATTCATTCAACAAGTACAGTAGTTCACTATACTCTATTCATTGTTATTTAACTAACTAGAGTACACTGAAAATGAGTACACTCTCCAAAAGCCACAAACATTGTACAACATTCGATCTCTGTTATCGAAATGAATACACCGTGTGATTTCTCTCCTATACGTAAGTGCTTGATTCAAACAAAACATGTGCACATCTAACTGTCTTTAACACTCTGAGTAAACCGAGTACACCGAATCCACTGACTTAAACGAGTGCAGTTTGCAGTTTATCTCTGGGTTTTATCGAGTGAAGGCGAAAGCAATGTTTTGTAAATAAAGTAATATTTCTTCATTAGCACACTTTTAAACAGCCTCCGATCGCCTCCAAGTCTTTTAATTATGATAAAGGATATATGAGAAGTTCGTATTTGAGCAGTAGATAAATGGGTGTATTTGGTGAACTAGGTTTAATCGGTGTACTCGGTGTACCCGTTGTACACAGTGACGAATACCCATTCTTCATGAGTACACTTCACTTACTGTGTTGGTATCAATGGGTGCAACATTCATTCAGTAAACAAATATCAGGTGATTCATTCGTTTTGCTTTTCAAGAGGTGAGTGCAATTAATAAGGTACCCGAAAAAATATGAATGTCTTGGAACTGGTTTCAAGTCATTCGTTGCAGAAGTTTATTGTAGACATCACTTGTAGAAGAAGGCGGGATATAGCAAACAACTACATATAAATGACCAGATGGGGTTGATATTTTCACACATATTATTTCGAGGTTGGAGGCCAAAAAATCGTCGACGAGACTACAAAACAAATTATTACCTAGTTAGTAACAATCCTCCTCCAACAGTAGCTATATTGGGGTCATTATGACGATCACGACGAAAAATTTGAAAATTGGAATCAAATAACTCTGTGTCAGCAAAAGATGAATTCAGCCAAGTTTCTGTCAGTATAAGGAATGTGGAACATTATTTACATTTTTATAGACCTTGTTGGTCTTTGTCCGGAGGCCGTTTACATTCTGGTAGTAAATCAGAAGTTTTTGTAGCTGCTTTGGTTGAGGCTGCGCATTGTCAATCGTTTTTGAAAATGGTGAGGATTATAATTTTATTTTCTTTTTTGATACTCATGCATGACAATTCCCTTGGGCCAGAATGAACTTGAGCTTAGGAGGTAGAAGACTGAGTCTGGCAGTTTAATTTTGAACGATGAATACTTAGAATAATTGCGATGGAGTATTTTTTCACCGACTATAGAATCCAGTGTTCCAATCTTAGATTTAATATAACATTTCACATCAAGAGCGTTCTTAGATGGAGCAAGCCTCGAGATAAATAGAATTTTATGTCCTTCAACTATTTTTAGACCTGATTCAAAAGGTGATATGAATAATTTCATTCAGTTGTGGAGGCTGTATGAGGAAATGTGTTGACAGGAGAAGTAATCACATGTGTAGAATGCTGGTCAATCACTATCAAAGGAGGAGCTGTTGTTGAGGTAGTGTTTGAGGCAGCTAAGCAAGATGATGTTGTGGAATAATATTGATTTGATGTAGAAAGTTCTTTAGAAGCATCAAGTTGCTCTTGGCGAGGAATATTTGAAGTGGATTCTTGGTATCTAGTCGCTATTAAATCGGTGGCAGGTTTCTTTGTCAGATGCCTGGTTTCAGATATATCAATATCTATTTCGTCAATTTTTCGTTTCATTAGTACCGTATCACACGTAGTAGGACTATTTGTTATTAAATGATCTTCATTTTGAACGTCTAGTAGCGATTGTTGATTGCAGGTAATATCTTCAATTTTCTTGTTTAGTTGGAGTAATTGGTTATGGAGATTTACAAGATTTTGCTTATTTTGCAGTACATCACGAACAATATTCGTATATGCAAAAGGGTCACACTCTTGACAAAAAAATAGAAAGATTTTTCTTTCTTTGAATAGTTTTATGGTGCTAAATGGAGCATTAATGCAAGCTACATGCAATAATTTGTGACAGTTTCCATGACAAATGATTGCATCTATGAGATAATCCGCAATATTATCACAAACAGCGCAAGAAGACATAATGATTCGACCTCTTTTTTTTTTTTTTGAAGATGACGGTGTATGGTGATATTTAGTTTATTAAAAGATAATGATTTTTACTTGCCAACAAATTTTGGTTTTTAGTGTACGAGTTTCTATTTAGCAAATTCACGAACCAAAGGGATAGAGTAGTCGGTAATGTAGTTATAGGCAGCTGATAGATGATAGATGACAGCTGGTTGTCAAATGTCAAAGACCATGACATGCAGTAAATACGAAGGTTTGTTGTTATTTATATTGTCCAATAAAAACAATAAATCACAATTGTCTAAATTAATAACTTAGAGGGTGTCCAAACCCAAGTTTTTTTTCGGGCTGTAGCTCACGGATTTCTTATGAAATATTGGCTTTAAGTGATATAATCGCTTCCGTATTGTTGGCACAACGTCGGTCCTTCACGGTTTCCCACAAAAAAGTCCAAAGTAGTCCAATCGCAACTCCGAGGCGGCCAATCGATAACACGATTTTCGAATTTAGTGAGCAAAAGATCGATTGCAGAATTGACTGTGTTTTATAGCGCGTTAACCTGCATGTGCATGAAGCAAAGGTCGTCCAAATCCATGTCTTCACATTGTAAAACAATCCGTTGAACGAAAGGTTGTTCATAGCCTCATTTTCGAACAAAAATGGTCCAATGAACGATGAACCCATCACTTCACAATCCGCACCAAACTGTCACACTCTTTGTGGATGCATTGGCTTCTCGGCAACAACGGGCGAGTTTTCCCGAGACATTTTGTTTGTTAACGTAGCCGCTGAGATAAATATGCGCCTCATCAGAAAAGTTGATTTTTCAAGCTGCTCTTAGCCCCAACGAACTTACAGAGCATTCACTTTGGAAATAAGTTTTCAGTATTTTCCAACGCTGTTCAAGCATAAGGCCACTCACTTCGTTCCGCGGAGTTATGATACTGACTATCTTTCAAGATTTCGAGCGAGAAACAGCTTTCAATGTCAAAATAACCTACGATTTAAAAATAAACCACAAAATAGCCCACCCTAGATTAAGATTTTTATAAAAAAGTTTAATTTTGAAATCTACTTCGATTTTTTTCAATCTACTTCAATTTTTTCTGGTTCTGATTTTGCTAAAAAAGGCAACCTACCCTTAAGGTTAAAACCAGACTGAGAGTATACAAATTTGCTCTCAGATTCACAAGCCTTAATAATAATAATGATGTTTATATTAGTTCGTTGAACTTTTAACAAATTTGTTTACAATTTTTCATTTCATATTTTACATGTTTTTGACTTTCTTACAAATTTAACAAATTTTAATTTACATTTGCATAAATGTGCATTTAACTTGTATTTTTATATTCATTGGATTCTATTGGATTTTTTTCAAAGTATGAAATTAGTGGTTAAAATATCTTTAAGTTTGCGTTTAAAAGGTAATAATCTTGTTTCACTTTTTAAATCATGTGGGAGGTTGTTGAAGTAATTAAGTCCTGCATACATCAATGAATTTAGGGTACTGGTTCTGTTGCAGCGGCCTGGTCTGATGTCCTGATTATTTCTTAAGTAGTACGGTTGTACTTCGTAAACTCTGGTAATATTGTCTTCTAGATATGACGGCAGCATTCCGTTTTTCATTTTGAAAATATATAACATCGCATTGTAGGTTATATTCTGTTCAACATTCATCCACTTTAATGCTCCCAGTATTTGTCGTATTGGTTACACTTAAGAACGGATCTCATTGCTTTGTTTTGTAGTAGCTGCATACGTTGTTTTATTTGGCCTTGGCATCCAAACAAGATTGTCGAACAATACAAAAAATGTGGAAGTAATATGACATTGTACAACAAAATCGCGTTTCCCATATTTAAAACAGGTCTTATTCGTTTAAAAAACCAATTTTTTTGATATTATAGCACAGATGAACTTTGCGTGGTCTTTGAAGTTAAGTTCGGAGTCTATTATCACTCCTAAGTACTTAATGTTTTCAACACATTCAATTTGGCAGCCATCAATAAGTACTGAAATAGGATCACGTATTTTAAGTTTCATGCATTTTGTTTTGTTAATATTAAGACTGAGTTTGTTTGCTTTTAGCCACATATTTATGTTTTCTAGGTCTTTATTTATTTGTATAGACATATCTTTAGTATCATTCCCCGAAATGTATATTAGCGTGTCATCAGCAAATAATACAAGCTTATAGTATTCTAAAACATTTTGTAAATCATTTATATACAACAGGAACAAGACAACACCCAATACAGCTCCCTGCGGGACACCCAATTCGACTCCAACAGATTCTGATATCGTGTCTCCAAATTTAGTTCTCTGACTTCTTCCACTCAAGTAAGAATGAAACCATTTTAACTCCGTGTCCATGATTCCGTACAATTTCAATTTTGTTATTAGTATTTGTCGATCTATAGTTTCGAAAGCCCGTTTAAAGTCGAGAAACACTGCTATGATTCCTTTGCCGCCGCTTATGCTCTTTCTCCAATCGTATACAAGATAGTAAATTGTTGTGTCACACGAATGATTACTTCGAAAACCCGATTGTTCCTCTAGTAATATATTATGGTTTTCAATGTATTTAGTAAGCTGTGCACTAACTATGCGTTCTAACACTTTTTCAAAACTCGGTAACATGTTGATTGGACGAAAGTTTTCACCGTTAATAGTGCCTTTCACTTTTTCTACTGGTATCACTGTAGATTCCTTCCAACCATTTGGAAAAATTCCTTGATAAAGTGAAGCATTTATTATTTTCATGAGCACTGGTCCTAAAACTTCAATTGAGTTATAAATTATGTCTTTATTTATCCCATATATGTCTTTTTTGTTATTGCACTCTTTTATTACATCACAGATTGTTCGTTCATCACAGAATTTAAACTTAAATCTAGTAGCTATGCTTATCACAGGAGGTTCATATTGCACAAAGGAATAGTTTGGTTTATGTCACAGACACTATCTACAAAGTATTTATTAAACTTATTAGCAATTTCAACTTGGTCTCTGATTTTATCATTTCCGACTTTTATAATCGGATATACTTTTTTAACATCATCTTTTCATACAAGTGTTTTTAACATTTTCCAAATTCATTTTTGGTCACCCGCTCTACTTTCAATTTGTCCCGAAATGTAACTGTTTTTGGCATCTTTTATTTCATCCTTATACGTTTTGCATAAATGTTTGTATCTCGTCCAACTGTCTTCACTACTACTCAATGTTGCAATTCTGTACGCTCTATTTTTTTTCCGTTTTTAAATTATGAAGTTCAGCTGTAAACCATTTAGAATCCCCTTCTATTCTTATAGATTTTTCAACTGTCAATGCATCAATACAGAACTTCATTTTAATATCAAAGCTTCTTAATAGTTCTTCGCTATCATTGATGAAAAACAAGTTGGAAAATCCGACTTGTTCTAGAACTCTGTCGAATGTTTCTTTTGAATATTTGAATATTCTGCACTTAAGTTTACTGGGTTTTAAAGCTTTGTTGTTTATTTCAATTTTGATTGTATTATGGTCCGAAATTTTGTTATCACGGTCAATTTTCACATCTATTCTAATAAATACTATTTTTTGAGATAAAACATAGTCGATTAGAGTTTTTGAAGTTTCTGTTATTCTCGTTGGTTCTTTGACTAACTGGCGGTCTGTAAAAGTGTCTTCCATTTTTGCTTTAATATTATTTTCAACCAAGAAGTCTATATTGAAGTCTCCGATGATTATACAGTTTGTATCTCTCTCAAAACACTGCGAGTACCAATTAGAATATGATTCTAAAAATTCATTAACGGTTGAACTTGGTGACCTGTAAACTACCCCAAAGGACCAATTTTCGTTTTGTATATTTACTTTTACTTTTAAGAACCATGCAACATAATCAAGTTTACTTACATTTTTTATTGAGTATTCTTGAAATGGATTTACAGGTGATGTGCGTGTAAGAGTTAATTTTTGTTTCACAGTCTTCTATTTCTTCTGTAATTCGAGTTTCAGAAAACACTAGAATTTCAGGGGCACACTGATTGATTAATAATTTCACTTCATTCTTATTTGCTATTAGACTTTGTATAAATGTCCATAATTGATAAGGGTTTCTTTTTTTTAAATTTATCTTAATAATGAATGCATCTCGTATTGAGTCTTCATTCTTTTGGATTATTTTATAGAGCTGATCTTTTATATTGCACAAGTTGCTTATATCCATACGCAGCGTTTCTCCACAAGAGCTACCAATATATTGTTATTTCGCAAACAAACAATCCTTATTCCTCAATTCATATAAAACCATCTTTTTGGATATTCTGGAATTCTGGAAAGAACATATTTTGATTATAAAATCAGCCTGTGTTTTAAGTGTACTTCTCATGAGTTAAGGTAAGCCTGCTTCCAAGTAGATTGCATAACATGGTGTGTGGAGTGGAATATTGAAAAGTTTTTTCAAAAAATTCCTTTGGAATTTCTCAATAATCTCATATTCCTCTGAATTGTATCCTGTCGTTTGAAAAAACTTTTTTCCATGTTGAATTCAACAAGCTCTGCGAAGTGTTGAGCTTCTGTAATAGGTTTTTGTAAAAATCTAATGTTGAGTTTATCTTGACTCCTAAGTACTTTATTTCTCTAGATATTTCCAAAAGATTTCCATTGTAGAACCATTTTTGCCGAGTTTGAGATTGTTCGGATCATGAGACGAGCATCACTTTCGATTTAGCAGTGTCGATGGTCAGCCCCCATATGTTGCAGTAAGACGCCAACCGATTTATCATCCATTTCAAATTTTCTGGTGATTCGGACAATAAGACGATATCATCTGCGTATAACAAAACATTTATTGTAGAACTTGCGATCTTTATACCTCCAGGAAGGTCATCTACTACGTCATTTATAAAAAGAGAGAAGAGCAGAGTGCTGAGCAGGCAACCTTTCCCATGCTTGAAGCAATCCATTTTGAATAAGCTGAACCATCCCATAGCCATACTGCTGTTTTTGTTTCAGTGTTCATTTCTTTGATTACATTGATGAATTTCGAAGATATGCCTAATTGTGACAGTTTATAAAAGATAGCGTTTCTGTTCACTAGATCGAAGGTTGCTTTAAAATCCACAAAAAACGAGTATAAGTTAACAACATTTCATACCCATATTCATTTCATATACCTTTCTTAAAAGATTCCCATATTCCATATTCCTAACTAAGCGCATTCCTATACCGAAGCGCACTTCCCTTCATTATCTTAGTCAGCACGTATTTACTTTAATTTGTAACTAATAATCAAAAACAAATTCCAATAATAACAAAATGTAAAACTGATTTGTAAGCAAATATAGCATGAAGTTAAAATAAATAAACGCAATGAGTCAGTTGTAAACTCAAAAAAAAAAAAAAAAAAGACGAAACATCCTTTATTTACTGGCGCCCAACTATTTTTTTTTCGCATAGTATTGTCTGCTCCGAAAATCTTTATAAAAAGAAAATAGAGCAATTAATTTACACAAAAACACGTATAAATAAATTAAAAAAAAACACACTCTTTATTTTTTTCTGCGGAACATTTTGTTCTCAATAAAAGCGGTGTGTTAAGCTGTGATCGAGAAATACTTACATACGGAAGCGATGCTGGTTTTTATTTTGTAAGAAACTAATAAGTATTATTTTAGTGTTATTTTTTGTATTATTTAAAAATAATTTATAATTTGAACGAATAATTTTGTTTATTAAAACAATGGCTGAAATTGCCCAAATCATTTCATCAGCCGTTCAAGCAGCCGTAGAAACAGCATGTGCGTCTATAGTCTCGCGAATACACGAGTTAACTGAAGAAAATAAGCAAGTTAACGAAGGTGTCTTAGATAAAATTGAAGAATTAACAGACAAAGTAAACTCAGTACATTTACAATCCTCTTTGGTCGTGGCCTATGAGCCCATTCAAACGGTAAAATGTGAAATTTCACTGGATGTAGTTAAATCCATACCAGATTTTTCTGGTGAAAGTGCAAAATACATTTCTTGGCGCCAAGCTGTCAAGACTGCCATGAAATTATTTCAGCCTTATGAAGGATCCGAGAGACACTATCAGGCTGTCGCAATAATTCGTAAGAAAATTGTCGGTTCCGCTGATTTAATTGTATCTTCTTTTAACACGGTCCTTAATGCTGACGCTATAATTGCTCGTCTTGACTATTCGTACTCTGAAAAACGCCCACTTCACGTTTTAGAGAACCAATTGAGCATTTTATGCCAAGGAACTTTGTCCATATCGGAGTACTTCGATAGACTAGAGAAGCATCTAACTTCAATCACTAATAAAATTTCCATGGATTATTCAGGTAATAACCAATTAATTAATTCTTTTGCAACAAAATACCGAGGTGATGCACTGCGTTTGTTTATTTCAGGCCTTAATAAGCCCATTTGCAATATTTTGTTCTCTGCTGGTTGCGAAGACTTGCCCTCTGCATTAGCCAAGGCCCAAGAGCTTGAAGCAAACCAATATAGGTATAACTTCGCTAGAGCCTTTGATAACAGCCTTTATGCTGATCCCAGATCAGTAAACGTTCCTCTACGGAACAACCCCAACTATAGGCGAGTTACTCATGCGCACCCCACGAATATCTATCAGAAAAATAAAAATTACCACCCAGAAGCACCCAGTGATCATATGAGTTTCGACAACTCGTCTAGAGTCCGACACCGTCAAAAATCACAGATTCAACAAGCGGCACCTGCGGGCAGTACTAAGCAGACCATCAGGCAACAGCCGCAAAACTATGAATTCAGTAGGACTTCTAAGCGCCCACGTGATTCCGATAAGGTACCGTTGGCAAAAACGCAACTAATAAATTTCTTAAAGTCAAAAAATGACAACGAAGAACCAAAGAGTAGTCCTGGTCCTGACGGCGATACAGAATATGAATTTGAAGACGAATATCAAACTTTCAATGGGGAATACGACGATCAGCTAAATTTTTTAGAATAAAGTCGGCTCTACCATTTGTTGAAAAGAAACTCGACGATAAAATCGTTATGAGGATTCTAATAGACACTGGTACAGCCAAAAACTATATTCAAAATATACCCTTTTTAAAAGCTACCCCTAATAACAAACCATTTAAGGTTAAGTCCCTTAACGGTGACAACACAATAACCGAGAAATGTAGAATAAATTTTTATGGTGAAACTACAGATTTTTTCCTGCTTCCCCAATTAAAAACTTTTGATGCAATAATAGGGTATGATTTTCTCGTGCAAATTAAAGCACACATTGACACTGAACGGTCTTTACTAATTTTCGAAAATGGCGAAATGCAAATTAAATATTTTGAATGCCAGCAGGTAAATAATTTAGAAATCGATTCGGCAACAGTTCCTGAAACCGTCAGGGATGAGTTTAAAAAATTAATTGAAGACTATAAGGAAGTTTTCGCTCAGCCCGATGAAAGTTTGCATTTCAACACAAACGTAAACCAAGACCATACAACATGGCGGCTGTCCCCTTTGTTAACAAAGAATTACAAAGAATGCTTCATGATGGAATAATACGACCATCACACTCCCCATACAACACTCCCATATTGGTAGTAGGGAAAAAAGGTAAGAACGAAGACGGTACTCCCAAATCTAGGCTAGTGTTTGACTACAGAAAGCTGAATGAAAGCACTATCCCGGATCGGTATCCCATTCCCGAGAGTTCTGTCATCTTATCGAATTTGGGACAAGCTAAATTTTATTCAACAATACATCTAAAATCCGGTTTCCATCAAATTCTTTTAGAAGAAACGGACCGTGAAAAAACAGCTTTTTCCGTAAATAACGGAAAGTATGAGTTTTGCAGATTGCCTTTTGGCTTGAAGAACGCTCCCAGCATCTTTCAACGAGTAATCGATAACATTCTCAGAAGCGACATTGGAAAGCGTTTTCACGTCTATATAGACGACGTAATAATATTTTCGCAAACCGAAAATGAGCATTTAGAGGACATAAGAATAGTATTTTCTAAACTCTTTAACGCTAACATGAGAATATCTACCGAAAAATGTAAATTTTTCAAACATGAAGTCGAATTTCTAGAATTTCTTGTTTCTGGAGAAGGTATTAAGACCTGCCCTAATCAGGTAAAGGACATTGTTGGTTTCGAAGTGCCTAAAACACTTCGTGCTTTAAGATCTTTCCTAGGACTTTCCGGCTATTACCGCCAATTTGTGAAAGGCTATGCCCAGATAACTAAACCTTTGACCGAATACCTTAGAGGAGAAAACGGACACATAGGGGAAAATAAGTCTAAAAACATAAAAATTCACTTGAATTCAGAAGCTATATGTGCTTTTAACAGAATAAAGAACATTTTAGCATCAGAAGATGTATTACTATTTTACCCTGATTTCCGAAAGCCTTTGAATTTGACTACAGACGCGTCATCGCAGGCAATTGGCGCAGTTCTCTCTCAAGGCGGAAGACCCATTACAATGATATCTCGAACTTTGAGCAAATCCGAAGAGGCGTTTGCAACCAATGAACGTGAAATGCTTGCGATAGTTTGGGCATTGCAAAACTTGAGGAACTACCTGGTGCGCCCGATGTTCATATCTATACAGACCATCAACCACTCACTTTTGCGATATCCGAAAAAAATCCTAACCAAACTGAAAAGATGCAGAGCATTCATAGAAGAATATTCTCAAACCTTTCACTATAAACCTGGTAAGGAAAACAAGGTAACAGACGCACTATCTCGATAGCATATAAACACGCTCTCTACCTCAGGGCAAATCTGTTCACAGCAAGGAATCATTAACTAAAGTTATACCCTCACTAGAAAATCCTATCAATTGCTTCAAGAATCAAATATTTATTAGTCAAGCTTCTGAGAAAAGCAAAAAAGTAAAGATTCTTTTCAAAAAGCAGGTTAGACATGTTAAAACATTTACAACTATTGCAGAACTTATTGAATTAATGCGTGATATTCTTCATACTGAAGTAGTCAATGGAATCTGTTGCACCCTTGAAACCTTAGGAAAAGTCCAAAACGATCTAATGATTGCATTTCCCAATGTAAAAATGAAATTTGTAAAAAAACTTGTTCAAGATGTGTTTAACATAAATGACCAAGAAGAACTGATCGTAAATGAGCATAACAGAGCACATAGGGGGCCACAGGAAAATTTTAAACAAATTATAGCTGAATATTATTTCCCAAATCTTAGGAAACTATGTAATACATACGCTTCTAAGTGTAAAATTTGTAAGGAAAATAAATACCAGCGCAGACCAACACAACATCCAATCGGTGCAACACCAATTCCCACGTATGTAGGAGAAATTCTGCACTTGGATATTTACAATACTAGTAAAAAATATTTTATAACTTGTATGGACAAATTTTCAAAATTTGCTATCATAAAACATATTCCTTCAAGAAATTCTCTAGATATAAAAATTCCATTAATTGAAATCATTTCCCAATTCCGAAATCCAAAAATAGTAGTTATAGACAATGAAGGTACTTTTACATCATTTTCAACTCAAGCATTATTAAATAAAATGCACGACTGGGTCGCACGTACTTGCTCTGTGGGTGCAAAAGTACGACGAAAACAAACTTTTCGATCAATAAGAACAACTCATTTTTGAAAAATTTGGTAAAAACTAAAAAAAAATTGGCTAAAATCTTTAAAACTCTATATACGGGAACGTTAAGTAACCTATAGTATATCAAATTAAGATGTCGTCTTTTGGGTGGTATAAATGATATAAATATCCGCTTATGGCCAAATTAATAAAACTGATATTACCAATTTCCGCTATTATCATGTGTAGCCAAAAACTAAAAATGCAGTATACTTTGAAATATTCTATATATATTATATAAAAAGTTTCATAAAAATGGGGGAGCCTTTTTTGAGTAAATTAGAAAAAACGAACAAATTGCCCAAAATCTATTGGCTCTTTGTATAGGAGCCACCATTTAAAACAAAGAAAATGAAAAAAAATCAATGCCATCTGATAGCAAGCTGAAAGAAACTATACCAAACAAAGTTTAAGTGAATTCGATGCAACCGTTGACAACTTATGGCCATTTGAAAAAAAGCCGTTAAGAGCAGATCTCCGTTATTTGCATTTTTAGCCAAAAACTGAAAACGCAGTTCTCTTAAAAACACTAAAAGAATATAACACACAAAGTTTAATCAAAATCGTTAGAGCCATTTTCGAGCAAATTAGAAAAAACCAAAAAAAAGTTGGCTAAGACTCAACGGCTCGTTGTATGGAAGCCACCGTTTAGAAGGGCTTCAGGGAAAAATTTATTAAACCATCCTATAGAAAACGATGAAAAACTATGTCAAACGAAATTTGAGTCGATTCAATCAAGCCGTTGTGAACTTATGGCTATTTGAAAAAAAGCCGTTAAGACATGATTTTCGTTACGAAAATTTGAGCCAAAAACCAAAACGCAATTTTGTTAGAAATGCTTAAAGTAAGCTAAATTTTGAGTTTAATCAAAATCGTCAGAGCCGTTTTCGAGAAAATCCAAATTGAAAAAAACCGTTACTTGAAAGGTAACAGTTTGAGCCGGGCTTAAACGAAATAAGAAAAACCTCGACAACCGTTTTCCTTCAAACTACTATATATCAAGTTTGAAGAAAATCCGTCAAGCGGTTTAGGCTGTAGCATGACGTGAAAAAGCGCACATCCGCAGAGACGCACAGACAGACCGACGGACGGTATGGCGAAAACCACTTTTTTGGGCTTCACTATCATCGTAATGTCATGTTTGATTAAAATCTCGATTTTTTTTTTCTGCACGAAACCAATACTTGCCCTATTGAGCAAGTAAAAATGAGTTTAATATTTCAACACATTCCGTACCAGCACTTCATAGTCAAAGCAATGGACAAGTGGAAAGATTTCACTCCACTCTTCCAGAAATAGCTAGATGTACAAAAGAGACAACCACAGATGTTGTCGAGTTAATGCTACTATCAACCTTTAAATATAATAACTCAATTCACTCAGTTACAGGTTATAAACCTTCGGAAATATTTCACGATATTTCTAAGCAAATGAGAAACGAAATAATTTCCAAACTTAAAATCAAACAAATCAAAGATCTAGAATTTTACAATAAAAATACCACACCCAAGGAATTTAACCCAGGTGATAAGGTATACTTAAAAACCAATAAAAGAATTGGAAATAAACTATCTAAATTATATAATCAGAAAACAGTTCAGGCTAATTTAGGCACTGCTATTATGATATAAGGCAGAAAAGCTCACAAAAATAATTTGAGATGATACTCTACCTCCAGATTAACCCAAATATGGCTAGGAACTGCAAATATTATAGACTATTCTGCAGCCCTCTATATCCCCATACCAGCAGGTGAAGTTGCTATCTATCAAGATTATTTTTACCTAAAACATACTACGAATTTTTCTGCCATTGAAACGATTTTGTCTGAAAATACAAATATGTTAAACCGTTTCAAGGATGAAAGATGCAAAGCAGTACTCCTAAAAGACAAAGATGAATTGGAACGTTTGTTAAGATTGCTTAAATCTCCAATTAGAAAAAGACGATCCATAGATTTCATAGGTTCCGCAACAAAATTTATCGCAGGGACACCCGATCACCAAGATATGGAAATGTTAAAAATACAAGAAGATGAATTGACTAGGAGCACTAACAGCCAAATCGATATTAACACCCAAATTCAAAATAAATTAGATGAAATTACCGACACGATTAATAATCTAAATATTAACGCTCTAAGTAAACAAAAAACTGCTGATGATTATGAAAAACTAACTTCGATAATGTCTAGATTCTAGAAGAAAAAGAATAATAATAAACAACTTTAGCAATAATATCTACTCCTTAATATTGGCTAAAAATAATATTGTAAATCCTTTAATTTTAAGTATAGAAGAAATAGAACTAATTGAAATGAAAGAAAATATTGTAACTGAAATAAGTGATTTGTTAAATGTTGCTGATGTTAAAATGTATTACCAAAACGATACTCTGGTATACTTAATCAAAATACCTAAACTTCAAGAAATTTGTCAATATTTTGAAATCTCGCCAGTCATTTATGACAACAAAATTCTAGATTTAAGTTCCAACAGGTCAGCAAATTGTAAAAAAATAAACTATCCTTTAAGTACATGTAAAAAGCTCCCATCTACTCCTACTGCAAAATAGATCACCTAAAGTCCTGCCTCTCTCACCTCCTTAATAATAACACGGCACAATGCCCAACTACTCACGCCGATCACATACAAAAAATAGAAGTCTTCGCAGAATAATAATCATCGCCAGGGACAAGAACATAACTGTTGAGAAAAGACCAGTGAATAGTCCTTACTCCTTAATGGTTCCTTCTTAATAACCACCAAAACTAACAGCTTTGAACGAATCCGCCTTCAATGAAAAAATTTCCCTACCGTACTTACACAAGTTCCACTTCGTCAACAACCAACAAATTAAGGAATTCAAAGCTACACTTGAGACAACCAAATGGACGTGGTACGGCGTCACAGGAATACTTGTAACAATAATACTTGTGCTACTATACGCCAAACTTAAGCCAAAAAAAGTTACAATCACGACAAATGCAGACCCCGGCTTATCGTCATTAGATAAAGACCTAATGAAAATGCGAGTACTCAGGATCATGAACGAGGACGTTCAAATTTAAGAAGGGGAGAAGTTAACAACAATTCATACCCATATTCATTTCATATACCTTTCCTAAAAGATTCCCATATTCCATATTCCTAACTAAGCGCATTCCTATACCGAAGCGCATTACCCTTAGCACCCAACGCTTCATTTCCTGCACACTTCCCTTCATTATCTTAGTCAGCACGTATTTACTTTAATTTGTAATTTATTAATAATCAAAAACAAATTCCAATAATAACAAAATGTAAAATATATTTGTAAGCAAATATAGCATGAAGTTAAAATAAATAAACGCAATGAGTCAGTTGTAAATTCAAAAAGAAAGACGAAACATCTTTTATTTACTTATACACTTTTTTTTGCGATTATAGGTACTATAAGGCAAGTTATGCATTCGTCGAAAAAAATTTTTTTGAGATAACAATCAAACATGACATTACGATGATAGCGAAAAAAAGATGGTCTAAAAATTCTGTCCGTCTGTAGGTATGTCTGTCTATCTGTCTGTCTGTATGTATAGAGACCTACAGCCCAAACGGGTGGGCCGAATTGCTTCAAACTTAGTATGTAGACTTTTTTAGGTATTGTACAGAGGGGAAATTGAAATTTTTTTAGCTCAAAAAATAACGGTACCTGCTATACAACCGTTACGTTAAAGCTTATTTTTCTCAAAAACAGCTCTAACGATTTCTATTTAAAAAAATCAGTGTTGCTTTTTAGGTACGAGTAATCATATGGCTGAAAAAATAGTTTAAAAAAATGGCTAAGAACGGTACTTTCCATAGGACCGTTATTTTTGCTTTCGACTAACTCGAAAACGAATAAACCGATTCTTTAAATCTTACACACATATGGGTGTAGGTAGCCCAATTTGTATTGCATACCAATATTTTTGAAAAATATTTGTTTGTATTTTTAAAAGCATTTAAAAAAAAATCAAAAATTAATATTTTGAAAACTGCTATTAAATTTTTTCTAAAAATTTTAAGTAAATGTCTTTGCTGAATACCTATAAACTGGCGTTTTTGATTTTTTTTTAAATTTTTTTCAAAAAGTTTTTAAAAAAAACTTTTTTTCTTAAAAACTGCTCCACAGATTTTTATAAATTTATTCTCATAAATTCAAATTTATCCAGGAAATAAAATGGCGTACTTTTTTTCAGCTCAAATTAGTTTAAGTATTTATTTAAGAATTTTGAAAATTTTATTTTTATCAAAATCTCAAATCCCTAAACCACTGTCACACATTCGAGCAAGTTCGTGCGACCCAGTCGTGCATTTTATTTATTGTTTAAAAAGCTTTTACAATTGAGTAAAGTGTAAAAATATGTTTTATTGTAGAGTAGTTTTTCATGAAACTAGCTTGTAGGTTCAAGAGGATGTGTTTCACCCATTTATCTAGTCTCTCTGCTAATATACCGCAGAAAATTTAAGCTACAGCATTCATAAATGAAATGCCTCGATCATTTTTAGCACTATATAAAGCACCATTTTTTGTGAATTAGAAAATCACGGACTTCTTAAAGGAGGACGGGATGTCAGCATATGTAAATATTTGATGGTATAAAGTTTTCAAGTGGTTGCATGCATGCGCCTGTGCTTTTCAGCTAAGATGTATTTCTTAACATCTTTGATACGATTTCGTTTGATATGGTGTTAAGTTTGAAATTGATAACTTTGACATTTTCGCTTAACTTAATGGCTTGCCGCATTTGTGACTGTTGGTTATCCAACAAAAGTTTGATAATGACTTCAATACGTTCCTTTGGCTCAGCACCGTCATTTGAGGTTGAGAAAATTATGTTTTTTTTTCTTAAGTTCACGACTTTGCAACTCCAATTCATCCTCAAGCAAGCTACAACGCGTTTCAAAGTGTTGAACTCTTTCTGATAATTCCAGATTCTCTTGTTTGAGTTGACGAAGTTCGTTGTGCAGACTTTTAACGTCGTCCTCAGTTGCCAAGTTGGCAGAGGCTATATGCAGGGCCCGATCCAGCTTTTTCGCCGCCCTGGGCAAAAATTTAATTTGCCGCCCTTTTACAATGAGAACATATAAGTTATAAAATTGTTGGTGCATTTTTGACCGACTTTTGAAAAATGGAGGTATTCATTCCGACCCGCAAGAATGTAATATTGTCGAGAATTTTCTTTTTTACAATTAAACATGACATTACGATCATAGAGGAGCCGAAAGAATAGGTCGGACAATTCTGTCTGTCTGTCCGTCTGTTTGTATCGGACCGTACACCCTTAACGGCTGGACCGATTTGCTTCAATCTTGGTACACAGAACACAGTATTATTATAACATCTGATAGATTGATTTTTGGACCTAGCATTCAAGCTCCGAAATTAACGGTACCTGCCATGTGGTTTTTATTGATAAACTCATTTAGGTATCTCAAAAACGGCTTATACCATTTTGTTAAAAAAAATTTAGTAAAATGTATGTTTTGGATATTATAAATTTGTCTGAGAAATTCTTCATATGTATACGGATTAATAACTCCAATAGGGCCGAATTTTGCTTATCAGATTTTCTCCTAAGCCACTTAAAGGATTTCAATGACATTTTTTAAGCAAAAGGCCTTTTATAAACGAAATAACTTTGTTACTTAAAATTTCATAAAAAAATAAAGTTTTTTTTTTGATTATTTCAAAGACAATTTAATAATTTTTAATTTTGTCTTCCTGATAAAAAGCAATAAAAGGCGTTTTTCTTTTTTAGTTCACAGCAGAGCCTGAGATGTCGAACAAAAATAAGTTTTTTTTTTTCAAAAAAAAAATCCAAACTGTTCAAGAAATCAGATGGCTTACTTCATTTTTTTCCCAAAAAAAAAAAAAAACGTTTTAACTAGCGTTTCTTAAGTGATTAATAAAATACTTCGACTTTATATTTTTGACGGACATATACCTTTAGTAAAAATTCTTTATAGCGAAACTTCAAGGGAACAAAAAATAAAAAAATTATAAAATTCGTTATAAAGAAATGTGAAATGTGCTTTGAAACCTCGTTTTCCTTTTTATTTTCAAAGAAAATTGGTATAAAAAAGAAATTAATGAAAGAAATTCATATCTTTTGTTAAAATATTCAATTTTTGATTGCGCATTTCAAATTTGGATTTTTATTTTATTATACCAATTTAGAAAATAAAAAAAAATGCATTATCTTTAGTTTTATCACTTGTTTCAATAAAACTTCAAAAATTCTTAAATGCAGTTCTCTTATCACTATAGTAGGGCTTTTCGTCTCGTCTGAAGTAAACTCTTTTCAAATTGCTACTCTTCTCCATTCTTATTGATCATATCACTGACAATAGACCTTAGTCTTCTTCGGACTCAAACTAGATAACTGTACATTTTTAATACATCTATACATTCGGTGGAACCTAACTTAATATGGGATATTTTTTTAAGAAGAAGTTGAACAAAATGAAATTTGCTATCAGAAAGTTCGTTATAAAGTAGTTTTACTGTACCTACATATTTATGTATGAGGGGACTGGGAAAGTAGGGAAAGATGAATATATTTCTGATGACGGATAAAATTTTTTGTGTGTTTCTTCGGTTACTTGAGAGTTGAGAGACTACATTTACTTCAGCTCCCCACACACATCACACTTGTGTGAGAAAAATCAAAATTCTTTCTGATTTATATATTTTTTCCCATGATAATCTTAATAAGAAGGAAACAAGTAAACATTTCTTGGAAAGACATAGCTTTAATAATCCTCAATTTTAAAATTTTGCCGCCCTTGAAATTTGCCACCCCGGGCAAATGCCCGGCGCCCCCCCCCCCTAGATCGGGCCCTGGCTATATGTAGTTCTTTTTGGAGTGAATCGTCAATTATTGTTTTAAATTGTTGTAAATCAATTTTCGAGAAAGAAATATTTTTATTATGTTTGAAAATTGTGTGTGCTGTGTTCTTATTGTGCAACAGATATTTGTTGTCTTCAGGCGAAATTTGACAGACCTTTCTTTTGTCAGTCATGTGACGAAAAAATAAAATTTAAATAGGCTTTGCGTCCCGAAAACTTGGTTTACCTGATTTTGTTTTAAGTATTTAAACATTTACATTTGATATTGGCGCCACCGATTTTTAAGTTGTACTTTTCACTATAACAACAGAGTTGCCAACCATATATAAACAGAGCGCAATCTGTAGAAAACATATAAAAAGAATTTAAAATAAAATAAAGTGCACCACTGGATCGTACGAACTTGCTCTAATGTGTGTGGACTTGAGATTTTAGGAAAAAGCATTGAAAAAATCAAATGAAATTTAATAAATCAATTCAAAATCAATAGCTTAAACATTTTTTGGAGAAAATGAAGTAAGCAATCAGATTTTTTTTTACTTTTAAGAATTTTGAAGAAAATTTTTTTCAAAATCGTTTGCCCAGTTTTTTTTTTAAATCGGTTTTTTTAAAACTTTTCGATAACACAATCCAAATTTTCCGAGCATGCCAACATCTAGCAGTTTAAAGTGCTGATTAGAAATCAAAACCTTTAAAATTTTTGAATAAACCATTTAAAAAAAAAAAAAAAAAACAAAAATTAAAAAAAAATTAACTTCTTTTTTCAAAACTCAAAACAAGTTTTTTTTTGGAAAATTTACGAAACAATATTATTTTGTTTATAAAAGAGCTTTCACGTTTAAATTTTCATCGAAATCCGTCGAGTCGTTTAAAAGGAAATCTTTTATGAAAAAAACTGGTCCTATGGGAGGTACCGTGCAAGACTTTTCTTGAAAATTTTATTCCGACTATTTTTTTAATTTTTTGATTTTTGATTTGAAGTCAAATAAACGTTAAATACAAAAACAAAGTATGTATGTATCGTATGCAAACATACGAGAGAAGATGGAGAGCTCTTTGCCTAAGAGAATTTATTGTTCTCTTAAATTAAATATAAATCACTATGAGCAAGCTAAATGTAATTATCATTTTAAATATATGTGTTTTTGTGGGCTATAGGTCAATAAAAGATGATTTTAAGTTTTTTTGAAGATTAACGACGTTTCGAGCATGGTTACGCTCTTCATCAGGTCTTTATTTAACAAAAATAAGAAATAATACAAAACTAATTCACAATTCATATATGAGACGTCAGAAAAAACTTACAACAATATTAAAGGACAATAGATTTTTGTTTTACATGTTAAGAAACAGGCTATAAACACAATGTGTATGAAAATGAGTTAAAACAATCAAGATTTGGATCAAAAACATCCATTGCACATCACTTTCTTTTCACTTTTTACTTGTTGGTTTCTTTATCAGCTGCGTATAAAAGTTGCTAAGATTTTCGCAGTCTGATCTCCTATTGACAGCTATGTTGTTGTTTTTTTGTATATGAAGCATCTCCAGCAACATTCTTTTCGAAAAATGTTGCTCTGTCTCTAGTACTTCAACTTTATCAAAATCTGGTTGATGCTTCTCCTGCATACAATATTGTGTAAGAGCAGTTTTTTGTCCTTCTCCATTTCTTAAATCTGACTTGTGACGAGACAGACGATTTTTTAATTTTTGTTTGGATGTACCTATATAAATGGATGAACACGTCGTCTCTTTTTTCCCCAAGCAATTGATCTTATATACCACATTTGACTTGTCCATGATATCAACCTTTCCTTTGATGTTGGTAAACAACCTGCTTCTCAGAGAGTTAGAAGACTTGAAAGCTATCTTGGTCTTTGTCTTATCTCTAATCGGCGCAGTCATGATGCGGTTAGAAAGGTGAAGAATGAACACAGCACTTTTGTAAGCCGTAACTTGTTCAGCATCAGCTGGTTTGTTTGTTTGTGTGTTTTGCCGGTGATTTTTGATGAGCTTGTGGATGATGGCTGTTGGGAATGAGTTAGAACACAGGGTGTCGTGGATAATCTTTTTGTTTTTTGAATGAAACAATTTATCACTTATATCCAGAACGCGGTTAATGAAGTTTTGTGCAGTGTTCATTATAACTTGTTTGGGTTGTTTTGAATGAAAATTGATGAGGCGTCCCGAGGCAGTAGGCTTCTTATACCAATCAAAAATAAGTTTGTCAACATGTCTTGTCACTTTTACATCTAAATATGGAAGCTCTCCGTTTTGTTCTTTTTCCAACGTAAATTGGATTTTATAATGGAAAGAATTTAGGGCATGTAAGGTATTTTGGACTTCATGTGATTTAACCACAACAAACAAGTCATCAACATATTTGGTGACAATTTTCGGTTTGCATTTGAGCTTACTCAAACATTCTGATTTTCCTTTTAAAAAGTAGGGAGTTCGGTTTATTTCCAAATTTCATTGGAAATTCAAAAAACAATCTCCAACAAATATTTCAATTTGCCAACAATGAAAAAGAACGAGAATTGGAGAAAAAACTTTTTTTGCACATAGAACACTTTCACACTAAATTATTGAACATTGCTATCTCGCTCAAACAATTGAAGAAGAAAGAAAGAACAAAGAATATAAAAAAACTTGAAAATTTCATCACGGATAAATTATGCCACAGAGATTGCACAAACTTCTTCAATAGTCAAGAAGATAAACACAACTCACTGAATGAAAAAATAAAAAACAGACATAAAAGAAAATTAGAACAATTAAAAGATAATCTAAAACAAAAAATGGGCATAGAATTTCAAGAAAAATGGTTTGTGAATAAAACGTCTGTAGTATTTCCATCAGATGTCAAATGGCTTCTGTCTTTAGGTCATAAATTTGCACTACCAATAAAGAGAGAAGCTTTCCCTCTATTTAAAGTTATAGCAGATGGAGAGGAATTGATTAAAACTTTAGAACAGGGTGACCAAGATTCTGCTCGATCAAACTTTACCGAAATTCTACAAAACCATTAAAGATCAACACACACTCCACTTTTTGACAAATATTTAAATAAAATTTATGATGAAGCCAAAATGTTCATAAAACAACATAAGGATATTTACATTGTCGCAGCTGATAAAGGCAACGTCACAGTTGCAATGTACAAAAACGAATACATTAGCAAAATGCGAGAGCTAGTTGGCGATAAGACAGTCTATAGGGTTTTAAGGAACAATCCAACAACGACATTACAAGCGAAAAACAATGAATTGGTCAAAAGTTTATTTCAACAAAATATTGTATCAGAGTTTGAAAAAAAGCGGACGACAACATATACTGCGATGAGTCCAAGGATTTACGGCCTACCGAAGATTCATAAAGAAAATATGCCGCTCAGACCGATTTGTGCATCAACAAACGTTCCCTGTTATGCTCTATCAAAGTATATTGTAAGAATTCTACAAAACCTAACTTATGACTCTAAGTATAATGTTAAAAATGCGAAAGAATTTATCCAAAAAGTAGCTCCCCTAAAATTGGAAAGCGATGAAATTTTAGTTTCATTCGATGTTGTCTCTTTGTTCACGAGCATACCAATAACGTTGGTCTTGGGAATAATAGAAAAGAATTGGAACAAGATCAAAGATTTCACAAGGATAATGAAATCACAATTTATGGAAATGCTGCGATTCTGTGTCATTGACAACAATTACTTAGTGTTCGAGGATAGAACTTACCAACAGAAACAAGGTGTCCCCATGGGCAGTCCAGCATCCCCAATCCTTGCTGACCTAGTGATGGAGACTCTACTCGAAGACGTGATGAGTAAGCTCAAATGCAAACCGAAAATTGTCACCAAATATGTTGATGACTTGTTTGTTGTGGTTAAATCACATGAAGTCCAAAATACCTTACATGCCCTAAATTCTTTCCATCATAAAATCTAATTTACGTTGGAAAAAGAACAAAACGGAGAGCTTCCATATTTAGATGTAAAAGTGACAAGACATGTTGACAAACTTATTTTTGATTGGTATAAGAAACCTACTGCCTCGGGACGCCTCATCAATTTCCATTCAAAACAACCCAAACAAGTTATAATGAACACTGCACAAAACTTCATTAACCGCGTTCTGGATATAAGTGATAAATTGTTTCATTCAAAAAACAAAAAGATTATCCACGACACCCTGTGTTCTAACTCATTCCCAACAGCCATCATCCACAAGCTCATCAAAAATCACCGGCAAAACACACAAACAAACAAACCAGCTGATGCTGAACAAGTTACGGCTTACAAAAGTGCTGTGTTCATTCCTCACCTTTCTAACCGCGTCATGACTGCGCCGATTAGAGATAAGACAAAGACCAAGATAGCTTTCAAGTCTTCTAACTCTCTGAGAAGCAGGTTGTTTACCAACATCAAAGGAAAGGTTGATATCATGGACAAGTCAAATGTGGTATATAAGATCAATTGCTTGGGGAAAAAAGAGACGACGTGTTCATCCATTTATATAGGTACATCCAAACAAAAATTAAAAAATCGTCTGTCTGGTCACAAGTCAGATTTAAGAAATGGAGAAGGAGAAAAAACTGCTCTTACACAACATTGTATGCAGGAGAAGCATCAACCAGATTTTGATAAAGTTGAAGTACTAGAGACAGAGCAACATTTTTCGAAAAGAATGTTGCTGGAGATGCTTCATATACAAAAAAACAACAACATAGCTGTCAATAGGAGATCAGACTGCGAAAATCTTAGCAACTTTTATACGCAGCTGATAAAGAAACCAACAAGTAAAAAGTGAAAAGAAAGTGATGTGCAATGGATGTTTTTGATCCAAATCTTGATTGTTTTAACTCATTTTCATACACATTGTGTTTATAGCCTGTTTCTTAACATGTAAAACAAAAATCTATTGTCCTTTAATATTGTTGTAAGTTTTTTCTGACGTCTCATATATGAATTGTGAATTAATTTTGTATTATTTCTCATTTTTGTTAAATAAAGACCTGATGAAGAGCGTAACCATGCTCGAAACGTCGTTAATCTTCAAAAAAACTTAAAATCATCTTTTATTGACCTATAGCCCACAAAAACACATATATATCTAGTAAGATTTAAAAAGGTCACAGAACTCATTATAATATTATCATTTTTTAGTATATCTTGAGCAACCATTGTGTATTGTCGGGCGAGGTGCTGCAAGCTAGTGCGAGGTTAAGATAAATGTTGGATTTTTTCTGATATTAATCTTTTTCCCAACAACAAAATATATGCATTTTCATTTCGGTCGGAACTTTATTTCTTTTCAGTAGTTTTATTGTAAGTCGTGTGGTTAATCCCATACATTGTGGTCCGAGTCGAGCCGAATATGTTCCTAGTGTTCCTACGGTCGGTCTGCGAGCTAGGAAATTGTGAAAGATATATGGAAATGTGAGAAAATGTGCTAGCTACGAAAGCTACGAAGTGTTGTGCCCAAGTTAAAAAAGTGCCAGCTAAAAGCAAATCTAAAATCATCACATTTCCATAGTTATTGTTAAATTAGCTTCTAAAAGCAAGCTAAATTAGAATCTGTGTGCAAACGGCAAGCAAAAAGAAAACCGCAACGGTTAACGGTACGAATATTCATGTCTGAGCGAGCTAATGAAGGCAACAGTAAGGCACATATGCACGAATCAAAGATGCAGTGCGAAGAGCAAGGGAGTATACATCTATATATATTAAAAGTAAACTTTATTTTGTTAGTCGCCGATTCACGCCTTAACCCGTCAACCAATTTCAACCAAACTTTCACACATCTTTGGTATTGGTCTATATACGAATTCGGTGAAGTTTGGTTGAAATCGGTATGTGTGTGTTGTGCGTGCGTGAAAAATAAACTTAAAGCTCACTAAGCAAAATTCAAAAATCATTTATTTGAAATATCAATCAGTTATTGTCGGAATTTTATAATATTGGAATTTTGTTTTTATAGTCTAAGAGCCCACAGCAAATTTTGGGAGTGTAAAAGTCCCGAAAAATATTTATATCAATGGATAGATCTTGCATTGCTAGACATGGAAATCAAAGTCTGGCAGTCAAAGGTGGGGGAAATTGTGAGTAATACTGCATCAAAAACGGGATTTTATCGACTTTTTGGATTCTCATTTGGCTCACCTAATTTTTTTTGGAAATCTAAATTTGAGCCACCCTTAACACGAATATATGAGTCCCAGACGTTTTGAGCGGGACAAAGGGGCTGCCAGACGCCCCCAAAAATTCCCAATTATCGACTTTTTGGATTCTCGTTTGGCGCACCTAATTTTTTTTGGAAATCATAGATTGAGCCCCCCTAAGCACGAATATATGAGTTCCAGACGTTTTGAGTGGGACAAAAAGGCTGCGAGACGCCCCCAAATATTCCCAATTATCGACTTTTTGGATTCTCGTTTGGCTCACCTAATTTTTTTTTGGAAATCATAGATTGAGCCCCCCTAAGCACGAATATATGAGTCCCAGACGTTTTGAGTGGGACAAAGGGGCTGCCAGACGCCCCCAAAAATTCCCAATTATCGACTTTTTGGATTCTCTTCTGATATTTAATTTTTTGCAAATTGTTTTTATTTTCCAATTTCGTGTATATCGCAGCGTTGCCAAGAAGTAATGCTTCAGACTCATAAGCTTTTCGAATTTTACCTTGAATCGTTTTCTGCAACATGGTTAATAATAAAAAAATACCTTAATTGCACACACGACACACCAGATAAAGTCAGCTTATAAACAACAAATGGAAACAAGCAATTATATTTAAAAAAAAAACATGGTTGTCTGTAAAGTCGGTTTACGGACGATAATTTTACGTGATAACCAGTTCACAAAACACTTCAACCTACCTACAACCACCCAACATTCTTTAATTTTGTTCACCCCTTGAACACCAACCTCCCGCCACATACATCAACAAACCAACAGCCCACCATTTTTGAACATTTTTTCCTCCTCTACCACACAGTAAATCCCCCCTTCCTAACCACTACCAATCACACACACCAACTACACCCAACCACCCACTATTTTCGACAATTCCACCCCCCACCCTACACCAAATTCAACCACCCACTCCACCTACAACCACCTGCTATTCACCCACCCCCAACTACCCACCACAACTATTTTTGTTCCACTACTCCCCCCCCCAATCCCAACTACCCATTCCAATACAACCACTGGCCATTCACCCACAAATTTTAACATTCCCCCAACACCAAATCACCCCCCAACATTACCAACCACCCATCCCACCTACAGCCACCAACCAAAGACCCAAAGTTTTTGACAATTCCCCTTACACCTTATCACCCTCCCTCCTCCCCCCTTACAACCACCGCCAACTGCCCACCCCACCTACAACAGCCAATCAACCACCCACCATTTGTGACATTTTTTGTTTATCCCTTAACCCAAACACCAATCTACCACCCCCACATACAACCAACAGCCCACCATTTTTGAAAATTTGTTCCTCCTCTCCCACACAATAAAGCCAGCCCTTCCTAAATACCACCAATCACCCACCCACTATTTTTGACAATTCCCCCATGCACCAAATTCAACCACCTACTCCACTTACAACCACCTGCTACTCACCCACCATTTTTGACAAATTTTTTTTCACCCCCACCCCCTCCCCAGTACAACTATTTTTGGCAATTCCCTTCACTATACCCTCAACACCAATCCAACCACCTATAACACCTACAACTTGACACTCACCCAACACCACCAACCACCCATCACACCTACAGCCACCAAACAACCACCAACCATTTTTGACAATTATTTTTCCCTCACTCCCTCCCAACACAAAATCCCCCAGATCCAACCACCTACAGCCACCAAGGAACCACCCATTAGCTTTGACAATATTTATCTTACCACCCAAACCAGCTACAACCACCCACCATTTTTGACGATTTTTCCTCTTCCGGACACTACCCCTCCCCCCGCCTGGCCCACACACACTCCAACCACAACCAACCAACCACCCAACACCCTCCCCTCCCACTTTATCGACTTTCTAGGCTATGAAAGCAGCTAGGTAACGTGACTGTGACTGTGACAGTGACTGTGACTGTGACTGTGACTGTGACTGTGACTGTGACTGTGACATTTTTCTGTGCGTGCTGCCCATATATTCCAAACCGATTTATTTGACGTTATCACGTCAAAAAAATAAACTAAATTCCGTGGCCTAGTGCGTTTCGCTGACTCTCCGAAGTAATAATATGCATTTCATAAAATAAAAAAGTCGATAATTGGGAATTTTTAGGGGCGTCTGGCAGCCCCTTTGTCCCACTCAAAACATCTGGGACTCATATATTCGTGCTAAGGGTGGCTCAATCTATGATTTCCAAAAAAAAATTAGGTGAGCCAAACGAGAATCCAAAAAGTCGATAATTGGGAATATTTGGGGGCGTCTGGCACCCCCTTTGTCCCACTCAAAACGTCTGGGACTCATATATTCGTGCTAAGGGTGGCTCAATCTATGATTTCCAAAAAAAATTAGGTGAGCCAAACGAGAATCCAAAAAGTCGATAATTGGGAATTTTTGGGGGCGTCTGGCAGCCCCTTTGTCCCGCTCAAAACATCTGGGACTCATATATTCGTGTTAAGGGTGGCTCAAATTTTGATTTCCAAAAAAAATTAGGTGAGCCAAATGAGAATCCAAAAAGTCGATAAAATCCCGTTTTTGATGCAGTATTACTCACAATTTCCCCCACCTTTGACTGCCAGACTTTGATTTCCATGTCTAGCAATGCAAGATCTATCCATTGATATGAATATTTTTCGGGACTTTTTCACTCCCAAAATTTGCTGTGGGCTCTGGGTCTATTAGTCTTGAAGTAAAAAACAGCGTCGATACTCGAATAGACATAAACATTTGTTGTTGCTTTTGCTTTTTTTGTAGCTGTGTATGGTTTCGCGCGGTGTATACAAATACATATACATATGTATGTATGTATATGTACATACATACATACATATGAACATATATACATATGTATAATACTTATGGTAAAGCCTGGTCGCTATGTTTTGAGTAATGGTTTGTGGGAAACTGGAAGGATTTTCTTGGTTGCCTAATAGATGTTGCATGGTTTGATTTGTGTCCAAGCGATGATGGTGTTTCGATGTGGTTAAAGAGTCTTTTCGTTACCTGCACATTTAATAATAAAGCAACAATGTTTCAATGGTTGTTTTCTCTTTTTACTTGCGATTATAGGTACTTTAAGGCAAGTTATGCATTCGTAAAACAAACAAATTCTAACAATAAAACACAACCTTACGATGTCTCTATCATCGTTATAGCGGCAGTCGAAAAAAGTGGGTCCGACAATTCTATCTGTCTGTCTGTCTGTCTGACCGCCCGTCTGTATCAAACTTGGTAGATAGTATTATTATGACGTCCTTATGAGGGGTTTTGGGAATTAGCATTCTAGCTTAAAACTAGCTTAGCAATCGCAAATAAAACATTGTCACAATTAGATTTGCCTGCTCCTAAATGACCAATACATAACGCATTTAATCAAGAAATGCAACGTGAACAACAAAAGCGGATGAATGTTTTTTTCAGATGCGCCAGTACGTACCGGAAAAACATTTTTGATTTCCTTTCTATTAGCGACTATAAGATCACAAAACAATATAGCATTTGCACCTGCATCATCTGGAATAGCTGCCACATTATTGGATGGTGGTCGAACAGCGCACTCTGCACTTAAATTACCATTGAATATGCAAATTAATAAAAATCCAACGTGTACCATTTCTAAAAATTCTGGAATGGGATGAGTTTTGCAAAAATGCCAATTATAATAGTGTGGGATGAATGTACAATGGCACATAAGAGATCGGTGGAAGCTTTAGATTGGACTTTGAAAAATTTACGTAATAGTCAAGAAATATTCGGTGGCGCTCCGATATTGATTTCCGGCCAACGCTGCCAGTGATTCCCCGTTCAACTCCAGCAGATGACATCGGCTGACGAATTCTCTGGACAACTACTGTCGATAGGAAATAACAAATTCCCATTGATGCTACTACTGGATAAGATATAATATACTACTGGATGCCAGATAATTTTCGTTATTTCGTATGTAATACAACCAAAATAACAATTGGTTTGAAGTGTTTTTCCAAATATTGCGCAAAATTATCGAAATCACAATGTTTTAGCTGAAAGAGCAATACTGGCAGCCAAAATTAAGGACGTCGGTCAATTGAATGCGGATATTTTAAGTGATATGTCTGTTGAGATTGTGAAGTATCAATCAGTAGATAGCGTCACAAATCAAGTTGAAATTGTAGTTTACGAAAAGGCTCTGCGATAGTAAGATAAAAAGAAGAAGAAATAAAATAAATATAAATAATACGGGCAAGCGCGAGTCGGACTCGCGCAAAAAATCAAGTTTGTTGTATGGGAGCATCCTTAAATATTTCTTTTGTTCAGTTTTTAGTATTTGTTGTTATAGCGGCAATAGAAATACATCATCTGTCAAAATTTCAATTATCTAACTATTACGGTTCATGAGATACAGCCTGGTGACGGACGGACAGACGAACAGCGAAGTCTTAGTAATAGAGGGTGTATTTAAAATGATTGTATTTTTCATTCTAATACTAATGTGATCTGCTTAGGGAAGCAGTTTCCGTTAACTAAATATTTTTTGCACGACTTAGCTGTTTATAGGATGAAATGGGCTAAAAGAAAAAAAGTGGTATACGGTTTTAAAATATCTTATTGTGTTTGATAGGTTTAACGTACTTCAATGCTTAAAGGATGCTTTTTTTAACAAGCTGTTATAAAGAGGAATTCTATTGAATTTTTGTTAATGTAATACACTCGGGTGTATACTTACTTTTCTCAGTTAATTAAATAAAAAAAAACATCCCGGTTCTCATATTTTAGACAAATTAATTTGACGGTATATAAATATAATTAAGAAGTCAAACTTATCGCTTGATATTCAAAATGTTCATATGAATCTATCATCGTTTATATCACCGCGCTACCTGCTCGGAAGGGCAGAACAACGTCTGCCGGGACAGCTAGTTGTTTATATATTTATTTTTCCCTTATTCACTCATATAGGTACAAATTTGAGTAGCTGTAGCAAGACTCAAAATCATCAAAATCATACACACACACAAGGGAGAAGAGCGACAACAAAACAAACGGCAAGCTGCGCAAGCACATTATGTATACCTAGCATGTCTGTGCCTCTGCGAATCATCCAAGAAAGGGGGAGAATGCGTGAAAAAATATTCATTCGAAAGTGTTTTTTCACAAATGAAGGCTGCAAAACAAAGTGTGTGTCAAGAGTTAAAATATTTAAAAAAAAGGCAACAAATTACAATAGTAAACAATAAAAAAAGTAAGTGATAGCTGAAAATATTAATAAATATGCAAGCTTGTCGGGCAAGATTAATTAAAAAGATTCGGAAAGCAAAAATATATATAAATTTGTGCAAGCTAGGGAGGAAATTATTATTAAATTGGTGCGAGCTATCATGTGCAAGATATTAAGAGTGCAAGCTAGGAAAAAGAAAATTGTGTTAAATTTCTGCAAGCTCGTTAGAGAAATTATTATTTGAAACGCGGCAAGCTTGGAGAGAAAATTAATAAATATTATTATTGACTATTTAAACAGTGCAAGTTGAATAAAGAAATATTTTCCCAAAGGAAAGCTATGAGCAAGGGGCAAGTGAGCAATCCATAAGTGGTGTGTTTTATAATATGTGCAAAATAGATCTCAGCTGCAGTGTGTGTTCCATTTGGTTGGTATTTTATATTCATTTATGTGTCACGACGGCGCGGCGGTGGCGGCGGCGGTGGTGGTTTGCGTTCACCACATATAAAGCCGTTGAGACATACACACAATACAGTGTGTCGCAGGATATTCATACGGAAGATTATTTTTATTTTTTTTTTTGAGGTAGGATGGGTTTTTCCTAGATGATGTCTATAATGGAATATTCACAGGCGAACAGCTAGCAAGCTAGATAGCGCAAAGAGCAAGGGTTAAAACAAAATAAAACATTCTGCAAGCTTAAAGGTTGCCATCGTGCAGCAAAAAATAAAATTTTATTGGAGAGCTATATTGCAAGCTAGCTGAAAATGGCAAGCTTATAATAAAAATGGCAAGCTTATAATAAATGTGCAAGCTAATTATAAAAGCAAGGTAGCAAGCTTATCTTAACTAAAGTTAAGATACAAAATTGAAATTTGAACAAGGAAGCGAGCTTCATTTTGACAAAAGTTAAAAAGCAGATAATAATTTAAGCAAGGCAGCAAGCTACAGCAAGCTTATACGATCCACCACTCGCTCACTTGTCATGGGAATAGGAGTTTATAGCAAGCTAGGCGTCAGGATATCCGTCATTAAAACATCAAGCTATATCTAATGCAACATTTTTCCTTATTTTTACAGCAACATGTCTGAATTAAGACTACAAGCTTCCAATTTATTAGCGTTAGAGCGTCAACAGGCCTATGTAAGGTCGGAGGGCTTCCGGACAGCTGACAGTGAGGAGATCGCTATCAGGTTGGAGAGGTTGGAGGAGGTGTGGTCGCAGTTGATGGCGGCTCATGCCAAGGCGCTAGCTGGGAAAGCTGGCATAAGGGAGCAAGCTGAAGCCCAGATGGAAAAGGCGGAAGAGCTATATTATGAGCTAAAGGGCGCATTTCGTCGACAACTACGACAGCTTAACCTGCCAGGAGAGACGAGCAAGCTCAGCGGGCAGCTAATACCCCGATAGAGGTACAAGTGGTGGTACCAGCTCAGCAACAAGAAATCGTCAACACCTGGGGGGAGTTTGATGGCTCCTTGACGAAATGGCAGGGATCCCATGATCGCTTCGTGGCAGCTATCCGCGAAAACGATCGCGTGGTGCCTGCCTTTAAGTTTCAGTACCTGAATAGCTCGCTCACAGGAAAGGCCGCAAGGACGATGGGAGAGTGGCAGCTCACCGAGAGCAACTACAAGGAAGCTTGGGCGAGGCTGAACCAGCTCTATAACAAGAAATACCAGACTTGTCGCAAGCTATTGCGCAATTTCATAACATTGCATATTCTGCAAGCTAATCCGAGAGCTGACAAGATCCAGCTCATGTCGAACGTGACACACGAGACAGTATGACAGCTACGCGCACAGGGAGTAAAAGTGGAGCATTGGGACATGATAATTGTCTTCATGCTCCACGAGCGTCTGGACGCAGAAACGGCAAGGTAATGGGAGTTGCAACGAACCTCCGAAACTCCAACAACAACGGAGATGTTAACGTTTTTGGATAGGCATGCGGCAGCCAATGAAAGGCCAAATACAAGCCATCAATCAAGGATGTCGACACAGCAAGGTAATGGGCAAGCTAGAGGAGAGCAGGCCATGCGGCTAACACAACATTTCAGCGCAAGGGGTAAGCAGCAAGCAGGTGCGAGCAATTTGGCATCTAAGCCACTGGTCGCAATAGCCATACCGATGTCAAAAGCTATCGGAGCACGTCCGCCAACAGGCCGTCGCTGTGAAATGTGCCAGGAAGGCCATCAGCTGTACCGATGTGCTCGTTTCCTGCAATTGGGATTGAGGGGAAGAGTCAATTTCGTAAGGACCCGACAGCTATGCGAAAACTGCCTCAAGCAATGGCATAAGAAGGCGGAATGCTTTCAGGCACTGTGCCCTAGATTTCCTGGTTGAATGCAGCATAACAGCGTCCTCTGTCCGTTGCACGAGGAAATGAGCTAAGGCTGCCAATGAAGATGAAAGGAAGCGGAAAAGGGATTGTTTAGAGCCAGAGGTGCCAGCTAAAATTCGAAAGGTCATGAAAAAGGAAAGCTCATACTGTTTTAACACAAGCAAGCAACAGGGCAAGGGTGGCAATATGGCTGTATCTTCAAATAATAAAAATTTAATCAACGCTTATTTGAATGTGTTTAATTTTACTTCTGATTCAGCTAGCGATATATCTACCACACTTATGCCCAGAGTGTCAGTTAGATTTCAGATGCAAGGGAGAAATTCAAGGCCAATTCGTGCCCTCTTGGATTCAGGGGCACAGCCAAATATAATCACGCATGAGTTGGTGCAAGCTCTAGGTACGATTACAAGTACACTAGCACGGAAGGTAATCGGTATTGATGGAGAGCCTATTCAGTTACATCGTCAAGCTAAGGTAACGATAGTACCGTGGTTCGATGCAAATACATGATCGAGGGAGGTTTTTGGGTTTTATCGAAAGGTACGCAATGGCGTTTGCCTAAGCCACAACGTGACATACAGCCGACCAGTGGGCATAATCAAGTTCCGTTCGCCGATCCAGCTTATTGGAAGCAAGCTCCATTTGAAGTCCTTTTGGGCGTTGGTTTCTTCGCAAAGGTAATCGTAAGCTCAATACCACGCAAGATAAAAGGCTTGGTCACATTGGAAACAAATTTTAGTATGGTTGTATTCGGAGTTCATCCGATAAGTGAGGAAGAGGAATCAGCTAACAGCAAGATGTACAGAGCTATCCAATATGGATGATATGATAAAGCGATTATGGGAGATGGACCGTATAGGTGCATCTACAGCAAGGACACCCGAAGAGCAAGCTGTGGAGGATATCTTCACAAGGACAGCTAGGCGGAATAAGGAAGGGCGCTTTATCGTGACCATTCCCATTAAGCCTGAGGTTCAGCACATTGGGGATTCAAGAGCCATTGCGTTGCGAAGGTTCATGTACTTGGAAAGGAAATTGAATAAGGAGCCAGCTCTGAAAGAAAAGTACGTTGCCTTTATGCAAGAATACGAAAGCTTAGGACACATGAAAAGGGGAAGGTGTCCAGCGCCGGCTGGACAATTGGTATACTATATACCACACCACTGCGTAACAATAAAGTTCAGGGTGGCATTCGATTGTAGCTGCCGGACAGATACAGGCATTTCACTCAACGAAGTGCAGCAGGTAGGCGAGAAGCTACAAAGAGATTTGGTCGAAACTGTTATGCGGTTTCGGCGACATCGGATTGGATTTACTGCTGACATCAAGATGATGTTTCGACAGGTCGGAATAGCTCAGCATTAATGGGATTTACAAAGGATATTTTGGAGAGAATCTCCAAATGCAAGCTTAAATGAATATTGGTTGACGGTTGTCACCTACGGCATGACATCGTCGGCATACAACGCAATGCGAGCTCTTATACAATGTGGCAAGGATGCAAGCAAGCTATTCCCAGATGTGGAAAGGATAATCATAAATGATTTTTACATGGATGACTGTGTAACAGGCTGCGATAGTGAGCAAGAAGCATTTAATATGGCTAATCGATTGGACAGAGTATTACGGACAGCTGGTTTCGAACTTAGAAAGTAGAAATCCAATAGCCAATGGCTATCAAGCAAGCTGCAGGCTAACGACAGTGAGGTTTTGACCTTTGACAGCAAGGAGCAAGCTTCAGTACTAGGGCTACAATAGTTGGTTACGGAGGACGAATTTACATTTGTAGTTCGGACGCCAGCTCTATTTGGAGAAGTAACAAGGCGCAAGATATTAAGCTGCATAGTACAGCTATACGATCCAAATGGATACATTGCACCGGTTGTTATCTTGGGTAAAGTTTTGATTCAAGACATGTGGCGACTGAGTCTTGGGTGGGATGAAGAAGTGCCAGCAGAGTTGAAAGGGAGATGGCTAGATTACTGGAAGGAAGTTATACATCTGGAGCAATTTCGGATAGATAGATGGCTTGGGACGGGCAAGGGAGCAAGGGGGCAGCTTCATGGATTCTCACATGCTTCCATGACTGCTTATGGAGCAGCTATATATATCAGAGTAGAAGCAGCAGATGGCAAGGTGACGAGCAAGCTTGTAGTTTCAAAAACAAGAGTGGCTCCACTCAAAACCATTACGATACCAAGGTTGGAGTTAGCTGCAGCAGAATTATTGGGACAGCTAATGGTAGAGCTACGCAAGGCAATGGAATGGGCGGAGTTTGAATACGCTATGTGGACAGATTCGATGGTGGTACTACACTGGCTACAGAAATTTCCACGTGATTTAAAACCAAATGTAGCAAATCGCGTGTCGTCCATACAAACAAATACTGAAATCAAACGGTGGCGGCACATCGGGACTAAGGAGAATCCTGCCGACTTGTTGAGTCGTAGGGTGTTGCCAGCTGATTTAGTAAAAAGCAAGCTATGGATGCATGGACCTGATTGGTTATGCTATCCAGAGACAGAATGGCCAGCTAAGCATGAAGCAAGGGAGATTCCGCTCACGGCAGCTGATGAAATGCATGTCTGCGTTGCCGTAACGTTCAAGAAGGATATAGGCATATGGGTGCCGGCCAGGGCCGTCTTAAGTCATACCGGGGCCCTTGGGCACACAAGATTTTGGGGCCCTGTTGGAAAGTGAGAAAAGTGAATGACAGAAACATTTTTGTGCTATAATCATGTATTTATTATAAATAACAGGTACAAAGCAAATATATATATGTATATTGTATATATACAATGTTATTTATAAGTTTGCTGGTGGCTCGATTACGACAGTGGTTTCTTTCGCGATTTCTGTTGTGCAAAATCTTCTATTATATCTTCAAAGCTTATTTTATGAAGGATGTCACTTTCAATGCACATAATTGACAAATTAGTTACTCGTTCTTGTAACATAGATGTTCGTAATTCATTTTTTATTCTCTTTAACTGTGAAAATGAGCGCTCCCCACTACAATTGGTAACCATTAAGCAGAGGAACATTCTTGTAGCAACTTCAACATTCGGAAAAGTTTCTTCTAATTGATCAGACTTTATTAGTTTGTGTAAATCTGAGATACTTAAATCCATTGATTCCTTTGCTATGTTCTTTATATACTGCCTTAAATGAAAACATTCAGATTTGAGTTCAGATGCATCAACGTCTTCGTGATAGAATTGTTCAAATTCATTGCATTTTTTTGTCAACTCAACAGAATCGATTGTTATTAATTGACAAAGAAAACTGAAACGATTGTAAATTTCTTGGTATGCAGCCGAACGACTTTTTAAATGTGCATTTAATGTATCGATTATAGGAATGAACGTGTCTACATAAAATTTTTCTTTGCCACTCAACTGTATAGACTCTGCTGATCCTTCTAAAAAAGTAACACGTGTGCTACGAACTCTTTTTCTTACAGATTTATCTTTATAGTCAGCATTTGGATCTTTTTCCTTAGCAGCCAATTCGTACTGGTCGAAATTATTGCGTGCGTTATCGGTATAATCGATCAAAGATGCGTAAAGTTTTGTTGCAACGTCCATGGCCATAGTGCTATTCTGTAAGCTCAAGCTTGTTTTGTTCATAATACCCAATAGATCATTCCATATCTCCGTTAGAAGTATAGTATTAATTTTTTCATTTTTGAAGCTAGGCTTTGGGCTTCGTTTCTTGTTTCTGCTGGTTGATTTTTGTCACTTGCAATTGACGACAAAGCTTCAGAAATATTTAAATAACTGCTTTGCAAAGCATTAACAGCGTTAGCACGTGCAGACCATCTAGTATCCGGGAGAGCCTTCAAGACTTTATTTCCACCCAAATGCTCTGTCATGATTTTCCATCGTTTGGTCGAAGCCGAAAAACAATTGAACAATTTTTGGATAAAATGAAAGTATGCTACAGCTTCGGAAACACACCCAACAGCCTGAACACCTACTAAATTCAGTGAATGTGCCGCACATGGGACGAAAATTGCAAATTCACATTTGTCTTTTATTCTTGACTGAACACCAGAATACTTTCCAGCCATGTTTGATGCATTGTCATAACTCTGGCCACGACAATCTTTTATAGGAATATTAACACTTTCTAAAAAGTTTAAAATGGTATCTGCTATGTATTCTGCGTTATGTTTATCCATAGGTAAAAATTGTAAAAATCTCTCAATAGGCTCTCCGTCTGTTACGTATCTAACGATGAAGGTCAGCTGGTCAACGTGAGAGAGATCCGGCGTAGAATCGACACTTATAGAATAGTATTTTGCTGATTTTATTTCTTCAACAATAGTTTTTAAAACTTGCTGTCCCATTATATTGATAAACTCATTACAAATATTTGCAGACAAATATGATGTGCTTCCTTTTCCACGATTTCCGTAGTTTCGTATACGATCAGCAAGAAAAGGATCATATTCACTTATCAGTTCTAAGCATCCTAAATAGTTTCCGTTATTTTGAGACCCCAATATCTCATTATCACCACGAAAAGCAAGACCTCTAGAAGCCAAAAATTTCACTACTGTAACAATTCTTCTAAGTACATTTTTCCAATAATTGACTTCTGTATTATATTGGGACAGCAACTCACTATCAACTCGTCCAGTAGTTTTGCTTCTTGCGACATAATTCATCATTACCTGCATGTGCTGTAAACTGTTCTCATGCTCAATTAATAAGTTACTAATATGCTTCCAATCTTTATATCCATTCGGAGAACTCAAACTATTATGTCCAGTACCAGTAATAGTATTAAATAGACGGCAGCAATAACAGTACACAGATTTTTTTGACGGTGAATAAAGCAGCCATTTTCTTTCTAAAGCCTCACCATTCGTCAATTTACGGATAAAAACATTTTTGGTCAAGTATCTAGTTTTCGTTTTACCACTTGAATCTGGAAAACTTGTAGAAGTTTCGGAGAAGTCACAATTTTTATTTTGGAAAAACTCTGGCCCTTTTCGAATCCATATATCACGTAATTCTTCTGATAAAATTTCAACACAATACGTACCAGGATCAGCAGATATATTTTCCAAGCTTGTAGTTCTTAACTCAGAGGACCTTGAAATAGATGGTTCAGCACCTGATGTGTGTTGGTCATTTTTTTCGCACGTAGGATCATTTTCACGTTGATCTTCAGACGTATTTTGAACTTGAGGTGATGAGGGTGAAGCATTAGTCAGCCTTTTTGTTTCTTCAACCGTAAAAAATGAAGTGAGTTTAGGAAGTTTGTTAATTATGTCTTTTTGAGCATCAACTTTTTTTCTTTTTTGTGAACCACTTAAATATGTTCTATTCGACATAGTGAAATAAACAAATGAACAACAGGTTAACACGTCTATTATCTGAAATAATTTCTATTGTTTGACACTTTTGGAGAATTCCTCAACCATTAAGAAATGTAGCACCGAAATTAAAAAAAAATATCAGGATTATAAATATTGTAGGTACATATGAATCCCGAAAATTTTCTAAAAGAAAAACGTAAAAATACAAACAAATAATCTTAAATCAAATTTTGAAACTTACATTTTTCGCTTCTGTATTAACTTTGAACAATGCCGCAACTACAACTTTTACATTAACAATAAGCAAATGAATGATACAATTTTCAAAGTAGCTTGAAACGGGCTACTAGATTTAAAAAAAGAAAAAAGGACGTTAACTGACTACTAGATTAAATTGTTAAAGCGAATGAAAAACACAAGGGAAATAATATAGCAGAATGAAGTATAAAGAAGTATAAAAACATGTACCTAGCTGCATATAAACAAATTTCAAAGATTACTAGATTTATAGATTTAGTTTATTTTTAATACGTTATAAAAGTTCGGCGCGAATTTTTAAATGTCTTTACCAAAAAAGGTTTTTTCATCCATGGATGTATACATTGTTCATTGTACAAACACCTCACGTCGGAAACATTAATTTGGTTTATCCCTGAAAAGTTATAGTTCTCCAGAGAACACTTTGTCTATAGTAGTTTAGTGTAAGTGAATATATCAGCCTTTCGGGGCCCCCGTGATGATGGGGGCCCTGGGCACGGGCCCCGTGTGCCCCTATGGTAAAGACGGCATTGGTGCCGGCAAAGAAAGCTATCATTCCGATAGAAGAATATGCAAGCAGTCTGGAGAAAGCAGCCAGCATACTTGGATACATATATCATTATATGGCCAGGTTGCTGATTAGAGAAAAGCAACGCAAGCAAGGGATAAGAGTACCAAAACCAAAAAGAGGAGATGTGTCGCCTACGATCTTAACAATAGATGAAAGAGCATCAGCAATGCGTTTCTTCATAAAGCAAGCTCAAGCAGAGGCATATGACAAAGATATGTCATCTCTACGCAAGGCAGATAAGCTAACAGAGCATAGCAGAATCGAAGCACTCAAACCAGTCTTTGATGACGGGGGCATACTGCGAGTTGGAGGGCGATTAGATAGAGCTTCTTGTGATTACGAGCTGAGACATCCGGTAATAATTCCGAATGGCTCCAGGCTAGCTTGGCTAATTATGGACAATATACATCGGCAGACGAAATACGGTGCCGTGCATATAATGATGCAAGCTATACGACAGCGCTATTGGATACCAAAGTTAAGTAGCGAGCTAAGGAGGTATCTACACAAATGTGTTACCTGTGTACGCTATAACTACAAGCTAGAACAGCAATTGATGTGTGACCTGCAAGCTGATAGAGTGCGTTCTGGAAGAGCTTTCCTGCACACAGGTGTGGACTATGCCGGGCCATTTACTTTAAAGGTTCTGGATAGGCAAGGCAAGAAGATAGCTCTGCGTAAATCATGGGTCGCTGTATTCGTATGTTTAAAGACACGAGCGGTCCACATAGACCTAGTTGGAGATCTGACATCTGCATCATTCCTTTTATGTTATGATACATTTGTCAGTCGGCGAGGGCATTGTCAGCGGATGTATAGCGACAATGGTACATCATTTGTTGGTGCAGCAAGGGAAATCAAGCGAGCTTGGAAAGAGTGGAACGAGGATGAGCTATTCAGCAAGTTGAGCCAAAAGGGTACTGACTGGATTTTTATGACTCCAGCCGGGAATATACGAGGCTGCAGTAAAATCAATAAAATTCCATTTAAAGCGGATAGTGGGTCAACGCGTGTTAGATACTGAACGGATCTTGACACTTTTGATAGGAATCGAGGGGATATTGAACTGGCGGCCTATTCATCCTCTCAGTGATGATCCAATGGACACGCAAGCTTTGACTCCAGGTCATTTTTTAATTGGTGAGCCAATAATTTTGCCTCCACCATTTCCGATAGCTGAAGGGACAAGGACGCAAGGAGTTAAGCTATGGCAGGAAAGGCAGATAATGTTAAATCATTTCTGGAGAAGGTGGCAAGAGGAGTATCTCGTTACACTGCAAGAGAGAAAGAAATGGAGGAGAGAAAAGGAAAGCTTAAGGATAGGTCAGCTGGAAATAATCAAAGCAAAAAACTTTTCGTCAGCTCAATGGTCCTTGGGACGAATATGCGAGCTTATCAAGAGCAAGGATGGATAAGTAAGATCTGTCGTTTTGCAGACAGAGATTGGACAGCTTAAGAGGCCAGTGCAGGTACAGCTAGCGAGGGTTAGAGCTAGTAAGGTACAGATTAGCTAAGCTAAGTAATATAGTAATAAAACAGCGTAATACTCATTCTATCATAATCATTTCAGCATAATTAAAAGAACTTTACATTTCAATTTTTATTAACCTTCTTTCTCTTCCTAGAATCAAGAAGGGTAGGTATTGTCTGTTGATGCAAGCTACTAATTAAGAGGCGAGGTAAAGAAACTGCAAGGACCAACACCAAGCTGCCAGCGAGGACCTAATGGGAAAATAGTTATTTTCCGTCGGGACTGTATCGTATGCAAACATACGAGAGAAGATGGAGGCTCTTTGCCTAAGAGATTTTATTGTTCTCTAAAATTAAACATAAATCACTATGAGAAAGGTTAATGTAATTATCATTTTTTAGTATATCTTGAGCAAGCATTGTGTATTGTCGGGCGAGCTGCTGCAAGCTAGTGCGAGGTTAAAATAAATGTTGGGTTTTTTTGATATTAATCTTTTTCCCAACAACAAAATATATGCATTTTCATTTCGGTCGAAACTTCATTTCTTTTCAGTAGTTTTATTGTAAATCGTGTGATTAATCCCAAACAATGTATATATGTCGATTTTGTTTTATCGTTTAGTATTTTAAATTTGTGAATGCTATAGATTTCATTTATATGAAGTACTTCATACGTACATACGTATTTGTAGGTATTCCAAAAATATTTACTTCGAAAAGCTTTTCCAAAGAAACACTTTTTGATAGGAGAAGATGGTAGAAGATGGTTGATAGTGGAAGAAGGAACATGGTAGATGTTAGAAGATGGTAGCCGGTAGAAGATGGTAGACGGTATAAGATGGTAGATGGAAGATGACAGGAGATGGTAGATGATAGAAGGTGGTATATGGTTACTGGTAGAAGATGGTAGATGGTAGATTGCACGAGATGGTAGATGATAGAAGATGGTAAATGGTTAAAAGATGGTTGATGGAAGAAGATGGTTGATGGAAGAAGGTGTAAATGGTAGAAGACGATAGATGGTAGAAGATGGTAGAAGACGGTAGAAGATGGTAGATGGTAGAAGATGGTTAATTGTAAATGATGGTAGATGGGAATAAGTGGTAGAAGACGGTAGATGGTAGAAGATCGTAGATGGTGAAAGATGCTAGATGGTAGATGGTGAAAGATGGTAGATGAAAGAAGATGGTAAATGGTGAAAGATGGTAGAAGATGGTTGCTCTAACGCGTGACAGTGGTCTTGGGGCTTGAGACTTTGATAAAAATAAATTTTTTGGCCCGGCACGGTACGAGATCGGGATCAAATGTGTAATGATGGGCATTCCTAGCAAGACTAGTATTACGGTGGAATCGTGTAAGGGGAAGAACGCAGCTGGCTTAATAAAGTGAGCATATTTGTAAAAGAAGCGGTAAAATAAGGAATGACATGAAACATTTCGACAATGTTTAATTGATGGAAATGTTTAAATAATCCTTTTCTCCCCTATCAATTATAACGCTTTTTTCAACTCAATCAAGCAAGTTTGAGAAGCAACTGCTGAGAGATGGGACTAATACTCGAGTTTATGGCGTATAAACTCTTTGCAAATTGTAGCCAGATCAGAAAGGGCGAATAACTTCTTTTTCGGACAGGTTAATCACTTTCTATACATCAAACGCATCAAAATATAGAATTTTTGATAGTTGAACAGATTTTTATTTACTAATCCTGTAAGTGTTAGATTTGCATAGTCAGCTACTGTACACCCATGTGAAGCTTAGAAAAACAAAAAAATTCAGCCATTTAAAAAAAGTTAAAAAAGGTGGTACGGAGTTCGCCGGGTCAGCTAGTTTTTCATAAAAAATCAAAAAATTAAAGGCTATTAAATTTAAATAAAACAGTAAATATTTTGTCCAACCATTCAATCCAGCATTCAATTAAAAGACTTATGATTATGCTAATTCCAAAAATGCGTCTGTAGGACATCATTATAATACTATGTGCCAAGTTCGAAGCGAATCGTTCCAGCCGCTTAAGATGTAGGTAACTATGCAGACAGACAGACATACGGAGAGACCGACAGACAGACCGACAGACAGAATTGTCTGGCCAACTTTTTTCCGCTTCTCTATCATCGTAATTTTGTGTTTGATGTTACGATTTTCGAAAAAAAAAATCATTGACAAAGTCATATGAAATTTTATTAATCACTTTAAAATCAATAGTAAAAACGTTTTTTTGTACAAAATGAAGTAAGCCATCGGATTTCTTCTGCTTTTTTGAATTTTAATTAATACCAGTTTTTTCAAAAAACGTTTTTTTTTAAACTTTTCGAAAACATATTCCAATTTTTTTTTTTTTTTTTTGAGAATGCTAACATCTAGCAGTTTAAAGTTTTTATCAGAGAACAAACATTTTAAAAATTTTGAAAAAATTGTTTTTGAAAAAAACCAAAAATTATAAAAAAAATTAACTTTTTTTTTAAACTCAAAAAAAAAAAAAAGTTTTTGGAAAAAATCAAAGAATCAATTTAATTTTGTTTATAAAAGAGCTTTCACCGTTATAAGACTTTTCCTGAAAAATCTGTTCCAACCAAAACATACAGCTTACTAAAAAAACAATACTCAGAAAGTTTTATCGAAATCGTAGGAGCAATTTTAAAGATAAATGAGTTCTTCATAAAAAGTCATACGGCAGGTACCGTTTGTTTTTGAGCTAGACTGCTTTTTTAAAAGACCCCTTCTTTTGGTAATAACTTACCGCATGGAACAACAGGCACTAAACTGTGTTATCATCTTCCTGTATGCAGTTCACTGACGAGCAGACAGCAAAATCAGCAACAACAACGATATATAAGAAACATTCCGAGTGAACATTAGCTAAAAAACTAAATTATAAATAAGTGTCCGTCATCAACGTTATTTAGATAAAACAAAGAAATTTAGATAAAATGTGAAGATATAGAAAACAAAATACAAAAATTTAAGTTAGAATTTCGACGAGTATTTACATGTGTTAATTAATCAATTCCCTCTGAAGGATCTAGTACAGAAACTCATCTAATCAATTAAAAAACATGATTTTGTGATCTCAATTGTATCTCAAAATAATAAAAATTTTACAAAAGAACATAAAGCAAATGCCCATGGGATTAATTTAAAATTTCGAGATTATCTGCAAATAGCATTTTTTAGACTGGACGTCAGAATCAAAACACCAACTTATTTAGGTATATTAGTAAACAAAGATATCTTAGAGGACAAAATTGACTCAGATACTTACAATAGTGACACTGAAGAAGAAGGCAAAATGTCGCAGACAAAGATTGAGTTTCTTAATACGGCTTCAAAACTAATAGGTACCTTATTTTGATGGCAGTACCTACTGAAAATTTACAAAGCTTTATATATTTTTGTTGTTAGAAAACAAATAAAAATGAATAAAACACTTGTTAATCCACAGTTTTATATATTTTAAAGAAAATATTTTATTATTGATGTAAAAGAGGCCGACGCGTCTTGTTAGGACATCCTCAGGGCACTAATTTGAAAACATACAATTTTAAGTTTTGTGGTGAAAAAATGTTACTATAATGACGTCTAAAACATTGATACATAGTATGAAGAGAGAACATACATTTAAAAAAAAGTGAAACATGGAACATTTAAAATTTTGTAAAAAGGAAGAAAAATTAAATTAATTTAAGAGAGGGCTATTGTTTGTTAAATCAATTTGGTTATTTAAAATATTTGATGATTTATGTCTGTTGAAAAATGAAAAATGTGTTGGAACAGTGGTATTTACTGGGAACATATTGAAAGTTTTCATTCCGTCCACTAAATTTTTTTCAACTAAAAGATTACTGTTAAAGTCTCCAACTATAACTATATTTGAAGATTGGACTGATATTTCATCTATTACTTGGAAAAAAGTGCACAGACTTATGTTCTTGTTTGGTCTGTATACCGTTCCTATAAGTAACTTGTCTTCACCACATATAAGGTTTACAAACACGTATTCAATTGTACTACCAGCACCTGAATGACATTTAATTTTGCAATTTATTCCTTCTCGTACATACATCGCCACACCACCACCCATTCGTCCTTGTCTATCACAACGAAAAAGCTTATATCCCTCAAGTCCGCCCAATTCATCATTAACACTACTGTTAAACCAAGTTTCAGAAACACAAACTACATCGACCTTAGTATCAACAAATATATCCCTGAACTCATCAATTTTTGGCAACAAGCTTTGTGCATTTATGTGGCATATTTTAAGACCGTGACTCTGATTAGTAAGAATTTTAACCATTGAACGCAGAACACAATTATAAGCATCATTCGTGGAACTATTATTTAAAAATCCAGTAACCATCATCATTTAGATTTTATTTTTTACTCAGGGTCTACTGAACTCAAATGTAAACAAAAATGTACAGAAAGAAAAAAAAAAGGAAAAGAACGAGAAAAAAAGAAGTATAAAATTATAGAAGAGAGAAAATTTAATAATAAAAGGCGAAAAAGAAGAGAAAAAAAAAATGAATATTGAATTATCTAAAGAATAGTTATATTAATATTAAAAACAATGACTTTTCAAAAGAAAAAGAAAAAATTGATAAAAAGTTTGAGAAGCGCTTTATTATGTTGCTGACGTGTGTGTGGGTATGGCAACTCCATTTAAGTCTTCTATGTTTTCGACCAATTGGGCATCATCATCTATTTGACGTTTTATGTAAACAAGGCCACGAATCGTATGTACTGATGACAATTGTTTTGATTTTTTAAGACGAAGTGCAGTCTGCAGCAGTTTGTAATTCTTTTTTGTCAAACACTCGCGAAGAAAGATTGGGGTTTCCTTATCTTGATTTAATCCAACATCACGTAGACAAAGTTGTTTTTTTATTTGGGTCGTTGCGGTGTTTCGATATCAATTTTAAGATATAATTTTTGTCGTACGGAGATTGGAATTTAATAAGTATTGCGGAGTTTTTGGTTATGTTGTTTTTGTTTACCGGGCGAGTGCGAAAAATGCCGCGTAGAGATGGTGGTTTAATTTCGAGAGTGTGGCATAAGTGATTAAAATAATTTTTTTAAATTCTCGTCTTTTGTATGCGGAATGCCATAGAGAACAGCATCAGATGCAATAAATTTGTTGTTTTGAAGTTCTTGTTCGTGTTCCATTGCATGAATGTGTTCTTGGGAATTCGCAATCTCGTGTTTGGCATCGTTAAGCTGCATAGTGGTGCTCAGCAATTCGTTTTTGGTTTTTGTGAGTTCGGTTTTAATATCAGACACTGACAATGTTAAGGTATCGACGTCAGATTTAAGCTTGTTTACATCCAGTGAAGTTGAATGATTTGTACTTTCAATCTGATCGACGCGTTGGTTTATATTTGTTATGTTTGTTTTAATTTCGGCTATTTGATCTTCGATATTTTTTGTTAATGTTTGCTCCGATTGTTTAATTTGTGTTGAAAGTAAAGCGATAATAAACTCACTTCGTTCGTCCATTTTCTCCCACATTTTGCTGTCATCCATTGCTGGGGCGGTTTTACGGGGGGCTAAACTTTGGTTGGGAGTTTGAGGTGAGTTTTTCACTTTTTCCAGAAATGTGTTGGTTCTACTTGGCTTACCACTACCGGACATATTTAAAATTGTATTAGTGTTTAACGTTATTTTCTAAACTTTATATGCAGAGTGCAAAAGAGAGTACAATTTACAAAGCGAGAGAAATTATTTGCCGCACTTTATAAAGTTAATTTATTTAGTTTTTTTTTTTGTATAATTTTCTAAATAAAGTACAAAATTTCACTTTGAGATTTAATCAAAAAAAAATTAAAGTCACAGTTCTGAATCTTTTGACACCAGTTAGATGAGAATATGAAGTTTATATGATGTGTAAACTTTAAATGAAACTGCCGCCCAAAAAAAAACACGTCTACTCAGTAGCTTTACACATTTATGTGTTTACATTGGAAAAACTTCACGGTCTTTATCTAAACGTGTAAACGAACATCTAAAAGATTCTCTTCGTCATGACCCTTCTTCTGGACTATCACAACACATAAAAAATACTGGACACTGCTGCACTTTAGAAGATGCAACTCTTTTACATCATTTACCCTCTGGACGAGTATTGAATAAATACGAAATTTATGAAATCAACAGACATAAATCATCAAATATTTTAAATAACCAAATTGATTTAACAAACAATAGCCCTCTCTTAAATTAATTTAATTTTTCTTCCTTTTTACAAAGTTTTAAATGTTCCATGTTTCACTTTTTTTAAAATGTATGTTCTCTCTTCATACTATGTATCAATGTTTTAAACGTCATTATAGTAACATTTTTTCACCACAAAACTTAAAATTGTATGTTTTCAAATTAGTGCCCTGAGGATGTCCTAACAAGACGAAACGCGTCGGACTCTTTTACATCAATAACAAAATATTTTCTTTAAAATATATAAAACTGTGGATTAACAAGTGTTTTATTCATTTTTAATTGTTTTCTAACAACAAAAATATGTCAAAAATAAACTTCCACCAAGTGTATACAAATCGTTCAATCGAATATATAAAAAAAAGCTTTATAGATTCCATAAATCTTGTGGATTCAATCGAAGATATACATGAACTGGGCCCCTATTCTGGTTCTATGAAAAGAGCTGTGAAAACACTTTTCACTGAAAAATACTGTTTTGCGATTCTTGTTCTATTCAGCAATAAAAACTTCTGTCAAAAAGTTTTCATATGAAAAATTATTTATCATTGATATTTTTTTGGTGAAAAGGCAGCTGAAAAGTAAAAGAAATGGAAATAAATAAAAGAAATAGAGGAAAAAGACCAACTGATGAGCAAAAAAGTTATCTAATCAATTATTTGGAGAATAATATCATTACTAGCTGACCCGGCGAACTCCGTACCGCTTTTTTTCAATACATACATATCTTTGAAAAAACTGAGATTTTTGTGTTACTCACATCTCATTTTTACACTGGTGTACAATAGCGGGCTAGGGAAATCTTGCACTTCTAGTAAATTAAAATCAGTTCTTGATCGCGTAAAATAAAATATATTGTTAGAACAACAGCTCCAAGCGGGGCCGGGGTCGGGGCCTTTAACTTACACTCTCAACCATTACTGTGTGTACGTTGATATGGAATGGAAGGGACCTACAATTTACCGCCAAATCCGAATGGCTAACAGAGAACCGCTTTCCATGACATTAATTACTCTTGGAGGATTTGTCACTTACTCGCAAGAGGCAGTACCTACCCCGGAAAAGATTTTAGGTGGAGTAGTCAGGAATCGAATCCAGAACCTTCGGCGTAGCAGTCCGACACACTAATCACTACGCCACGGGCTACTACCTGAAATTGATTTGCTTATAAAAAATTTTGTAACTTTAAATATCATAAACAAACGATTTCGTGGTAAAATACACTGTGATAGTTCCCTAGTCACCCACCTTGCTAACTTTATATATAAAAAAGAGTGTCGTACGTGTGTTCGCTTATAAGACGAGAACAGATGGTTCAATTTTGAAGATTTAGGGCTTGATGAATAAGTATTCGCCCAAGGATTGACATAGGATAAGAAAATAGCGGAAAATTTCGTTATGAATTTTTAATGCATCATGTCAAATTAATAACAAATCTTATGGTAGGATCTTTTGAAGATGGCTACAAAGGTGACAGAAATGCATTATTAATGCATTTTTTTACGAATCGCAAAAGTTGTCAGCCATTGTAATGTAAAGTTTTAGCCTATACAACATACATTTCATGGACTTTACTGGATTAGCATGCACATTACTTATTCTCATTTTAAATCTAAAAGAAGAACAACGTTTTGTTCAACCTTTTTATGTATATATACAATACATACATAAGTAGATAAAACAAACCTTCCAGAGTTTCTGCGCTCTTCATCCAAAACTAAATACATAAAAATCGAACTAATTTTTTAATGTACCGAAATATTTGAATTAATTTTATTATTGATTTGATAGCTGTCAGATGAAAACTTTTTCATTCAGCAATAAATTCAGCATACTTTTCCATAAACGTAACGAGAATCAGCTTTCTGAGTAAAATGAAATGATAAAATGAAAACGTACAATGAAAAGTATCGTGAAAAAAAGTTTATCATTTCATTTTTTCACAGAACCGGAATATGGGCCCTGGTAGCGATTGAGATAGTGAAAACTAAACTCTAAGGTGCAGGTAGGAATCTTATTTCAAATGAAACTTCCTTGCAACAAACTATTGAAAAATTAAAAAAGTCTGTTAAAGAAGAATCTGTCGAAGTCTACGCAGCAAAATTAAGGAACGTGAAATAAAATAATAAATCTGCTTACGCGTACGCCAAGGAAATGGAGGACTTGGCAAAATCCCTTATACTTCGCATTAGCGGAAAAATACTCCACCCAGACAGCAGTTCGAGCAATGACAAAAAACGTTACGAACGCAAAAGTTAAAATAGTAATTGAGTCTGGCCGATTTAATAATATGAACTAGGCGGTAGCAAAATTTGTCAAAAGCTGCACCGAAACATTAGGACAGCCAAATTCCATTTTATATTTTAACAGAAATTTTTTATGTAATAACCAAACCAATTGGCACTCGTGCTATGGTCGCACACGTGGCCAATACATAAACTGTGGCCGAAGCCGTGGTTATGGACCATAACCATCACAACGATCGCAGCAATCAAACCATATGATACATAAAAGAAGATCTTACTTCGGAAAACACAGACAGACCCTTAAATACTCAACAATCTTAATTTAATTCTCAGTAGTTTTAAAACCGTTAAATTGAACTTAAACAATATATTTTCAAATTTTTTAATTGATACCGGTGCAGACGTTTCATTGAAAAAAGAAACCCGAATTCACTTCATTTTTATTGGCGAGGTAAATATTAAAAACTAAGTGGTATAGGATATGGCGTGATAAAAACAATGGGTTCAATTAAGGCTGATCTCAAAGTTGGAAGTATACTTATTCCCTAGAATTTTCAAGTTGTAAAAGAGGATTTTCCCATACCCAGTGATGGTATACTTGGCCTCGACTTTATACAAAAATACAATTGTATTCTGGATTATCAGTATGATGAAGACTGGTTAAATTTACGTCCAGATAATTTTCCTGAAAATATTGTTACACCCATGTATACATCCACATGTCCAAATTCATTTTCAGTACCCGCTAGATAAGAGGTTATAAGACTTATCTGTATCAATACTGATAAAGACGAGCTTTTGATACAAAACCAAGAACTAGAAAAGGGAATTTACAAAGCAAATACAATACTCTCTGTTAGGAAACTACTAGTGCATATAATCAATACAACAAGTAAAAACGTGACCCAAAACAATCTCAACATCATATCAGAAAATCCGTCCGATTAAAATATTTAAGTAAATGAAAATTTGGAAGATGAACATGAAAAAAGAAGTTCTTAACAAACTATATAAAAACTAGCCAATTTTTTGATTGTTTGCAGAGTTTTGCCCGCTTCACCGTCCACCCGTATCGCCCGCGTCAACGGCCACCCTCGCCTACAGCCCTCACCGCGCTGCACGTACCCATTTTTTCAGTAAGGAAGCTAAAAAGACGAGTGTACTCACTTACTTATGATGGCGCCACTGGAGCGTGGTGCTCCTGTGCCTTGCTGAGAATGCCCCTCCAGCTGGCTCGATCTCTAGCCTGCTGTCTCCAATTTCACACTGCAAGTTGACAGATGTGTCCCTCTACCTGGTCGCTCCATCCAAGATGAGGTCTACCTTGGCTTCTGACTTCCTCGGGTTTGGGGTTGAAGACTTTACGAACTGGAGCGTCGATGACCATTCGCTCTACATGGCCCAGTCATCGTAGTCTTTGGATTCGAATTTTTCTGGCTAGGCTAATGTCACTGTACACCTCGTACAGTTCGTTGTTGTATCTTTTTCTACAAACGTTTTTTTCGCGATTCACGCAGACAGGTACATAAATCGTAGGCAGAACTTTTCTCTCGAAGACGGCAAGTGACTTTTCATCCGATTTGGAGAGGGGGTCATGCTTCCACTCCATATAGCAGGATCGGGATGATGAGTGTTCTATACAATGTCACCTTGGTTTTTCTCGATAGGGTTTTATTCCTCTATTGCTTTTACAGCCCAAAGAAACAACCATTAGCAAGAGTTAGTCTGCGTTTGATCTCAGCGCTGATGTTGTTGCCTGTGCTTACAGCAGTGCCCAGGTAGACAAATTCACTGACTACCTCAAAGTTAAACTTATCAATGGTTTCGTTCTGACCAAGTCGGTGGTGGGATTGGACTTTTGTTGATGAAAGCATATACTTCGTCTTATCCTCGTTTATTTTCAGCCCCATTCTGCTTGCTGCTGACTCCATAGTAGTGAAAGCACCAGTTACTGCTAACTTTGTTCTTCCTATCACGTCAATGTCGTCAGCAAACCCAAGTAATTGTGCCGATTTATTGAAAATGGTGCCTAATGTACTGGCATGGGTGCTACGTATTATGTACATTTTCAAGCACAATGTGAAAACAGCTGCATGACAGTGCGTCACCTTGTCTTAGCCCTCTGGTGGTTTCGAAGGTTTCAGTAGAGTCTCTACCAACTTTGACGGAACAGCGAGCATTCTCCAACGTCATCATAATAAGGCGTATCAGTTTAGCAGGGATTCTAAAGTTAGACATTGCACGATACAGTTCAACTCTATTAACACTGTCGTAGGCAAATTTAAAATCGACGAACAGGTGGTACGTGTCGATGCTATATTCTTGGGTTTTCTCCAGGATCTGGCTAATGTGAATATTTGGTCGGTGGTAGATTTTCCAGGTCTGAAGCCGCATTGGTAAGGACCTATCAGGTCATCAGCAAACGACTTGAGACGTTCACATAAAACGCTGGACAGGATCTAATAGGCGATGTTTAAAAGGCTTATGCCTCTATAGTTGGCGCAGAATAGTTGTGAATCCTGCAGATGGTACTGAGATTCCACTCATCGGGCATACTTTTCTCCGACCATATTTTCCAGATGAGTTGGTGTATGCTCCTGACCAGGTCATCTCCAGCGTGTTTAAAAAGCTCCACTTGAAGGCCATCACATCCAGATGCTGTATTCATCTTAAGTCTGGTGATGGCTACTTTGATTTCATTTTGGTCGCGCGGGTAAAGTTCATGGTCTTCATCTAGATTAACTGGAACAAGTTGATCTTGGGCGGGATCTTGGCTGTCATCGCCATTTAGCAACCGGTTAAAGTAGTCTCTCCAGATAGCAAACATCGCCTGCGTTTCCACTATGGTGTTTCCATCCTGATCTTTGCAGGGCCCAGGGCGTCTTGTGAAACCGGATGTAGACTGTTCACCCTTTTATAGAAGTTTCGTACCTCTTTTCTGCAAAAACATCTCTACATCTCCTCGACTTCGCGTTGCTGGTGTTCTTTTTTCTTCCTCCTGAATAGACGTTTCTCATCTTTCCTTCGCTCAACATAGAGATTTCTGGATGCTCTAGTATCTCTCTGGAGCCACAACTTGTATGCCTCCGTTTTGGCTTTGTTTGCTTGAGCACATTCGGAGTCGAACCAGGGGTTTCTGGGTGAGGATATGAGAAGGCCAATACCTCTGACGCAGACTTCTTATGGCTTGTTGACATAGCTGCCATTAGTCTTCCGGGTTCATGTCATCAGTCGAAGAATTTCTCGCAAGCTCAAGGGATACGCGGTCGGCATAGGCAGCGGCGGTCTCTTCCGATTGAAAACATACAACATTGAATTTCCTCTGTGTAGTCGGTGTTCGCCTAAGAACTTCCATGGAGATCCGTACCCTTAGTTTTGCACCGACTAGGTAGTGGTCCGAATCGATGTTTGCTCCTCGGAATGTATGGACATTCATAATGCTGGAGGAGTGTCTTCCATCAATCACAACATGGTCGATTTGGTTGCAGTTTCGACCATCTGGGGATCGCCATGTGCCCTTGTGGATGTCGGGACGTGGGATTCGTGTGCTGCTCAGCACCATGTTTTTTCCCGCTGCAAAATCGATGAGCCTGAGTCCGTTGTCGGAGGCGGTGTCGTGCAGGCTGTGTTTTCCGATCGTCATACCAAAGATGTCCTCCCTCCCAATTTTGGCATTAAAGTCTGCCAAGAGAATTTAAATGTTATGCTTTGGGCACTGGTCATATGTTTTGGCGATGAGCTCGTAGAAACATTCTTTAGTAGTGTCGTCTTTCTCTTCTGTAGGGGCATGGGCACTTATTAGGCTTATGTGGTGGAATTTGGCCTTAATGCGGATCGTTGCCTCTCGCTGACTTCTCGAAAGCTCAAGATATTTTGCCTTTGTCTTCCTCTGACACCGAATCCGCACCCAAACAAGCGCGATCTCCCATCAAGGTGGCATTTCCCATAATAGAAATTACAGTCCTTTGTAATTCTCAGGCCCGGTTCATCCCATCGCATCTCCTGCAGGGCTGTTATATCAGCGTTGAGACAGGCGAGGATCTCGGCTAGCTGCTCTGCTTTACGCGGCCAGTTTAGCGTACGCACGTTTCACGTGCATATGCGTAAATCGTTGTCCGTTTTTCGTTTCGGATCTTGGTGGTGGTTGGATCTTCAGAGCGTATCTTTCCTCCTGCTCCTAGTTCCTGAAAAGATAGATAGATAGATTAATGATTTATTAATTCATAAAAGAGTAATGTTTACAAAAACAGGTAATTTTAAACTTAAATCATTTTGGCATGGCCGTAAGGGCCGTCAGCCAGATAATAGCCTATAATAATATACATTTTCGAGTTTTGTAGATTAATGGTGCTTGGTATCAATTTAAATTAAAAGTTCTCTCTTATTATTTGCTTTCTATATGTTAGTGCTATTTTTATGTATTGCGATAGTTTTTTCCAATCTGTTCCATTTATTATTGATATAAGGTCCGTTTGTTCCAAATAATTTCGTTGCCATATTTGTCGCCGTATCTCAGTAAGCATTGGGCACCTTGCGATGAAGTGCAGTACGTTTTCTCTTTCGTTGGTGTTGCATAATGAGCATTTAAGTGGTAAGTCGTTTCGATGTGGAATGAAATTTAGTGGTAACAGTCCATGATATCGTTTCACTGTTAAATTTGTCGTTGAAGTAGTTGGCTTCTCCGAGGTTATGCTGTAGTTCAGAATAAAGTTCTCTATGTAGAGAGCTTTTAGCTCGCCCTATGATTTCTTCTCTAGTTTTGGATTGTAGCTTTTCGAGTAGGTTGTAAAGGAACGGTTTCCACTCAGCCAAATTATACAAACTAAGATTGAAGGAGAGTTCACAATAGTACTTTGCACATGATAGATCGTTGTTTCCATATACATTTTTCCACACCGTCCCAATTGCATTTTTAGCAGAAGATAGTTTTTGGACTAGGTGCTTTTCTAGGTTTAAGTTGCTTGTCACAGTGTAACCCAAGTATTGGTATTCCTTCACAGTTTCGATTGACTCTGCTCCGTAATACCATTTTTCGTTAGCAGCCAATCTCCCTGTCCCTCTTCGAAAGACCATTGCTTTGGATTTGTTTAGGTTTACAGTAAGGTTCCACTTCAAACAGTAATCGCGTTATTTGTTTATCATTAGCTGTAGGGCCTCGGGTGATTCAGCAAGAAGGACTTAATCGTCTGCGTACATTTAAAAAAAAAATTAAAAAAATTTGAACAAACCGTTTTTGAAAAAACCAAAAGTTAAAAATAAGCTAACCGATCTAGATCAATTATTCCCACAGCTTGAAAAATAGGTGACAATAAAGGAATTAATAGATTCCAATCATCACTTAATGATACAATTTTTGAAAATATTCGGGTAAATATATTCAAAGAAAAAGGAAACGCGTGATTGGAAAATTTAAAGATCGCGCTCATACCTAGCTAAATCTTTAATAAAAACAAAGAAAGCATTAATATTTACTCCAACACCAGTAAGTGCTTTCGACATAATTGATACAGTTTTACCAATACCATAAACTGAAAATAATTGCAAATATTCAATCACGGTAGTGTGTGATTTGACTTAGTAATTAACAATACCATTTTAAAATAAAAGTGCCAAAGCAGTTGCTAAAGGCGTATTTAATGCCTTTATTCTGAACTTCGGAAGAAAATCCTAACAGATATGGGGGACAGAATACAAAAACCAATTATTTCAAGAAAACTGTGATCTTCTAAAGATCGAAAAGATCAATTCTACTGTATATCACCAACAAACATTAGGATCTGTGGAACGAATACACAGAACATTTAATGAATATAAACGTTCATACACATCGTTTCATAGAAATAATTTGGATAAATGGCTTCCATTTTTTTCGTACTGCTACAAAACCACACTTTCGACATTGCATGGCTATTGTCCGTTTTAACTAGTTTTCGGAAAAACACCGACTATAATTGAATTCTTACAGCAACCTGAAGCCGATCCTCTATACAATACGGACGCATATGACAAGAAGATAAAGTACAGACTGCAAAACCTCTATCTATATATATAAAAATGAATTGGTGTCTGTTTGTACGCGCCTAACTCGGCTGAATATCATCCGATTTGCATTGGGGTTTTTTTGTTGGGTTTGTATTAAACCAGGTAAACAGATAGCGGAGCCGAATTTTTCAAATTTTGGACGGTAAGTTTTAGAAATCGTTAAAACACAAAATTGCAGAACAAATATCGACAGATTATGACTTTGTTCTTTGTACAAGCATAACTTGGCTAAATATTATCCGATTTGCATGAGGATTTTTTTGTTGGATTTGTCTTGAACCAGGTAAACACACAACGGAGCCGGTTTTTTTTTTTTTTTTTTTTTTTTTTTTTTTTTTTTTTAAACGAGTTTCTTCTCCACATGTGCAAGTGACCCATTCGTTATAGCTGCTCTACTGGAAAATGCTTTGCTATTATATTTGGATGTTCCCGGTCTACCACCACACAATTTACAACTCAAAGTCGGCTCTGTCATCATAATGCTGCGCAATCTGAACCAACCAAAACTATGCAATGGAACTAAGTTTACAGTCATCCAAGTAACAATAATCAAAGGCAAGTTCAAAGGCGAAGAAGTTCTCATTCCAAGAATTCCTTTGATACCAACCGACTTGCCATTCGAGTTTAAGCGGATTCAGTTTCAAGTTCGACCCGCATTTGCCATGACAATTAACAAATCGCAAGGCCAATCGTTACAAGTGTGTGGCCTTAATCTTGAATTCCCTTGCTTTTCACATATACAACTGTACGTGGCGTATTCGCGTGTCGGAAAGCCATCTGCATTGTTAGTTTATGCACCGGACAACAAAACAAACAACGTTGTTTATCACAAAGCGTTGCAGTGACCTAATCATTTCTGTTTAAATAAAAGTAATTTTAATCAATTTAATATCAATTGTTTAATTCTTTCTTAAGAGAGGCTCGACTTTTGAAAGGGACAATTAGTCAATTTAAGGCAGAACGAAGTTCGCCGGGTCAGCATGGGGATTTTTTGTTGGGTTTGTATTAAACCAGGTAAACGAATAGCGGAGCCGAATTTTTCAATTTTTGAACGGTATTTTTTAAAAATCGTTAAAACAAAAAATTGCGGAACAAATATCACCAAGTAATGACTTTGTTCTTTGTACAAGCATTACTTGGCTAAATATTATCCGATTTGCATGAAGATTTTTTTTGTTGGATTAGTTTTGAACCAGGTAAACACACAACGGAGCCGGTTTTTTTTTTAATTTCAATTTTTTTTTTCACTATCAAAAACAATAAAAATAAGCTAAAAAAATATAAATTGACAAATTTTTCGATCTATAATTCAAAAAAAATTAAATAAACGTAAAATTAGTTGAACTTCAATATAGTCCGTAAATTAATTTAACTTTTGAACTTTTAAATAGTATTTTGTTTGGTGACCAACACAGTGTATAAAGGTATCTACTAAGTTACCAAGTGCGAAGTGAAATTTAATGGATTAGTGTTAATTTTTTTTCTTTTTTTTTTTTAAACATTGTGATAACTAAAATTGAGGCTTTAATTTTATCGATAACGAATTTTAATAAGGTATTTTGTGAACGACCTATTTGTGTGTAATGCAATTGATATAGATGGTTATGCTAATGATATTGTCCCTGCAGGATTTTTCTATAAGTGTCATTATGCCGCCAATAAGACGATCAAACATTGGAGCGCGCAATAAAAACACGAGACGAGTGGCTATTCTGCGTGCGAATGCGAATCAAGAATCACAAGAGGAGATAGCCGATCATATGGAAGCAGATCGCGTAGGTGTCATTATGCCACCAATAAGGCAATCAAACATTGGAGCGCGCAATAAAAATACGAGACGAGTGGCTAATCTACGTGCGAATCAAATGGATGAACAGCATGCACATCGCAATGAACAAGTCCGTTTACAATGACTTACATGCGTGACGCATTTTCAAAAGAGGATATAGCCAATCATATGGAAGCAGATCGTGTAGCAAGAGCCACCCGTCGTACAAATGATGATCTAGATGAACAAAACTTTAATCGACGTAAAGAGCGAAGGACACGAGCGCCACCTTATAATTTAAATCGGGCTGCATTCAGATATGATTCCACACTAACGTACAATGATCTTCCGTGCGTTAATATTTGGCCATTGAATGTCGTCTGTCAGCATTGCAATGCATTGAAGTTCTCGGCGGAAACGCTTGAGTTGTGTTGTGCAGGAGGAAAAGTAAAATTACCTGTTTTGGCCCCGCCACCGCAGCCATTGCGATCACTTCTGTATAAAGATACAACGCAATCACGGCATTTCCTCGCGCACATTCAACAATACAACGGCTGCTTCCAAATGACGTCTTTTGGAGCCACTGTTATCCAAGAACGTGGTTACAATCCCACCTTTAAGGTAATGTCGTCAGAAGAACTTTAACATTATGTCCAGTGTGGATAAATTGTCACATTATCATTCTACTATTCAGATCCAAGGACAAATCCACCATCGTGTGGGAGCTCTTTTGCCGCAATTGAACGAGCATCATAAGTTCCTTCAGATTTATTTTCTTGGAAATTCAAATGAGGAACTCGATCAGCGTTGTGCTATTGTTCGTGCTATGAAACCTGAGATCATCGAACAATTGCAACAACTCCTACACGAACGCAATGCGTTGGTTAAAGTATTCAAAAATGCATTGGAAGCGATGCCTTCTGATCATTATAAGATTATTATCAGCGCAGACAAAAGACCAAGTGGTACCCATGCACGACAATTTAATGCTCCAACAATTGACTAGGTAGCGGTGCTAATCGCTGGCGAAAATGTTCAATCACGCGACATAGTCCTCAAGCGAAGTGATAATGGACAGTTTCAACGCGTGATGGAGACCCACCGGTCATACGACACATTACAATATCCGCTTATGTTTTGGCTACCATTTTCAAATTAAAATGGTAAGCCCACTCTTCGGTTAGTTCCTCAGTTTTCCGACATATCTTTTTCATCAACTATTAATGGGATTATCTTTAAGGGCATGATACAAATAAGAAAGTCAGCAGCATGAACTTCTACGCATATCGCTTCATGGTTCGCCAGGATGTCGACAACCATCTGTTAAGATATAGCCAATTGTTTCATCAGTATTGCGTCGACATGTACGTTAAGATAGAAACAGAACGCCTAAATTTCATCCGATTAAATCAAAATAAATTGCGTTCGGAAGAATACATTAACTTAAGAGATGCCATACATTTGGATGGAGATGCAGCAGCAGCAAACATCGGCCGGTTGACTATTCTCCCAGCAACATATGTTGGAAGTCCGAGGCACATGCACGAATATGCGCAAGATGCAATGACATATGTGCGGCATTACGGACGCCCCGACTTATTCATAACATTCACCTGCAATCCAAAATGGCCAGAAATTACGCAACTCTTACTTTGCGGACAAACTTCGAGCGACCGCCACGACATCACTGCACGAGTTTTCAAACAAAAACTATTAATGATCATTGACTTCATCACGAAACACAATATTTTTGGACAGCCGCATTGTTGGATGTATTCGGTGGAATGGCAGAAGCGACCAGACCTGGTCGATTCAATCATTAGCACCGAAATACCCAGTAAAGAAGCCGACCCGGAATTGTGTGAAGTCGTAACTACGCAGATGATTCATGGGCCTTGCGGAAATCACAATCCAGATTCGCCTTGCATGGTCGCAAATAAATGTTCTAAGCGATATCCACATTCCCTCCTGGCAGAGACAATCACTATCAGCGATGGATACCCATTGTATAGGCGGCGATCACCAGATGACAATGGCAGAACAGTCGCAATGAAAGTGAAAGGGAAAGATGTCTTGGTGGACAACACTTGAATTGTTCCATATTGTCCTCTTCTCTCTAAAGTATTTAAAACGCACATAAACGTTGAATACTGCAATTCGGTGAAGTCCATCAAGTACGTTTGCAAGTACGTCAATAAAGGAAGCGACATGGCGGTTTTTGGTCTTGAGTGTCCAGATAAGAATGACGAAGTGTCGTGCTATCAATTAGGGCGTTATGTGAGTTGCAATGAGGCAATTTGGAGAATATTTTCCTTTCCGATACACGAACGCCATCCAACCGTTCAACATTTGGCGGTTCACTTGGAGAATGGTCAGCGCGTATATTTCAGGGAAGAGAATGCAACTCAGCGAGCTGAACAGGCACCAGCAACAACGTTAACGAGTTTCTTCTCCACCTGCGCAAGTGACCCGTTCGCTAGAACGCTGCTCTACTCGGAAATGCCTCGCTATTATATTTGGAATGCGTCGTACAAAAAATTTCAACGTCGAAAACAAGGGCAAGCTGTTGCTGGATATGCGGATGTGTACTCAACTGATGCACTTGGTCGTATCTATACTGTTCATCCAAAAAATGACGACTGCTTCTATCTGCGATTGCTTTTGGTCAATGTGCCTGGTCCAACTTCGTACGAGAACCTGCGGACTGTTGATGGTGTGCTGTGTGCCACATTTAGAGAAGCCTGTCAGCGGATGAATTTGCTTGCCAACGACAATCATTGGGACGCAACACTTGCCGATGCTACAGTTTCTGCGCCTGCGACTCAAATTCGTACATTGTTTGCCATCATCATCTCGACATGTTTTCCATCGAACCCCCTCATATTGTGGGACAAGTACAAGGACAACATGGCTGACGATATTTTGCATCGAGTTCGAAGAACAACATCAAATCCCGAACTTCAAATGCACGATGAGATCCACAACGAGGTGCTGATATTGATCGAAGACATGTGTATGCTCATGTGCAGCAACCTGTTGAGTAAACTGGGAATGCCAACCCCCAATCGCTCAATGAACGATGCATTTAATAGAGAATTGCAACGCGAGCGAGAATTCGATCAAGACGCTTTGACAGAAACAGTTCGCACCAATGTCCCACTGCTAAATCCCGAGCAAAAGAACGTGTACGACTCTTTGATGAAGGCGGTTGACGACGGTAACGGTGGCATATTCTTCCTGGATGCACCTGGTGGAACTGGCAAAACGTTTCTCCTTTCCTTGATTTTGGCTTCAATTCGGTCAAGATCCGACATCGCACTTGCGGTTGCCTCTTCTGGAATAGCGGCCACGTTGTTGGAAGGTGGTCGCACCGCACATTCAGCGTTAAAATTGCCACTGAATCTGCAGTTGAATGACGAACCAACATGCAATATTTCAAGAAATTCAGCTATGGCACAAGTGTTGAAAACTTGCAAAATTATCATCTGGGATGAATGCACAATGGCACACAAGCGAGCATTGGAGGCTCTTGATTGAACAATGAAAGATTTACGGAACAATGTGAGACGCTTTGGAGGAGCAATGATATTGCTAGCCGGTGATTTCCGTCAAATTTTACCAGTAATCCCGCGATCAACGCCTGCAGATGAACTCAACGCTTGCCTGAAATTATCTTAATTCTGGCGATACGTAAAGAAGCTGCAGTTAACGACGAACATGCGAGTTGCGTTGCAGAACGATCCATCAGCCGATGATTTTGCAAAACAACTGTTTACAATTGGAAATGGTCAAATTACCGTTGATGCTGCAACTGGCCTGATTTCGTTCCCGCTGAATTTTTGTGAATTCACATCATCGAAGGAAGAGCTCACCAGTAAAGTGTTCCCTAACATCGGTCACAATTATTTAAACCACGATTGGTTCAGTGAACGCGCGATATTAGCTGCGAAAAATAAGGACGTCGATGATTTGAATTTCATCATTCAAAATAAAATCGCATTCGTTTTAATCGGTGGATCGCATAATAAATGATGATGAAGCAACAAACTATCCAATTGAATTTTTGAATTCGTTGGATGTTCCTGGTCTACCACCACACAATTTGCAACTCAAAGTCGGCTCTGTCATCATAATGCTGCGAAATCTGAACCAACCAAAATTATGCAATGGAACTAGGTTGACAGTGAAGAAACTCATGAACAACGTCATCCAAGCAACAATAATCAAAGGCAAGCTCAAAGGCGAAGAAGTTCTCATTCCAAGAATTCCTATGATACAGAACGACTTGCCGTTCGAGTTAAAGCGGATTCAGTTTCCCGTTCGAATCGCATTCGCCATGACAATTAACAAATCGCAAGGCCAATCGTTACAAGTGTGTGGCCTTAATCTTGAATTCCCTTGCTTTTCACATGGACAACTGTACGTGGCGTGTTCGCGTGTCGGAAAGCCATCTGCATTGTTTGTTTACGCACCGGACAACAAAACAAACAACGTTGTTATCACAAAGCGTTGCAGTGCCCTAATAATTTCTGTTTAAATAAAAGTAATTTTAATCAATTTAATATCAATTGTTTAATTCTTTCTTAAGAGAGGCTCGACTTTGGAAAGGGACATTTAATCAATTTAAGGCGGAACGAAGTTCGCCGGGTCAGCTAGTAGTACATAAAAACAGACTAAGAAAATAAAATATTTCTTAATACATATATAAGTAATAAAATATTTAAATAATATCCGGCCATTATTAAAGGCTATAATTAATTTTTTGTTTATGCGGCACACGCGCTCAAAGGGTTTGTTACAGCCCTTTTAACGATTAGTCACAGCGCGAGCGATACAAAATTAGGAGGAAGGGAAAATAGGTGTCGATGAACATTGGTCTTGAATGTTTGAAGATCAAAATGGCAAGGAAAAATTGTGCCAGGCAATTGATTCCACATTCATGTTGTAGGTATGGCTGAAGAGAGAATCCCTATATTGCAAGGTACGTCCGAAATTGGGCTCAAGCGTAAACTGATGAGCGTTACTAGCAAGACGAGTGTTAGGGGGAAAATGATTAAGGGGTGGAACGCAGCTGCCTACCTCGAGTGAGCATTTTTTTTTAAAGAATCTCTAAAATAAGGAAAGTCATGAAACATTTCGACGATGTTCGATGATGGAAATGTTTCCATAATGTTTCTCTCTCCTATCAATTTTAACGCTTTTTTCTGAACTCTGTCGAGCATGTGAAGAAAAGTTTGAGAAGCACCTGCCCAGAAATGATAGTTATACTCGATTTTAGGGCGTATAGAAGCTTTGCAAATTTTAGCCAGACCAGAAGGAGTGAAAAACTTCTTGCATCTATTAAGAAAGCCTAAGCATCTTGCAGCATTTTTGGCAATCTCAAGTATGTGGTCATTCCAAAGAAAGTTGTCACTGATACACATACCGAGTACTCATAGCTCTTCGGCCTCCTCGATGCAAGTTCCATTCATGGATAATGGCATAGGGGGTATGTTAAGCTTTAACGACAAAAGACAGCATTGAGTTTTCGACGCATTAAACTCCACACGATTTCTAATACCCCAGTTCACAATGCTGTTTCAATCGGAGTTTAATAAGCTTATCATACGGTATCGTTGTAATTACACGTCTGAAGGCGAAGTCCGTGAATTACCAAACGTATATGAAAAGCTGAGAGTTGAGTCGTCAGCAAAACAATTTAATGGATTAGAAGTAACAGACAAGATATCATATATAAAAATGAGAAAGGGATTCGGAGAACAGAGCCCTGGGGCACAATAGCATTTATTTTGTGGAGGTCAGACTTGAAACCGTCTAATACAACTTGTATTGAACGGTCCAGAAGATAGCGTCTAATCCAACGAATAAGAGTATCATCGATACAAAATGCACTCATTTTCGATAAAAAAGCTTCATGCCAAACTCTATCAAATGCCTTTGAAATATCAAGCGCAATAATCTTGCTTTTACTAAAGCGATGAAGGATTTGTTCCACTGTTCGGTGAGATATGCCATCAGATCATAGGAACGATTGCTGCGAAAGTCGTACCGTTGGTCATTTAAAAGCTCCCGATCTTCGAGATCTGTCTTGAGCTGACGATTTATCAGTGTTTCCCCTTGGAAAGAGGGGACGTACATAAGTAAAATTGGTCGGTAGTAGGAGGGGAGGAGAAGTCACCTTTTTTAGGGACGGGCTGGACAAATGCTGTTTTCCGTCTACTAGGAAAGATTCCTGAACGATAGGAGCGATGGAAAAGCTTACGCAGTGGTTTTGCAAGCGATAAAGAACACCTCTTCAGAAGTATAGGCGGTATACCATCCGGGCCAGAGTTACATGTGCATCATTGAACCTGAAAGAAGACCCAAGCGTTGGTGTATTCGAGGAACTACTTGAACCCAAACAAGAGACGACGACGCTCAAATTCTAAAAATAAACAACGAAAAAACACCAAGAAGACGACGCTGAACAACATAGGAAAATAACGAGAAATACAGCGGACAAAATGGCTGATAAGTGTCAGCAGATATCCCAGATACGATGGTAAGATATTATCAGGATACAATGACGCACGGCACTTCAAGTGACACCACCAGCACAAGAAGGTCGAACTTTTACAAATGACAGAAAGTTTTTATTGCCTTTGCGACATTGCAGAATTTTTTGCCGTAACTTCTGGTTATTTAAAAATCTGGTTTTTTTGATAACGGAGTTGCACGAGTTCCTGACTTGTTTGTGTTTCTTCTGATTTGCCTCAGTTGGGTTGGCTTTATAGGATCGGAAGCTTTTGTTCTGTGAGGAATAAAAGTTCTCATACCAAGAAAAATCATTTCTGTAATCATTTCAGCAATGGGATCAATGTCATTATCGGGGAAGCACTATGCCCAGTTAAAGTTAAGAAAGAAACTATTCAGACCCCCAGTTGGCTTTCTCGTATTGCTAAACGGCTTAGTAGGAATTTTTTCGTAAACTGGATAGTTGAAAATCGGGAAATTAGCAGAAATGACAAAATGGTCCTAGGTGCCAAATGGAGAAGTTATTTTAATAGTTTTGTGATGCTTTTTGTTCTAAGGCTGAGGTAAGCTCGTCGCAGTCCAGGGTTTTCCTGAAGAAAGCAAGTAAAACTCGGGTTAAGAAGAACGAACTCTGTTGATTTTCAAGTTTGATTAAAAAAAATCTTTATTACAAATGAAAGGCGTTTAAATCTAACAAAGTATTACATTTAAATGTTCTTAGCAGATAATAATACACTTGATCTTAATATTAATAACATGGTATTTCAAATAAAAGAAAAGAATAATATACAAGTTGCCCACAATCTTACTGGAGTAAGCAGGGAGTGCGTGATTGCACCGATTACCAGCCCACAATCTTACCGGAGTAAGCAGGGAGTGCGTGATTGCACCGAATACCAGCCCACAATCTTACCGAAGTAAGCAGGGAGTGCGTAATTGCACCGAATACCAGCCCACAATCTTACCGAAGTAAGCAGGGAGTGCGTAATTGCACCGAATACCAGCCCACAATCTTACCGGAGTAAGCAGGGAGTGCGTAATTGCACCGAATACCAGCCCACAATCTTACCGGAGTAAGCAGGGAGTGCGTGATTGCACCGAATACCAGCCCACAATCTTACCGGAGTAAGCAGGGAGTGCGTGATTGCACCGAATACCAGCCCACGATCTTACAGGAGTAAGCAGGGAGTGCGTGATTGCACCGAATACCAGCCCACAATCTTACCGGAGTAAGCAGGGAGTGCGTGATTGCACCGAATACCAACTAACTACTTTTAATATCAAAAAGATGTGCTATAAAATGTGCATAAGTACAACCAATTATGCTATCTGAAGTGACTTTAATTACTAAATTAAAATACACTGGAATCTTGCTACTCTTTCACTTCAGGTCGGAAACCAGGAAGTTTAACGGGTAAGTAAGCTTCGAATTCTGGCATATTCCTGGCCTCTACTAGTAATATTTTATGAAAGAACTGAGTGTGAATTAAAAAGAAATGAACGAAATATAATATAATAATAATTTAAATCTAAATGTGACGTTCCGATGTTTGGTGTGCTGTGTGTCTATTGCTGTTGACGGTTTGGTAGGCGGTGGATGGCTGGTAGATTTGATGAAACTAAAGGTCCCGTGCTGGTTGTATGAAGTTGTTGTTGCTGGTCGTTGTTAGAGATTCTTCTAAATTATGCCGGCGGCGGTAAATTAAAGTCGGTCGGATGGCGGAAAGTGTAATACTTCGTTGCACATCCCCCTCGCTTCGGAAGACGAGTACCGTCTCGTCTTGAGATCTAAAAAGCAAAATATTTGGTATAAATACATCCATATATATAGGTTTATGTATATGTATTTTTTCTTCTTTTTTTTTCATTTATATATATATATAAATATATATTGTTTTTTGTATATATAGAAAGCAAACGTAATAATGGTAAAAAAAATAATAATCATTCTAACATAACGTGTTTTATTCAAAAAAAAAAAAACTAACATTAAATTATTCATTCCATTCTCAAACCCTGTTCCTTTCCAGTTCTAATGAGGGATTTGGATAGATTTCTGCTGGTTTTGAAACCTCAATGATGCCCTTGATCCGTTTCGGTTAAGCAAAACCATTACTGGACCACATGGACCGCGCACGGTGAATTTCCTCTGATGGGATCTCTTGGAGATTCCCCTAAGATCTATCCCTTTGAAAGGATCGGGTTCTGGTGTCCTCGGTGGTACCGGGTCCGTGATAGCGGCGACGGCTACTCCCTGCGGTTTTGGTACAGCGTAGAAGGTGTATCGTGCCGACATCTCTTGGCTGCAACTAGGGCCTTTTATCAGAAGCGGCGGGGGTATAACTCGTTCTTCAGAGCGGACGTCGGTTACTGATGCGGGGATGGGCAGTAGCCCCGGGCCCTCTACTATGGTCTTCTTCGGGACGGGCGGGTTTAGCGTACACCAGGCGTCTTCGGCCGCTTTTCGTAATTCTCGCACCTTCCCCATTTCAGCTGCGCTTGTCGGTCTCGGCATAATGGGCTTGGCGGCGTTTAGGTCGTGCTGAAGTGGTCCCGGTTTTGATTTCAACTTCAGGCTAAAGGGCTTTTCGCTGCGCGGGGATGCTGCTACTTTTCGTGGTGCTGTCCTCTGCCGCACCCACGGGTCGGCCTTCGCGATTGTTACTTCCCCTGGCTTCACTCCTGTAACCGTAAGACTCTCCTCCTTGGGTTTGACGCTTTTCGTCGTTTTTCTTACAGGTGCTTTGGTTGGCTTCGCCTGTTGATGGGTATCGGGCTGGGTGCGACAAATACCTTTGGCCTTTTGCAGATGTTCGCCACCGCGACGGTCGGGAAGGACTCTTTCGGGTGTCGAAAGACGGTGCACTCGGCTGCTGAATTTCTCCGGGATGGTGGTGCTGTAGTGTCGGGGGCTGCGACGCACGCTCTGCTGGGACTTGGCCTCCTCTGGCCGTTTGGTTCCCGAAGTCTTAGGGGAGTTCATCTCCTTCGGTTTGCTGTTGCTCTCCGTTTCGGTTGAAGTACTGGGTATCGGTTTTCGATTCAGACGGGACGGCTCGGTAAGTCTTGCGGGCTGGCTGGTTGACACTGAACTGGCTGGTTGGTTTTGTTTACGGCACGGACGGAACTTTGCACGCGCACGACTGCTACTCCTGAGATTCAAACTTCGACTTACGGCTCGTGGATGGTGGCTGCTCGGAGCATCAGAGATCCCAGTGATCTGGTCAAATTTCGGGAGCTCGATCCCGAGGAAAGCATTGAACTGCTTCTGGTGATGGACAGAGAGATGGGACATTGCTCGACACTCCGAAGCTCCGGTACACTGGTCAGGCTTTTTTCCAAAGACCGGTTTCCCACTCATGTAAATCCGTATGTCGGCTTGAGCTATCAGGTCCATGCCTAGAATGGCATCTTCGGACAACGATGGGAGGTAGGTTATCTCTCCCGTCAACTCGGCGCTACCGACCTTGAACGTAGCCGTGTAGTGTTCAGTCGTCATAACAGGGTGACTGTTTGCCATATGAACGGGGCGGTCGTGCTCCTGCACCGGTATGTCCATCTCCCTAAACTTCTGCCTTAGCGCACGTTCAATAAAAGACTTCGTTGACCCCGTGTCGATTAAAGCATGAAATTTCTCGTCCCCTACCTCAAGGGGTACGAAATATCGGGGGTCATGTTCTGGTGGATACGTTATCAGCGCCACAGGGTTGCGCCGGCACTGACAATCCTTTGTCAGCCTTCCGTCTTGGCCACAAAAAGAACAGAACAGACGGAACGGGCGGTTGCAGGTCTCTTTGCGGTGTCCTCTCTGCTTGCAGTTCCAACAGTGGGTGTCCCGGTCATAGGGAACGGTGGCTGGAGGGCGGCGCGGGAACGGTTGAGCTGAAGGAGGGACGACGACAGGTGGACGCTGGTTTCTCTCATCATTTTTGATGGTCTCGAATTCCTCGGCCAGCACCATCAATTCATCGATGTGTTTAAAATCTCGGCGGCGAATATACAATGGTACTCGGGGCGCATGTTGTCAAAGATCCGGTATACGTTTTCGGCTATAGTCATGCGCGGATGTTGCCTGATTAGGTACTGCGTAGATAAAAGATAGTCCTTAGCTCGTTCACGGGGGCCTTGGCGCTTCCTGAGAATCTCCTCCTCTACCTTCTGAAGGTACCTGGCTGGTAAAAATTGACGGATGTACGCTTCCCGAAAATCTTCCCAACGGCGAAAACTTTCTCCTTTTATTCGCAACCATTCCAAAGCTGTCCCGCGGAACAATTCGGGGAGCGTTCGAAGCATATCGTCGGGGGGTATGCCGTAACATCGTCTGAGCTCCGTCAATCGTTCCAAGAACTCCAGCGGGTTACCTGAAGAATCAAATCTCAAGCCCCACTTCCGAACCGTGTTCATAACCTCTGCCTCGTAGCTTAAAGTGAGTTGGCTGGTGAGCGGAAATGAACGCGCCGGGGCGGTATCGGCATTTGAAGCATGTTGCCGTGTACTGGATCCTGAAGGTGCTGCGGTGGCAGGGGGTCCATCTGCGTTTGCTGAGACACCGTCACCGCACCCCTGGGGGTCGGTCGGGCGGAAGTCTATTGCTGTATGCATTCCTTTATGTCGAGCGGGGATGTTGAAAGTAGTCTCCACAAAAAGGGGAGATTTACCCTCTGCGGTGGAATCGGTGGCAGCAGCCTTTTCGGATTGCGAGTCGGTCTCTGGTTCCGCATCATTGCGTTCCTCCACTAGAGACTCCCAATATGCACAGAGGTTCTGTGTTGAACCGTGTTCGCGGAATTTTTTAAGTTAGCGGCTCAACCGCTGTCGCAGTTCTTTCACGGTCCCGGTCGTATCTTGCTGGCGGTTTCCCAGCATCTCAATAAGTTCTGCCTTCCTCAGAAACTGGATGAATCGCAGGTTCTTGTATGGGTGCAGTAAGTGCTCTTCCTGATCTTCTGGCTCGGACATGGTGGAATTGCAAATTTTGGTTTTAAGGCGGGTCACTGATGAATGAAGCTCTTCGGTCGGAGGAACGGTGGTGGTCGGTGGACTTTGTCGAAGATTCCTGGTTGGTCGGTCGAAACGAAACTGAAGAATTTTTTCAAGGGCTTTTAAATAAGTCAGTAAACGGCGGTCGGTGTGGCACTTGAAGGATTCTTGATCGGACGGTCGGTGGTTGGAGTTCGGATAAACCTTCTTAGGTCCCTGCTCGGGCGCCAAAATATGATGCTTTTTGTTCTAAGGCTGAGGTAAGCTCGTCGTAGTCCAGGGTTTTCCCGAAGAAAGCAAGTAAAACTCGGGTTAAGAAGAACGAACTCTGTTGATTTTCAAGTTTGATTAAAAAAAATCTTTATTACAAATGAAAGGCGTTTAAATTTAACAATGTATTACATTTAAATGTTCTTAGCAGATAATAATACACTTGATCTTAATATTAATAACATGGTATTTCAAATAAAGGAAAAGAATAATATACAAGTTGCCCACAATCTTACTGGAGTAAGCAGGGAGTGCGTGATTGCACCGATTACCAGCCCACAATCTTACCGGAGTAAGCAGGGAGTGCGTGATTGCACCGAATACCAGCCCACAATCTTACCGAAGTAAGCAGGGAGTGCGTAATTGCACCGAATACCAGCCCACAATCTTACCGAAGTAAGCAGGGAGTGCGTAGTTGCACCGAATACCAGCCCACAATTTTACCGGAGTAAGCAGGGAGTGCGTAATTGCACCGAATAGCAGCCCACAATCTTACCGGAGTAAGCAGGGAGTGCGTGATTGCACCGAATACCAGCCCACAATCTTACCGGAGTAAGCAGGGAGTGCGTGATTACACCGAATACCAGCCCACGATCTTACCGGAGTAAGCAGGGAGTGCGTGATTGCACCGAATACCAGCCCACAACCTTACTGGAGTAAGCAGGGAGTGCGTGATTGCACCGAATACCAACTAACTACTTTTAATATCAAAAAGATGTGCTATAAAAGGTGCATAAGTACAACCAATTATGCTATCTGAAGTGACTTTAATTACTAAATTAAAATACACTGGAATCTTGCTACTCTTTCACTTCAGGTCGGAAACCAGGAAGTTTAACGGGTAAGTAAGCTTCGAATTCTGGCATATTCCTGGCCTCAACTAGTAATATTTTATGAAAGAACTGAGTGTGAATTAAAAAGAAATGAACTAAATATAATATAATAATAATTTAAATCTAAATGTGACGTTCCGATGTTTGGTGTGCTGTGTGTCTATTGCTGTTGACGGTTTGGTAGGCGGTGGATGGCTGGTAGATTTGATGAAACTAAAGGTCTCTTGCTGGTTGTATGAAGTTGTTGTTGCTGGTTGTTGTTAGAGATTCTTCTAAATTATGCCGGCGGCGGTAAATTAAAGTCGGTCGGATGGCGGAAAGTGTAACACTTCGTTACAGTTTATTTATCAGGATGGGAAGAAAGGAAGAATTCAAGAGTATGGGCGGAATGCCCATCAACATCCGGTATACGAGCAAGCTCATCGACAAGGGTAAGGGCAGGCTCGCTACCCGATAACGTTAAGACTCCGCAAAGATCTCGGTATACCTTTCTTCGAGTGTTGTCTGACCAGAATAGAGGAGCCAACTTGAATTATGTACATCGAAGTCACCCGTAATCATGACTTCAGTGTGAGGATAATGGGAAACAATTCCGGAAATTGAATCTGACAGTGCATCTAACTCATTACAAGTAGACATACTATCCAGACTAGGGTCCTGTAATGGAAACAATAATGAATGATTTGCTTGCGAACAGTGAATTTGAGCCATAGAAAATTAAAGTTCGTACTAGAACAATGTCCATATTGGGGAAGGCTCCGTCAAGCAATATCATTCCTTACATAAATAACAAGACCATGGTGGGAAAATAGTAATGGCACTAAGTTTTATCCAACCAGATAAAATTCTGATAAATCAGTATTCTGTCAAACCTGGTTTTCACTTAATGCCAAAACAGCTGGCCTGTATTGCACAGAATGGGCGTACACAGCAAAAAATTCTTTCTTAGCCCACGGACATTTGAATAGACGACAAAATGTGTAGGTACCTACTAAATAAATAATACAAAAATAAATTGTTAAAATAAAATGTATTTAATTACTTCTACGATAATTAACAACAAACATGTATGACCAAAAACTTTTTTTTTTTTAGTTTAATAGACGTAAAAAGAAAATCAAATGTTTTAAGTCTATATTATTCGAAATAATTTTCCTTTAAGTTTCATTCATATATTCAAGAAACTTTATGAAAATTTAAAATTTTTAAAAATAATACTGTTTTAGTAAAATATAAGTACAAGATCATTCTTTGTAAAACGGAAGGTGTAGTGTGTTGACATTGACATTCCGCAAGTATCGTATTGAGTAACGAGTACTGCCTCGCTATCCGATACGACCGCGACGCTGGGGCAGCATTGATAATAAGCATACTGCACTTCCCACGGTCTTGATAACTCTACTCGAATTGTATATAGAGCTGGAGTCTTACAATTATGTTGGGTAGTCAATAAACGACAGTAAAAACTAACGGTTGGACTTTTGATTTTTTTTACATTATCAGATCTCGAAAGTAAGAAGCTTAAGACAAGCATTAACTTACTGTTATATACTGAATTATGCAATGAATTATACTTATAACCTGAACAATCTATATATTATGTCTAGCCCTTAAGATAACAAATATGAAGTTACAAATGTCAAATAAATGAAATGACTCAGCTTACGACGAACAGTCAAAGACACGAGTTCTTTTATTTCTTCCACCTTAATATTTAAATATATATATGCATCAGTGCCGACGAGGATTCCAAGATTAAGGAAAATCTTAAGATGGCCGAAGAACTAATAGAAAAATTAACTGAAGCCTTACAAAATCTGCAGTCATCTGCTAACACTCCAAATTTGCACTTCGAACAATTTAATGAGAACGAGGAACCATTCCCTAATTATATTAAGAGGTTAGAAAATTACCTGGATCTAAAGAACATCACCGATAATACAAAAAAACGGCAAGTATTAATAAATTGTATTGGGGAAAAATACTACCAGTTATTGTCAAATTTAACAACGCCAACTGATCCCGGATCAAAAACGTACGATGAGTTAATCAAAACACTAAAAGATCACCTTAGCCCAAAACCCAATGAGGTAACGGAGCAACACAAATTTTTGTTAAGACTACAGCACGAGGGAGAATCGGTTGCAAATTACCTGGCAGAGCTAAAAAAATTGAGTACTCATTGTAATTTTGCATGTTCTTCTTGTAAGAAGTCAACGCTGGATACACATCTGAGATCACAATTTATACGGGGGCTGAGGATTTAGATAATAAGGAGAAATTACTACAAGATACTGCTGACATAACACTCGAGAAAACTGTCACGAATGCTATGGCAATGAAAGCATCGAAATCTGAAAGCCGCGCAATGCAAACCTTACACCAGCTTAAAAGGAGCACCTCAAAAAGCAGTGCATTTACACCGAATTCTAATGCTAATTATTCTAATTCATGGCGATCAAACTTTAATACAAATTCTAAAAACATGTTGCAGGTGCGGAAAGCAGGGGCATGTATCTAACATGTGTCAAGCTAGGAATCTACATTGTACTCTTTTTCGAAGAAGGGGTCACATAGCTTCTGTTTGCATTAGAGCGAAGAATTCCCAGAGAGCTGCAAATACTTTAGAGATTGATTTTAATGATGATGATGAATGGGACGACAACAACTACGTGCATGATAGAATGTACGAGATAAATGTACTTAACCTGGCGGGGGAGGGGAATGAAGTTCATACAGTGAGGTTGCATCAAAAATCAGCTGAACAATGTGGTAGGGCTAAGTACATCATCTCTTTAAAAATAAATGATGAAAACATGGATATGGAGTTCGTTACGGGGGCAGCGATTTCTGTAATGAATTGGAGCATATTTATGAACAACTGGCCAAATGCCTATATAACCCCTACCAATGTTATGCTTAAGCCTTACACCATCGTACCTGCTGTCGGTAAATCAGAAGTCCAAGTTGATTATAAAAATAGAAGTAGTGCATACGATTTATATTTAGTCGAAAGTAGCTTCGATTCATTAGTGGGACGCCAGTGGATGCATGCGTTAAGATTGTTAGAAGTAAGCTCAGTACAGATATATACATATTCAGACAATGGGCGCTTCAAGCTACAAAAATTTGCTGGAGTATTCAGACAGTGCCTAGGTTGAAAATGAAATTGAAAGATTAGAATGAATCGGAGTTTTTGAAAGGGTCGCGCATTCTGACTGAGGAACTCCAATTGTACCAGTAATTAAAGCGGATAAGTCAGTTGGTTTGTGTGCCGACTACAAGGTGACTCTAAATAATTGCGTTGTAAACGATGGTCATCCGATTCCTAACGTAGATGAGTTATACCAAAAGCTAAAATACGGGGAATATTTTTGCGTATTCGATATCTATAAGGCTTACCTTCACCTCAACATGCCTGAAGAAAGCTCTGTGTATCAAACAGTTAGCACTATAAAAGGACTATATAGAGTACAAAAACTTATGTTCGGTATTAAAAAGGCACCGAACTTGTGGCAGCGTTTTATGGATGACAACATCGTTAATGATCTCGAGGGCACTGCATGTTTTTTTGATGATCTAATTGTAATGGGTAGGACTTTAGGCGAAGCTTATCGTAGGTGCATCCTCTTACTAGAAAAAAAAACAAAAATTTTAACTTACATCTCAATCAATCAAAATGCAAATTTTTTGAAAGGAGTGTTACATATGGCCGAGAATAAAACTGATAAAGACGGCCTACACAAAACAACGGAGAAGGTAGAGGCAATCAGGAAATAAGTACTAAGCAACTACGTTTATTTTTAGGAATGATTAATTTATATCATAAATTTATTCCTGATCTCTCTACTAAATTGCACCCTCTTTATCAGCTCCTTAGAAAAGAGACAAATTACCGTTGGTCCTCCGAATGTCAGCATGCCTTTGACAAAATAAAGAAGGAAATGATGAGTGACAATGTACTGGTCCCATTTGATTCTAATCTACCTCTCATTTTGGCTACAGATGCCTCTCCATTCGGGTTGTTGGCTATACTGTCGCATACAACCAGCAAAGGTGAAAGACCAATTGCATTTGCATCAAGAAGTCTTACCAAAGCGGAAGCAAACTACAGCCAGATAGATAAAGAGGCAACCGCAATATATTGGGGACTCCACAAATTTTTCAACCATTGTTACGGAAGAAAGTTTACGCTGATTACGGATAACAAGCCTCTTATATCCATTTTTAATCCGAATAAAAGTTTACCACTATTACCAGCGCAGAGGTTGCTTCATTATGCCCAATTTTTAAGTGGTTTTGACTATACAATTAAATATAAAAATACAAAGGAGCACATTAACGTAGATTTCCTTTCTAGGAATCCCTTAGCCGAATGTGGAGTTAAAAGCTATGAGGTATATCAAATTTGGGATGAGTTATTGCCCATTACAAATGAAAAAGTGGTCAGAGAAACCAAGCGTGACAAAGACTTCGCTTCACTATGGCTTTTATTACAAACGGGTGCGAGCTTGAAAGGTACACCATACAGTAATATGGAAAATGAACTGATGCTGAATGAAAAATTCATTTATCATGGTATTCCACTAATAATTCCATCCTCCCTGCGACCTCGTGTCCTTACTGAGCTACATTCAGCACGCGTAGGGATAACTAAAGTGAAATCTTTGACAAGGAGTTACTGTTATTGGCCCGGAATTGATCGCGACATTGAGGAGCTTGTTAAAAGTTGAAGGGATTGTGCAAAAGTATCAAAAAACCAGCAAAGACCGAAAATCACCCTTGGGAAATACCGGCACAGCCTTGGAAACGATTGCACATTGATTTTGCCGAGCCATTCATGGAAAAATATTTCTTTGTAATTGTTGATGCAAAGACAAAATGGCTCGAGGTTATTCCCATGAATCGAATTACTAGTTTCTATACTATTCGAGCTTTGAGAGATCTTTTTTCTAGATTTGGCATTCCGAAAACAATTGTCTCAGACAATGGGACCAACTTTACATCTAGAGAATTTCAACAATTCCCAGAAAGTAACAAAATCCGACACAAATTAACATCTCCTGCACACCCATCTACCAACGGACAAGCTGAGCGTTTCGTCCAGACACTCAAAAACGGTTTAAGGACACCTCTCAATGATTCGGGGAACATGCATACCAAATTACATAGACTTCTCATACAGTACCGGAAGACACAGTGCGCAACTACCGGTAAAAGCCCAGCGAAAATGATGCCTAAATTCAATCTGCGTACGAGAATAGATTTCATGCAAGAACATAACTCTAACCAAACATTGGACGGAGACGGTTTCAAAAGAAGTTTTAATGTGGGGAATCGTGTTCAAATTAGATATTACCAAAATAAAGAATGTAAATGAAAGTTTGGCAAAGTTGTAAGAAGGGATGGCTATTTACATTTTATTGTAGACGTTGATGGTGTTCCATATCGTAGGCATATTGATCAAATAAGATGCACTAATGTTGAAAGTAATGATCCGGAATAAACTCTAACATCTCTTTCTACAGATAGACAACATCACACAGACAAAAATAAAGAAGTGCCAAAAAATTCTAATTTATCGTTAGAGAATGCAGCAGGAGCAGCCGATGATAAACCAATAGTTATGAAGACCATGAATAATCTGCCCAACGAAGAAGCCGGTTTGACAGCAGCTGCATCAGGCTCAACAGCAGTTTAAAATATACTTCCAGAGCTACAAGATGTGTCAAGTGACAGTGCAAAACCTACGGCTAAGGTTACTGAAGTAAGAAGATCAAGCAGGATTCGACGTCAAGTTGTCCGATACTAAAATCAACCTTAATTAGTGGGGAAGACTGTTATATACTGAATTATGCAATGAATTATACTTATAAGTTAGTTAGTTTTAGTTTGTAATGACTTTTTTATTTCAAATAATTAATTTATAATGATTTAGTGATCTAAGTCTTATTGGTTTGGCTCAAAGCCGTCTACCAGGTTGACAATAATAAATATCGTAAAAAATTAATTTACAAATCAAATTAAAAATCTCCCTCTAAAATTCGCTTCCTATATGGAATGTGCAGCTACAATTTAATTGTATAAGGCATCCTATCCTTTTTTGCCGTTTAGAATGCTCAATGCCTCACTTTCTTTGAAGGTTTTTTCACCGAACATCATAACACGAAGTTCCTTTAAAATTGGACAAATAGCAAGGAAATGTAAAATATCTTCCCTAGTGTTCATGTTGCAAAGTTCGCAAAATATTGGTAGATCCGTACGGTAGGGTATATAATTTAAATTTAATATTTCACCTCTTATTTTAAAGATGATACTGATTTTGTCGATAGAGTAGCAATTAAGGAAGTATGTGCTTTCAGTAATATAGTGGTTCAGTTTGCTATAGTAATTTCTATACAGCGAATCTCCAGCATCTTCAGTACATCTATCATGTAGGATGCTACCATAATTATGCAACAACAAGTTAAATGCCTCTCTTAGAACAGAAGGTTGTAGGCATTTCATCCACGATCACTACAATATATGGAAATGTCTCTACATGTGATTGAATGTCTATATCCACTCCACACTCTGATGCGATTTCCTTTCATATATTGTAACAACTTCCACGCGTTCGTATAACATGTTTCAACACTATATTTGGTATCCTGGTTTCGTCCATCTCTAATACTTTTATGATATAATCAAAATGCATTTCCAAAGTATACAAAAACATAGATGGGGTTCCAGTCTCAATGTACAACATATAATTTTGGGGTATTTTTTGGCAAACGGAACATCCTCTTTAAGAAAAAACGAAGAAATACTTCAACAGATTCATAGGCTCTGTGTCCCCACACCTGTGCTCCGTAAAGTAAGACTGAAGCCGCAGTTGAATGGAACACTGTGTCTTTCGTGCTGTGCGATACATATTTGTTTCTGATGCACCGGTCCTATACTGAAGAAATAGCACGTTTAGCATCTGATAGTTTTTTATCAAGATGTGTGCTTACATTTAAGTTTGCAGATATCAACATACCAATATATTTGTACTTACGCACATCCTCTCCATTAAACTTAAACTTTTCGAGAGAAGAGTAGCGGCCACCTCCGTCTCTGAACACCATAATTTTGGATTTCTCCAGGTTGACTGTTAAGTTCCAGCTTTTACAATACATGTCTAGCCTGTTAATCATTAGCTGAAGCCCATCCACAGAATCAGATAAAAAGACGATGTCGTCCGCATAGATGGAATTGTTACTCCGTTGAAGCTAATACCACCTTTTACGACATCCGCTATATCATTAAGATACAGTATGAAGAGTAAGGTACTAAGTATATACCCCTGTTTAACACCCATTGAAGTTTCAAATTCTTCAGAGATAAGATCTCCGTCCCACACAGATGCAACATTGTCCTCGTACAGTGCTCTCAAAATTCGAATAAACTTGGATGATACACCTATTATAAACAATTTATAAAAGAGTGCTTCCCGCGATATCGTGTCAAATGCTGCACGAAAGTCCACGAAAAAGGCATATAACTTTTTCTTCTAATTTTTATACGCAGCAGCTACATATGTTGGTTAGTGCAAATATTTGGTCAATTGTGGAATAACCTTTTCTGAACCCAGCTTGAAATGCCGTTAAAACGTTCTTTTCCTGAACCCATTGACTAAGTCTTTTGTATAATAAGGCTGCAAAAAATTTGGCTGAGGTATTTAAAAATGAAATTCCCCTGTAGTTTGCTGGATCCTTGTAGTCCCCTTTTTTGTGTAGCGGAGAAATAATTGATTTTTTAAAATTGTTGGGAACTTCAGCAGTTTCGAAAATTCTGTTGAACTCTACAGTGAGAGATTTCATAAACTCGGCCATTGAATTTGTATAGAATTCAAATGGAATTCGATCATTACCCGGGGCTTTATTTTGCTTTGAGCTGTTAATGACTTCCTGAACATCTTGAAGGGCTGCATATTTAAATAAAGGTGACGTTAGTGGGGCATTCAGAAGGATATTAAAGTGAGTTCTCAGCAGAGGGGCTTTTAACGACGCTTTCCAAAATTCAGCTGAAGATCTCGTATTATTTATAACACTAATATGTCGTTGTTCGCATGCTGCCTTTTTGTTATAACAAATCCGTTTAAAATCCTTGTAGGCTTCGTTATAGAGAACTTTAAAAATATTGGCGTTGTTTGATCTCAATAGTTTTAAGAATTTAAAAGATTTATTTCTCGCTTTCAGACATTCTGCGTCAAACCACTTTTTTTATATGTGAAATTAACTCTTGGTAATTTACTTAAGGGAACAGCTTTCTTTATGGTTTCTGTTAGGGCTGCAATATCAACTGGTCTATTAAACAATTCAAGGGTTTCAAGATTTGCATTCAGGTTATGTTGATAACATTCTCGAGTTCTTTCATTCCATACAAGCTTCGGTAAAAGTCCTAATAGCTTTATGTGCTCTTCGTTTACACTTGCGGAATCAGAAAAAGTAATTTCCAAAGGCATATGGTCAGAAAAAATCTGCTCTGCAACTTTAAAATAGTCCAAAAGAAGATTCCATTTTCCAGTTATATAGCAGTAATCAATAACTGAACAAGAAGATCCTCGAATAAATGTAAGCTCCCCTTCTAAGTCTCCTGCACAGCTTCCATTCAAAACATGACAGTCTTACGCATCAGCAAGTTGTAGTATTTTCGTACCTTTACTGTCGCAAACTAAGTCCTTAGATTTCCAATTTTTGTTTAAATAAGCACCGTCATAACCAGATACAAAATTATTTTGTGAAGACCCTATTCGACCATTGAAATCACCAACAAGCATCATATCAGTCGTTTCTATCAATTGAAATGAGTCACATATTCTGTCATAATCGCGTTGCCAGTGGTTACAGTTTAAATAGATAGGTATTAAAATGACGTCGTAGCTGCTTGTTTTAATATCCAATGCATGCAATTCACCTGTTTTTTTTTAAATTAACACGAACACCATGAAAAGATGAGTTTCAAAAAGAACAAATATATCAAAGTTCTTTACATAATTCTAAAAATTCACAAAATTTAATTTATTTTTTAAATCTGACATATTATAACTTAATATTTTTGTTTTCTTATTTACTAGGGGATTCTCTATTTTACTCTGGTAGACTAGACCACTTCATGCTACTTCTGAAAATACATTAGAGCTTGTGGGCATAGCCAAAAGATTTTCATTTGTTGGTAGCGTTATATGTGTTTTGGCAGCACTGACCGAGCTGACAGAGGATGTCCAATTTGACGTTATGTGCTTGTTTTCATTATTTGTGCTTTCATTCAAAAATAATTTATAATTATTTATTGGAATGTCTCCAAAAAGTGATTTTATAACTTCACCCCCATTTTGTTCACCACATTTCAGCCCTTGCGCCGAGTTCCAAGTAAAAATTTTTCCTGCAATAAGATGTTTATTATCTCTTAATGCAATTTTTGTTGTTGGGACTTTGAGACGAAGCTCCTTCATGATCGGAATCATTTTAGCCCGTCGCTGTCGAACGTTGAGGGGCAAATCCTTATTTATGCTTATTTTAGTCCCCTTGAGCTTATTAGCATTCCTCAATACGCCACACACTGACTCCCTGGATTTTGCTTGAATTGGAATTGCTTGAGTCTCTACTACGAACTCCGTTGATTGACTCGACCGCTTGGTTCGGAGAGACATCTAGTAATCCAGCGCAGATGGATTTCGCTTTTTCAGCCATGTCTTTCAACAGGCAGGTGGATTATAAGATTTGCCTCCGTGTTTTTTGCTGAACTTTTTCAAGCTGTATCTCAAGCTGATTGTTTCGTTGCTCTAGGTAAGTAACTTTCAGAGAGATTTCATCGTATCGCCGCGCCGATTCAGTTCTGAAATCAGGTTGTGCAACAGCTGTAAGTCTGATTTCGATGCAAGTTGTTCGACGAGCTTCAAATTATTTTCAACCAAGATCTCCTGCATTTTTTCGACGCTGAAACCAGTTGGTGCTACCATAATAGCGAGTTTTGTTTGCAGTTTACTCAAGCTTGGGTGCCGTTTTTCATTTCTTGGGTGATCTGGCAATGTCTCTGATATTCCTCTTTTTAGCATTTAGAGGTTAACTTTTAAAGTGAGCTTTATTTCGATTAAACAGAGATTTATGAGATAAGACTTACTCAGTAAATTATTTAAATTTGAAAGGGGTTTTTGAATTTCGCTATTAAAAAGGTTTTTATTGATATATTTGCACTTTTTAAACTTTTTTTTATTTCTTTTTTGGGAGATCAAATTTTTTGCTTCCCTTATAACCTGAACAATCTTTATAGTATGTCTAGCATTTAAGATAACAAATATGAAGTTTAAAATGTCAAATAAATGGAATGACTCGCTTTACGACGAACAGTCAAAGACACGAGGTCTTTTATTTCTTCAACCTTAATATTTAAATATATACAGGGTGTCCCAAAAGTCAACGTCAAAACGAAAACGGGTGATAGGGTAGGTGGTGACAGTTATCGCAAAAATAATAAAAAAAAATCTTTGTCATGTATTTTGTGACTTAGAGGCATTCGAAAAAAAAATCGAAAAAATGCTCGTCCTCTGACGGTCTTTCAAGTGCCGTGATTACAAATCTTAATTTTTCTCAATTTGTTTTCTGTTATGGAACCTCGAATAACCCCGCTAACAATTGCATTAAAAAATTTAAACACACCTTGCATCAGTTTTGAAGAAAATGTCACTTTTTTGCCCAACTAAATACTCAAAATTTTTACATGACCCTAATTCAATGGGCTGTAGTGTAAAAAAAATGTACTATTAAATTTTGGCAAGTAACCTTAAAAGTTGGCGCGTTCAATTTTCCTTCCAAAATGGTATAAGGTTTTTTAGAATATTCCATAAATAACGGAAAAAAATGTTTTTCTCAAGTAAACAGGTTTTAAGATAATTCTTTTTCATTCATTAAAAAAAAAAATCTGAATGTACCTCAGGCTTTCTCGTCCAAGTTTAAGTTCGAGGAGATTGACCGTTATTATTTAGAAGTAACTACGAGCAGGCCCAGACTTCCAAGGGCTATCAGATAGTGATTCATTTCTATTTTTGGGTTTAAGTTTGAAATAAAACTCAATTTTTCAACAAAAATTACATCATATATATATATTTTTAAAATTTATGTCTGTCGGTCTGTTTGTTCCGGCTTAACCGATTTTGACGGGTTTCTCACTGGCGGATAGCTGATGTTAGAAGGAGTAACTTAGCCTATTTTTATTACTCCTGTAGGTGGCGCTGCGTTCGAATTTTTCAAAAATTCTTATTTATGGGCCGATTTTGACAGGATTTTCACAGGCAGATAGTGTTAAGTGTTTATTTTTAGAATTTTTTGTTTAATGCACCGAACTGAATTAATAAAAACAACCGTCAGCAAGCCAAACCAATGCACTCTGTGCAATTCAGCTTAATTAACCTGGCGCGTGTGATGTTCATATAGCTACCATGTTAATATTGCCGAACAGCACAAACTACATTCGTTTGACCTGATAAACATTATTTTTAAACTAAGCATTTTGCGACTTAACATTTCCTCCCCCTTACAAAAATTGGATGGGTGAGAGATATTCCTAATTTTAGAATAATAGAATTTTTTTTTTAATTCTTAAAGCTAGGTTTTTTTATATTTATTTAACATTATTTTATGCTTCATATTTGTTTTCTCTTTTTTTTAGAGTAGCTATTAATAAATGAACATCATGCAGTATAACAGAATGATACAAATTTATAATTAAATCTATATATATAAAAAGTAAACTATATTTTGTTAGTCGCCGATTCACGTCTTAACCCGTCTACCAATTTCAACCAAACTTTGACACATCTTTGGTATTGGTCTATATACAAATTCGGTGAAGTTTGGTTGAAATTGCTATGTGTGTGTTGTGCGCAGTGTTGGCAAGTAAGTTACTTACTTCAGTAAGTTACTCGTTTAGTTACGCGTAACTAATATGAATTAGTTACGCCCAATATTTGGTGTAACTAATGTAACTAATGCAACTAAATGTAACTAACTGTAACTAAATAAAACTAACTCTAACTTAATAATAAAAAATAAAAAAAATCACATTTCATCCTGAATCCCAATCGACTATTGACAAAATTCTTTTATTAGCAAGTGCAACGGCAACCTGGCAAGGAATACATATTGAAATTACTATGTTCCTGATGGAAAGGAAATCTAATAAAATATTATATTCTTGGAGCATACAGTAGATTTTTACTTACATTTAAAGTTTTCCCTTCTTTCTTGAGATTCCTGGACATTTCTTTGTTTATTGTGATTTATTTTTGTAATGTAAATTCAGATTTGATCTCAGATTTGGTTTCAAATTTCAGATTTGGCTCGCCTACAGGAAATCAAACGAGATCTATTTTGTTTTATTATTTTTAAATTTTTTTTCCAGAAATAGGTATAGTAATTTAAAAATGTATTCCTTGCTAGGTTGCCGTTGCCACAGAGGCAGCTGGCCCGATGGCAATCTCAATCATCCAGCTTTGCCATAAAACAGTATAGTCAATCGTCATTCGAACGGGTTTGTGGACAGAACTTCTAAATTTCAATTTTACATAAAATTTGAGTTTTTGTATTTGAAAAATTCTATTTTAGGAGGTTTTTGTATGAAATTTTATGCTCGCAGTTTAAGGAAGCTGCTTGCCGAATTTGCACTAGCTCCTCACACGCTAGGTCACTTGTTCAAGCCCGACTCTCGGGCAAAAGTTCTTCAAAAATTAAATTGAACATAAAGCGATTAATCACCACTAAAGGAGTCTGATCATCGGGTTGGTCCCCGTGAAATAGCTATAACTCCAGCCTATGTGGTAGCACACACAAGTTGTTGTTGTTTCATTCTACATTTTCTATTAGTTATAGTTAGTTACATTTAGTTACAATTAGTTACATTTAGTTACATTAGTTACATAAGTTACATAAGTTACATTAGTTACGTGTAACTAATTAAAATTTCAAAGTTATGCGTAACTATCCAACACTGGTTGTGCGTGCGTGAGAAATAAACTTAAAGCTCACTTAGCAAAACTCAAAAATCATTTATTTGAAATATCAATCAGTTATTGTCGGAATTTTATAATATTGGATTTTTGTTTTTAGTTTTGAAGTCAAAAACAGCGTCGATACTCGACACACATAAACATTTGTTGTTGCTTGTGCTTTTGTGTAGCTGTGTATGGTTTCGCGCGGTGCATACAAAAACGTCATACATCAAAGCATTATTGTGAAGCATTTATGCAAGAAATTATTGATGTTCGAAAAAAGTGTAGTCGTGACGTACATTATGTATGTATGTACATATGTACATGTGTACAATGTAAGAACATCAAAATCAAGCTTTTTGGGTGAATGGCGTATGAGCACTTTTTGTATGTTGGTTCTTAAATAAACATAATGTACCTACATACATACATATACATAAATAAATGGCATTTCTTTAAGTTCTCAAAGTAAAAGAATTGTTTGAAAATGTGCCAATGATATAGTACGTAAGATTTTATAGATGCGGTAATTTTGAAGAAGCAGTGATTCTGCAGACCTTAACTCTCTGACCTTATGTTCCCGCGAAATTTCTTCACATGTGATAAAATTAAAGCCAAACGCATAAGACAAAAAAAAACACCAAATATAATTTCTTAGATATGCTGACGACTTTGTATAGTGCATCCCAGCCAACATGAATGTTTTAATTTGCATCTTTTATTGGTTAATGTTCCTGGACCTGCATCTTTTTTGTGTTTAAAAAGAGTGAATTGGCGTCTTTGTCACACTTATCGTCGTGCATGTGAAGAACTGCATTTACTTGAAAATGATAATCATTATGGAAGCATCCTCAACAGGTTTACTGCATCAAATAAGAACAATATTTTCAATTATTATCGCAACATCTTTTCCATCAAATCCGGTAGAATTGTGGCAAAGTTATCGTGACTATATGACTGAAGATATCAGGAATTAATCATTACCCTGGAAATGTATAATGAGGCATTAGTTATAATTGAGGATATTGTGCTTAGCAATCGCAAATAAAACGTCACAATAAGGTTTGCCTGCTCCTAATTGACCAATACATAACGCATTTAATCAAGAAATGCAACGTGAACAACAATATGATATAAATGAAATGAACACATTTATAAATTTAAAATCTGCTCAAATTGAATCGAGAACAAAAAAATGAATATGATACCATAGTTCAAGCTCTACAAAACGAAAGCGGAGGAATGTTTTTTCAGATGCGCCAGGAGGTACCGTAAAAACATTTTTGATTTCCTTGCTATTAGCGATTATAAGATCACAGAACAATATAGCATTAGCACTTGCATTATCTATAATAGTTGCCACATTATTGGATGCTGGTCGTACAGCTCACTCTGCACTTAAATTACCATTGAATATGCAAATTAATGAAAATCCAACGTGCAACATTTCTAAAAATTCTGGAATGGGAAGAGTTTTGCAAAAATGCCAATTATAATAGTGTGGGATGAATGTACAATGGCACATAAGAGATCGGTGGAACCTTTAGATAGGACTTTGAAAGATTTACGTAATAATCAAGAAATATTCGGTGGCGCTCTGATATTGATTTCCGTCAAAAGCTGCCATTGATTCCCCGTTCAACTAGATCAGATGAATTAAATTCATGTTTGAAGTCATCCAGTTTATGGAGAAATGTTCAAACACTCACTTTAACAAAAAATGTAAGAGTACAATTACTAAATGACCCATCGGCTGACGAATTTTCTAGACAACTACTGTCGATAGGAAATGGACAAATTCCTATTGATGCTACTACTGGATTAATCACTTTGAAAGATAATTTTCGTAATTTCATTTATATATGTAACTCAAAATAACAATTATTTTCAAGTGTTTTTCTAAACATTGCGCAAAATTATCGAAATCACAATTTTTTAGCTGAAAGAGCAATACTGGCAGCCAAAATTAAAAAAAAATTATTTTAAGTGATGTACCTGGTGAGATTGTGATGTATCAATCAGGTCACAAAAAATTGACGCTGTCAATTATCCAACGGAATTTCGGAATTACTTTGATTTGCCTGGACTGCCGCCCCATCGTTTAAATTTGAAAGTTGGTGCACCCATTATTCTTCTTCGGAATATAAATCCACCTTGATTGTGCAACGAAACAAGATTAGCAGTCAAAAATGTCATTAATAATCTTATTGAAGCAACTATTTTAAAAGGAAAATTTATAGGTGAAGATGTATTGATGCCGCGTATTCCAATGATTCCGAAAGATTAACCTTTTAACTTCAAACGATTGCAATTTCCAATACGTCTTGCTTTCGCTATGATGATAAATAAGGCGCAAGGACAATCTTTGGAATTGTGCTTAATCGACCTGGAATATCAATGCTTCTCCCACGGACAATTGTATGTATCATGCTTACGTGTGTTGTGTTTATTTATACCACAACTCCGGGCAAAACAAAAAATGTAGTTTACGAGAAGGCTCTGCGATAATAAAATAAAAAGGAGAAGAAATAAAATAAATATAAAAAAGAGTGTGTATTTAAAACAAGTGTATTTTTCATTCTAATACTAATGTGATCTGCTTAGCGAAGCAGGCACAGGGTCCGTTAACTAAATATTTTTTGCACGACTTAGCTGTTTAAAGGGTGAAATGGGCTAAAAGAAAAAAAGTGGTATACGGTTTTAAAAAATCTTATTGTGTTTGATAGGTTTAACGTACTTCAATGCTTGAAGCTGGAAGGATGCTATTTTTAACAAGCTGTTATAAACAGGAGTTCTATTGAATTTTTGTCAATGTAATACACTTGGGTCTATACTTACTTTTCTCAGTTTATTAAATTAAAAAAAAATCATCCAGGTTCTCATATTTTAGACAAATTAATTTGACGGTATAAATATAATTAAGAAGTCAAACTTATGGCTTAATATTCAAAATGCTTATATCTATCATCGTTTTTATCACCGCGCTATCTCCTCGGAAGGGCAGAACAACGTCTGCCGGGACAGCTAGTTGTTTATATATTTATTTTTCCCCTATTCACTCATATAGGTACACATTTGAGTAGCTGTAGCAAGACTCAAAATCATCAAAATTATACACACACACAAGGGAGAAGAGCGACAACAAAACAAACGGCAAGCTGCGCAAGCACATTATGTATACCTAGCATCTCTGTGCCTCTGCGAATCATCCGAGAAAGGGGGAGAATGCGTGAAAAAATATTCATTCGAAAGTGTTTTTTCACAAGTGAAGGCTGCAAAACAAAGTGTGTGTCAAGAGTTAAAATATTTAAAAAAAAAGGCAACAAATTACAATAGTAAACAATAAAAAAAGTAAGTGATAGCTGAAAATATTAATAAATATGCAAGCTTGTCGTGCAAGATTAATTAAAAAGATTCGGAAAGCAAAAATATATATAAATTTGTGCAAGCTAGGTAGGAAATTATTATTAAATTGGTGCGAGCTATCATGTGCAAGATTTTAAGAGTGCAAGCTAGGAAAAAGAAAATTGTGTTAAATTTCTGTAAGCTCGGTAGAGAAAATATTATTTGAAAAGCGGCAAACTTGGAGAGAAAATTAATAAATATTATTATTGACTATTTAAACAGTGCAAGTTGAATAAAGAAATATTTTCCCAAAGGAAAGATATGAGCAAGGGGCAAGTGAGCAATCCATAAGTGGTGTGTTTTATTATATGTGCAAAATAGATCTCAGCTGCAGTGTGTGTTCCATTTGGTTGGTATTTTATATTCATTTATGTTTGCGTTCACCACATATCAAGGGTTGCCATCGTGCAGCAAAAAATAAAATTTTATTGGAGAGCTATATTGCAAGCAAGCTGAAAATGGCAAGCTTATAATAAAAATGGCAAGCTTATAATGAATGTGCAAGCTAATTATAAAAGCAAGGTAGCAAGCTTATCTTAACTAAAGTTAAGATACAAAATTGAAATTTGAACAAGGAAGCGAGCTTCATTTTGACAAAAGATAAAATTTAAGCAAGGCAGCAAGCTACAGCAAGCTTATACGATTTTTGTTGAGGGAAATATCAGATACATTCAAACCACTCGCTCACTTGTCAAGGGAATAGGAGTTTATAGCAAGCTAGGTGTTAGGATATCCTTCATTAAAACAGCAAGCTATACCTAATGCAACATTTTTCCTTATTCTTACAGCAACATGTCTGAATTAAGACTACAAGCTTCCAATTTACTAGCGTTATAGCGTCAACAGGCCTATGTAAGGTCGGAGGGCTTCCGAACAGCTGACAGTGAGGAGATCGCTGTCAGGTTGGAGAGGTTGGAGGAGGTGTGGTCGCAGTTGATGGCGGCTCATGCCAAGGCACTAGCTGGGAAAGCTGGCATAAGGGAGCAAGCTGAAGCCCAGATGGAAAAGGCGGAAGAGATATATTATGAGCTAAAGGGCGCATTTCGTCGGCAACTACGACAGCTTAACCTGCCAGACGAGAACGAGCAAGCTCAGCGGACAGCTAATACCCCGATAGAGATACAAGTGGTGGTACCAGCTCAGCAACAAGAAATCGTCAACACCTGGGGGGAGTTTGATGGCTCCTTGACGAAATGGCAGGGATTCCATGATCGCATCGTGGCAGCTATCCACGAAAACGATCGCGTGGCGCCTGCCTTTAAGTTTCAGTACCTGAATAGCTCGCTCACAGGAAAGGCCGCAAGGACGATGGGAGAGTGGCAGCTCACCGAGAGCAACTACAAGGAAGCTTGGGCGAGGCTGAACCAGCTCTATAACAAGAAATACCAGACTTGTCGCGAGCTATTGCGCAATTTCATAACATTGCATATTCTGCAAGCTAATCCGAGAGCTGACGAGATCCAGCTCATGTCCAACGTGACACACGATACAGTATGACAGCTACGCGCACAGGGAGTAAAAGTGGAGCATTGGGACATGATAATTGTCTTCATGCTCCATGAGCCTCTGGACGCAGAAACGGCAAGGTAAAAGGAGTTGCAACGCACCTCCGGAACTCCAACTACAACGGAGATGTTAACGTTTTTGGATAGGCATGCGGCAGCCAATGAAAGGCCAAATACAAGCCATCAATCAAGGATGTCGACACAGCGAGGTAATGGGCAAGCTAGAGGAAAGCAGGGCATGCGGCTAACACAACATTTCAGCGCAAGGGGTAAGCAGCAAGCAGGTGCGAGCAATTTGGCATCTAAGCCATTGGTCGCAATAGCCATACCGATGTCAAAAGCTATCGGAGCACGTCCGCCAACAGGCCGTTGCTGTGAAATGTGCCAGGAAGGCCATCAGCTGTACCGATGTGCTCGTTTCCTGCAATTGGGATTGAGGGGAAGAGTCAATTTCGTAAGGACCCGACAGCTATGCGAAAACTGCCTCAAGCAATGGCATAAGAAGGAGGAATGCTTTCAGGCACTGTGCCCTAGATGTCCTGGTCGAATGCAGCATAACAGCGTCCTCTGTCCGTTGCACGAGGAAATGAGGTCAGCTGCAGCAGCTAAGGCTGCCAATGAAGATGAAAGGAAGCGGAAAAGGGATTGTTTAGAGCCAGAGGTGCCAGCTAAAATTCGAAAGGTCATGAAAAAGGAAAGCTCATACTGTTTTAACACAAGGAAGCAACAGGGCAAGGGTGGCAATATGGCTGTATCTTCAAATAATAAAAATTTAATCAACGCTTATTTGAATGTGTTTAATTTTACTTCTGATTCAGCTAGCGATATATCTACCACACTTATGCCCAGAGTGTCAGTTAGATTTCAGATGCAAGGGAGAAATTCAAGGCCAATTCGTGCCCTCTTGGATTCAGGGGCACAGCCAAATATAATCACGCATGAGTTGGTGCAAGCTCTAGGTACGATTACAAGTACACTAGCACGGAAGGTAATCGGTATTGATGGAGAGCCTATTCAGTTACATCGTCAAGCTAAGGTAACGATAGTACCGTGGTTCGATGCAAATACATGATCGAGGGAGGTTTTTGGGTTTTATCGAAAGGTACGCAATGGCGTTTGCCTAAGCCACAACGTGACATACAGCCGACCAGTGGGCATAATCAAGTTCCGTTCGCCGATCCAGCTTATTGGAAGCAAGCTCCATTTGAAGTCCTTTTGGGCGTTGGTTTCTTCGCAAAGGTAATCGTAAGCTCAATACCACGCAAGATAAAAGGCTTGGTCACATTGGAAACAAATTTTAGTATGGTTGTATTCGGAGTTCATCCGATAAGTGAGGAAGAGGAATCAGCTAACAGCAAGATGTACAGAGCTATCCAATATGGATGATATGATAAAGCGATTATGGGAGATGGACCGTATAGGTGCATCTACAGCAAGGACACCCGAAGAGCAAGCTGTGGAGGATATCTTCACAAGGACAGCTAGGCGGAATGAGGAAGGGCGCTTTATCGTGACCATTCCCATTAAGCCTGAGGTTCAGCACATTGGGGATTCAAGAGCCATTGCGTTGCGAAGGTTCATGTACTTGGAAAGGAAATTGAATAAGGAGCCAGCTCTGAAAGAAAAGTACGTTGCCTTTATGCAAGAATACGAAAGCTTAGGACACATGAAAAGGGGAAGGTGTCCAGCGCCGGCTGGACAATTGGTATACTATATACCACACCACTGCGTAACAATAAAGTTCAGGGTGGCATTCGATTGTAGCTGCCGGACAGATACAGGCATTTCACTCAACGAAGTGCAGCAGGTAGGCGAGAAGCTACAAAGAGATTTGGTCGAAACTGTTATGCGGTTTCGGCGACATCGGATTGGATTTACTGCTGACATCAAGATGATGTTTCGACAGGTCGGAATAGCTCAGCATTAATGGGATTTACAAAGGATATTTTGGAGAGAATCTCCAAATGCAAGCTTAAATGAATATTGGTTGACGGTTGTCACCTACGGCATGACATCGTCGGCATACAACGCAATGCGAGCTCTTATACAATGTGGCAAGGATGCAAGCAAGCTATTCCCAGATGTGGAAAGGATAATCATAAATGATTTTTACATGGATGACTGTGTAACAGGCTGCGATAGTGAGCAAGAAGCATTTAATATGGCTAATCGATTGGACAGAGTATTACGGACAGCTGGTTTCGAACTTAGAAAGTAGAAATCCAATAGCCAATGGCTATCAAGCAAGCTGCAGGCTAACGACAGTGAGGTTTTGACCTTTGACAGCAAGGAGCAAGCTTCAGTACTAGGGCTACAATAGTTGGTTACGGAGGACGAATTTACATTTGTAGTTCGGACGCCAGCTCTATTTGGAGAAGTAACAAGGCGCAAGATATTAAGCTGCATAGTACAGCTATACGATCTAAATGGATACATTGCACCGGTTGTTATCTTGGGTAAAGTTTTGATTCAAGACATGTGGCGACTGAGTCTTGGGTGGGATGAAGAAGTGCCAGCAGAGTTGAAAGGGAGATGGCTAGATTACTGGAAGGAAGTTATACATCTGGAGCAATTTCGGATAGATAGATGGCTTGGGACGGGCAAGGGAGCAAGGGGACAGCTTCATGGATTCTCACATGCTTCCATGACTGCTTATGGAGCAGCTATATATATCAGAGTAGAAGCAGCAGATGGCAAGGTGACGAGCAAGCTTGTAGTTTCAAAAACAAGAGTGGCTCCACTCAAAACCATTACGATACCAAGGTTGGAGTTAGCTGCAGCAGAATTATTGGGACAGCTAATGGTAGAGCTACGCAAGGCAATGGAATGGGCGGAGTTTGAATACGCTATGTGGACAGATTCGATGGTGGTACTACACTGGCTACAGAAATTTCCACGTGATTTAAAACCATATGTAGCAAATCGCGTGTCGTCCATACAAACAAATACTGAAATCAAACGGTGGCGGCACATCGGGACTAAGGAGAATCCTGCCGACTTGTTGAGTCGTAGGGTGTTGCCAGCTGATTTAGTAAAAAGCAAGCTATGGATGCATGGACCTGATTGGTTATGCTATCCAGAGACAGAATGGCCAGCTAAGCATGAAGCAAGGGAGATTCCGCTCACGGCAGCTGATGAAATGCATGTCTGCGTTGCCGTAACGTTCAAGAAGGATATAGGCATATGGGTGCCGGCCAGGGCCGTCTTAAGTCATACCGGGGCCCTTGGGCACACAAGATTTTGGGGCCCTGTTGGAAAGTGAGAAAAGTGAATGACAGAAACATTTTTGTGCTATAATCATGTATTTATTATAAATAACAGGTACAAAGCAAATATATATATGTATATTGTATATATACAATGTTATTTATAAGTTTGCTGGTGGCTCGATTACGACAGTGGTTTCTTTCGCGATTTCTGTTGTGCAAAATCTTCTATTATATCTTCAAAGCTTATTTTATGAAGGATGTCACTTTCAATGCACATAATTGACAAATTAGTTACTCGTTCTTGTAACATAGATGTTCGTAATTCATTTTTTATTCTCTTTAACTGTGAAAATGAGCGCTCCCCACTACAATTGGTAACCATTAAGCAGAGGAACATTCTTGTAGCAACTTCAACATTCGGAAAAGTTTCTTCTAATTGATCAGACTTTATTAGTTTGTGTAAATCTGAGATACTTAAATCCATTGATTCCTTTGCTATGTTCTTTATATACTGCCTTAAATGAAAACATTCAGATTTGAGTTCAGATGCATCAACGTCTTCGTGATAGAATTGTTCAAATTCATTGCATTTTTTTGTCAACTCAACAGAATCGATTGTTATTAATTGACAAAGAAAACTGAAACGATTGTAAATTTCTTGGTATGCAGCCGAACGACTTTTTAAATGTGCATTTAATGTATCGATTATAGGAATGAACGTGTCTACATAAAATTTTTCTTTGCCACTCAACTGTATAGACTCTGCTGATCCTTCTAAAAAAGTAACACGTGTGCTACGAACTCTTTTTCTTACAGATTTATCTTTATAGTCAGCATTTATATCTTTTTCCTTAGCAGCCAATTCGTACTGGTCGAAATTATTGCGTGCGTTATCGGTATAATCGATCAAAGATGCGTAAAGTTTTGTTGCAACGTCCATGGCCATAGTGCTATTCTGTAAGCTCAAGCTTGTTTTGTTCATAATACCCAATAGATCATTCCATATCTCCGTTAGAAGTATAGTATTAATTTTTTCATTTTTGAAGCTAGGCTTTGGGCTTCGTTTCTTGTTTCTGCTGGTTGATTTTTGTCACTTGCAATTGACGACAAAGCTTCAGAAATATTTAAATAACTGCTTTGCAAAGCATTAACAGCGTTAGCACGTGCAGACCATCTAGTATCCGGGAGAGCCTTCAAGACTTTATTTCCACCCAAATGCTCTGTCATGATTTTCATCGTTTTGGTCGAAGCCGAAAAAAAATTGAACAATTTTTGGATAAAATGAAAGTATGTTACAGCTTCGGAAACACACCCAACAGCCTGAACACCTACTAAATTCAGTGAATGTGCCGCACATGGGACGAAAATTGCAAATTCACATTTGTCTTTTATTCTTGACTGAACACCAGAATACTTTCCAGCCATGTTTGATGCATTGTCATAACTCTGGCCACGACAATCTTTTATAGGAATATTAACACTTTCTAAAAAGTTTAAAATGGTATCTGCTATGTATTCTGCGTTATGTTTATCCATAGGCAAAAATTGTAAAAATCTCTCAATAGGCTCTCCGTCTGTTACGTATCTAACGATGAAGGTCAGTTGGTCAACGTGAGAGAGATCCGGCGTAGAATCGACACTTATAGAATAGTATTTTGCTGATTTTATTTCTTCAACAATAGTTTTTAAAACTTGCTGTCCCATTATATTGATAAACTCATTACAAATATTTGCAGACAAATATGATGTGCTTCCTTTTCCACGATTTCCGTAGTTTCGTATATGATCAGCAAGAAAAGGATCATATTCACTTATCAGTTCTAAGCATCCTAAATAGTTTCCGTTATTTTGAGACCCCAATATCTCATTATCACCACGAAAAGCAAGACCTCTAGAAGCCAAAAATTTACATACACATACACATACATACACATACACATACACATACACATACACATACACATACACATACACATACACATACACATACACATACACATACACATACACATACACATACACATACACATACACATACACATACACATACACATACACATACACATACACATACACATACACATACACATACACATACACATACACATACACATACACATACACATACACATACACATACACATACACATACACATACACATACACATACACATACACATACACATACACATACACATACACATACACATACACATACACATACACATACACATACACATACACATACACATACACATACACATACACATACACATACACATACACATACACATACACATACACATACACATACACATACACATACACATACACATACACATACACATACACATACACATACACATACACATACACATACACATACACATACACATACACATACACATACACATACACATACACATACACATACACATACACATACACATACACATACACATACACATACACATACACATACACATACACATACACATACACATACACATACACATACACATACACATACACATACACATACACATACACATACACATACACATACACATACACATACACATACACATACACATACACATACACATACACATACACATACACATACACATACACATACACATACACATACACATACACATACACATACACATACACATACACATACACATACACATACACATACACATACACATACACATACACATACACATACACATACACATACACATACACATACACATACACATACACATACACATACACATAGACATACACATACACATACACATACACATACACATACACATACACATACACATACACATACACATACACATACACATACACATACACATACACATACACATACACATACACATACACATACACATACACATACACATACACATACACATACACATACACATACACATACACATACACATACACATACACATACACATACACATACACATACACATACACATACACATACACATACACATACACATACACATACACATACACATACACATACACATACACATACACATACACATACACATACACATACACATACACATACACATACACATACACATACACATACACATACACATACACATACACATACACATACACATACACATACACATACACATACACATACACATACACATACACATACACATACACATACACATACACATACACATACACATACACATACACATACACATACACATACACATACACATACACATACACATACACATACACATACACATACACATACACATACACATACACATACACATACACATACACATACACATACACATACACATACACATACACATACACATACACATACACATACACATACACATACACATACACATACACATACACATACACATACACATACACATACACATACACATACACATACACATACACATACACATACACATACACATACACATACACATACACATACACATACACATACACATACACATACACATACACATACACATACACATACACATACACATACACATACACATACACATACACATACACATACACATACACATACACATACACATACACATACACATACACATACACATACACATACACATACACATACACATACACATACACATACACATACACATACACATACACATACACATACACATACACATACACATACACATACACATACACATACACATACACATACACATACACATACACATACACATACACATACACATACACATACACATACACATACACATACACATACACATACACATACACATACACATACACATACACATACACATACACATAGACATACACATACACATACACATACACATACACATACACATACACATACACATACACATACACATACACATACACATACACATACACATACACATACACATACACATACACATACACATACACATACACATACACATACACATACACATACACATACACATACACATACACATACACATACACATACACATACACATACACATACACATACACATACACATACACATACACATACACATACACATACACATACACATACACATACACATACACATACACATACACATACACATACACATACACATACACATACACATACACATACACATACACATACACATACACATACACATACACATACACATACACATACACATACACATACACATACACATACACATACACATACACATACACATACACATACACATACACATACACATACACATACACATACACATACACATACACATACACATACACATACACATACACATACACATACACATACACATACACATACACATACACATACACATACACATACACATACACATACACATACACATACACATACACATACACATACACATACACATACACATACACATACACATACACATACACATACACATACACATACACATACACATACACATACACATACACATACACATACACATACACATACACATACACATACACATACACATACACATACACATACACATACACATACACATACACATACACATACACATACACATACACATACACATACACATACACATACACATACACATACACATACACATACACATACACATACACATACACATACACATACACATACACATACACATACACATACACATACACATACACATACACATACACATACACATACACATACACATACACATACACATACACATACACATACACATACACATACACATACACATACACATACACATACACATACACATACACATACACATACACATACACATACACATACACATACACATACACATACACATACACATACACATACACATACACATACACATACACATACACATACACATACACATACACATACACATACACATACACATACACATACACATACACATACACATACACATACACATACACATACACATACACATACACATACACATACACATACACATACACATACACATACACATACACATACACATACACATACACATACACATACACATACACATACACATACACATACACATACACATACACATACACATACACATACACATACACATACACATACACATACACATACACATACACATACACATACACATACACATACACATACACATACACATACACATACACATACACATACACATACACATACACATACACATACACATACACATACACATACACATACACATACACATACACATACACATACACATACACATACACATACACATACACATACACATACACATACACATACACATACACATACACATACACATACACATACACATACACATACACATACACATACACATACACATACACATACACATACACATACACATACACATACACATACACATACACATACACATACACATACACATACACATACACATACACATACACATACACATACACATACACATACACATACACATACACATACACATACACATACACATACACATACACATACACATACACATACACATACACATACACATACACATACACATACACATACACATACACATACACATACACATACACATACACATACACATACACATACACATACACATACACATACACATACACATACACATACACATACACATACACATACACATACACATACACATACACATACACATACACATACACATACACATACACATACACATACACATACACATACACATACACATACACATACACATACACATACACATACACATACACATACACATACACATACACATACACATACACATACACATACACATACACATACACATACACATACACATACACATACACATACACATACACATACACATACACATACACATACACATACACATACACATACACATACACATACACATACACATACACATACACATACACATACACATACACATACACATACACATACACATACACATACACATACACATACACATACACATACACATACACATACACATACACATACACATACACATACACATACACATACACATACACATACACATACACATACACATACACATACACATACACATACACATACACATACACATACACATACACATACACATACACATACACATACACATACACATACACATACACATACACATACACATACACATACACATACACATACACATACACATACACATACACATACACATACACATACACATACACATACACATACACATACACATACACATACACATACACATACACATACACATACACATACACATACACATACACATACACATACACATACACATACACATACACATACACATACACATACACATACACATACACATACACATACACATACACATACACATACACATACACATACACATACACATACACATACACATACACATACACATACACATACACATACACATACACATACACATACACATACACATACACATACACATACACATACACATACACATACACATACACATACACATACACATACACATACACATACACATACACATACACATACACATACACATACACATACACATACACATACACATACACATACACATACACATACACATACACATACACATACACATACACATACACATACACATACACATACACATACACATACACATACACATACACATACACATACACATACACATACACATACACATACACATACACATACACATACACATACACATACACATACACATACACATACACATACACATACACATACACATACACATACACATACACATACACATACACATACACATACACATACACATACACATACACATACACATACACATACACATACACATACACATACACATACACATACACATACACATACACATACACATACACATACACATACACATACACATACACATACACATACACATACACATACACATACACATACACATACACATACACATACACATACACATACACATACACATACACATACACATACACATACACATACACATACACATACACATACACATACACATACA